>JAREIS010000018.1:3550000-4016073 GCA_030060385.1 Muscicapa striata striata
ATCTAGGTATATTGGGCAACATCTACATAAACTCTTATTCTTTGTGACTTAAAATCAGTAAACACCTGGAAGAATTGTATTCCCAGTTCTCCAGGACTAGTACAAGTAGAATCAAGTGTGATTTCATTCAGTCAGTCAGAAAAAAAGGAGTCTGGACTTAGGTGGTCTTTTGTGAATTGCCCCATGAAAGGCATTTAAAAAACACACAAGTAGGTTTTGGATCTTCTTTGATGTAAATATTCTCCACTGGGGTTCTTAGAAAGTGAAATAGTGTCGACAATTAAACAATCTCCTGTCTCAACAGACCTAAGTGGTTTTGAAATTATTGAGTATGATCTTTCTTGGCTGTTATAAATAGACAAAAATCCATTACAGTTGGTTTTCCTTCCATTTATTTTCCCTCATTAGATGAGTTTCACTGTAAATGGTTCATAATTCATCAAAGGTGAATTTTTGCCTGCTGCAAATGTGTGTGAGACAAAAAGCAAATTATAGTTTATATAGTTCACTCTCAATCAATGTAATCAGGATAACCTTCAAAAGAAGGAAAATTGTGACAATTCTAGTCTGTAAAGCAATTTTGTTCAAACTGTTTACAATACCAAATGCCAGTTTCTGACGGGCAGTTAGTTATTGCTGCCAGAACTTAATTTTTCCTGGGAATCCTGTTAAGTGTTTTGCATCAGATGCTGAAAGCACACAATTTAAATACAGTGATGTGCATGCTAGTAGTTTCCTTAACCTACATTGTGCTGTGAATTGGCCATTACATCTGCTGAACCTTTCCAGTGGAGTCATAAGAGAGCTGTGAGGAAATTCTAAGCATATACTAGAGTGGAAGGGAAGCAGTGACTGACTGAGAATGGTGCTGATATAGAAGCCATGATGGATATTAAATATGTGAACAAGTGTATATTTATATCTCTCTCAAATTCCACAAGAAACACTAGCTTGGAACAATTGCAGCCATTAAGATTTTTTTTTAGTCTAAACAGTAGCTGGCAGTGCATGCAGCTGAAAAAATTGTAAAATGGAGAGGAGAAAAAGTTTTGAAAATAATTTTTTGCATCTTTAGAGGAATTCAAGAGCAAGGGATAAAAAAAACCAGAAATTATCTAGGGAGCAGATTTAAAAATTGTTTTGCTCAGTTTACACTGGCACAAACTGTAAAGCTATCAAAAATAAGTACTTATATTTATTAATTCTGAGTTAGATTTCATATTATACCAAGTACTGTAGGAAATGCAGTTCCTGCATATAATCTGCCAATTTTCCTTCCATTCCCCCCTCCTAAAAAAGGGCAGTGAAATCTCCCTGCTTGAAGTCTTTCCCAAGACCCCAGGAAATCACTGAGACTGTTACTCGATGCTTATGTCCGTCTCCAGTTACAATGAGTTACCTCATCAGAGCAGTGGATTTCTGAATGGAGTTTGCAGTAGCTATCCTTCCTCCAGAAGAATAGGCCTGTTTAGCTGGGGAGTAGTTATTTCCTGCTAATGATTATTTCACATGCTCCTGTTCTGACAGAGCAAGATCACCCATTTCTGACAAGTAAACTTAAATGCCAGTGTGCAATTTCCTATGCTAAGCTCCAGCCTGAGCACAATTCTTAATACCCCAAACCTGATGAAAAACAAGGAGGACCTGTGCAAACTGCCAGCAGAGCCCTGCAGCTGTTCTTGCCTGATTATTCTACTTTGGCATCAACTCATTGTGACAAATTTTTAATCACCCATCATGGGCAGTCCACTGTGCAGATCAGGCTGTTCTTGAGCGGCCAGTCTGAGCAGAACATGACCCACCTACAGCTCACAAAGTTCCCAAAATCTATGCAAGATCCCAAGATCTATGCAAAATCAGGCTGTGCCTGATTTATTCTGGATGCCACTATATTTCAAGACATTCTATAGTAGCTTTTCCAGCAGAAATACAGTACATCCCTAGTGAATTCCACAGTGCTTATCTCACAATATCTGAGCACACTGCTCAGTTATCTGATCAGCAAACCCCAAGTATAGTAGTTAATTCTGAAAAAAAAGAGATAAAAAACAAAAGAGGGGTTCATTCTATCTTCTTAACTCCATGGTAAGATAGCACATTTGAACGATAGTTTTAATTAAACTACATGAGTTTAATAAGACTGGGAAGTTTTAGGGAAGAAAAAACATTCTACAAGGCTTTTAAAATGCTTTCATTCCTTTTTTTTTTTCCTGAAGAATGTCTTTGCTACATTGCAAAGTAATCTAGTTTCTAAAGCTGTCAATCTGGTAGGATTTTTTTTGTCACGGATAATTATAATATTTGATGGTAGCAGGTTGAAATCAAATTATTAATGTAAATGAAGTACAATTTGATTTTTTAAATTTAAAAATTAAAATCTGGCAGCAGTTATGTAGTATGTATCTCTGGACACTGTTTTATGTATACTACTGTTAATATGATTTCCTGCAAATAATTGTCTTTTACAAAGGTTTTATTACAAACTTAAAAGAAAAAAATAAGGAAGCAACTATAGGGGGGAAAAAAAGTTTGCTAAAATTTTGATTCTAAAAAGCAAACAAGGAGGAAATGTTGGTTTGTTTGTTGTTGTTTTTTTTTTTTTTTTTTTTTTTGCACAGGTTATAACTGTTGAGAAGAAAATCAACAAATTGGACAAAAGCCATGAAGGTGATTAAGGGCCTACAACATTTTTCATAGGAGGAAAGGCTGGGAGATCTGGCACTGTTCAGGATGAAGAGAAGGATTTGGGGGTTCGTATCCATGTGTACACCTATCTGGTTGCAAGGAATGAAGATAGAACCAATGGTGTTTAGGGACAAGACTGAAGACAACAGCAATGGTTTAGAAAACATGAAAGTCCATCTGAACACAAGGAAAAAAGTCATTGCAATGGTTTAGAAAACATGAAAGTCCATCTGAACACAAGGAAAAAAGTCATTGTGAGAGTGTAAAACACTCACAGTAAATAATTGCTGGAACTGGTTGCCCAGAGAGCTTGTGGAATCTCCATTCATGGGGATATTAAAATCCAACTGGATATGGCCCTGAGTAGCCTGATCTAGATGGCCCTGCTTGAGCCAAGCAAGATCTCAAGACATTTCTTCCAATCTAAAGTTTTCTGTGATTCTGTGATTCAAGCGTAAGCCATAAAACTGCAGGAAAAGGCATTCATGGCTCTTCCCTGGGAAGACTGGATAACTGCTGCAGAGGACATCCTACTGGCATACTACAGAGTGGCAAGGAAATGATTAAACAGAAATGTCTGAGTCAAAAAAGAGAAGTAATTGCTTTCAATTTCTTGAGGAATCTGACAGTTCTGGCAGTATGGGAATTTCCAAAGGTAGAAGCAAAATTTTTACTGATAAAAATTAACATTGTTTCAGTCAAGTACAAAAATGTACTTTGTAATCAAAGAATGTTAGAAAAGACCTCCAAGATAATCAAGTACAATTGTTGATGGAATACCACCATACTTTCTAAATTGTATGACAAATTGCCACATCTACTCATTTTTTGAACATTTCCATGGATGATAACTCTTATCACTTCCCTGGGAAGGCTGTTCCAATGCTTAACCACTCTTTCAGTGGAAAGAAATTTTTCCCTGATATCCAGCTTGAACCTCCCTGGTGCAACTTGAGGCCATTTTTCCTTGTTCTATTGCTAGTTGCCTGTGAGAAGATTGCATTTAGATTTCATCACCTATAAATCTGATCTGAAAGAGTTCATCTAATGTTAAGAAATGAAAAATTATTAATATTTCATTAACTCAGATTTTGAAGGGTTGTCATCTGAGTGCAGAAACCTTCTTACTTTTAAATCAATGAGCAGTGAAATATTTCAGGTCTACTTGCAAGCAAAAACAGTAGAACTGATATGAACAATATTCACTAATACTTTATATTGTGATGTCTTCTGCATAAAATTGCTATATTTGCAGTTTGTATGCTATTGGTTAGCATCATAGTTCATCCAATTAAGAGAGAGAGAAAATATTGCATTGGGCAGCCATGCACTAGCGGAGTTAAAGACAGATCACTAACAATCTAAACAGAATTCTATTAATGAGAAAGACTGCAGTAGCTTTAATACAAAAATTGATTCAAGTTTAGAAACTTTTATAGATGCTATACATGCTGGCCAAAAGGACTGACTCTGACCTTATTCATAACACAGACAAATATAAAATCAGAAGAATGAAGGTAACAATGTAGGGGAAAAATTTGCTGAAGCACAAATGAACGTATTTAAAAAAACATAGATTGGTAAATTTTCTTGATAAATTCAAGGTTTTATTGATTTCAAACTTAAAATATTCCACTCCACTGAGAATCTTGTACTGAAAATTTGCTCTTTTTTTTTTCTAATAGGCTAGTAATGTTCATCACATTGAAGTGATGGAAAGAGTATGGAAAAGTAATGAAGAAATTTGACAAAGAAAATGCTGGCAGGGACAAAAAGAAGACAATTAAATTTGCAATATCAGACCAACCAGGATGCTCATCTGAAAACACAGAGAACTTTAAATAAATAAAGGAAATAGAGAGGGGTATGTTGGGAACATATGCTGGCTCTACAGATAAGCTTTTTTTTCCTCCTGGTAGTTTGCACAGCCTGTTTGCCCTTCCTCTCACAGTAATAGAATTATATATTTGGGAATAGCTTTAAAGTCAAGGGCAATAATGGGGCTTCAGAGGCATGGAGAAACTGTCTGGTAGAGAGCTTAGTATGTACTGCAATGATTCTCTCCATTAGACTTTTATTTAATCATGAGAACTGATGTTATCTCCATAAAGGTAAGCAAATTCAGTCTTACAGCAGAAACATACCAGAAAACAATGTCCATTTTAATTACTCAGGTTTCTTCCCCGTGCTTCTTCCTGTCCAATTTCTATGTGGAAAAGCAACATTTTGTAAAATGCCTACATATTGTATTTTAGCTTACAAGTGTCTGATTTTACGGACTTTTGGCATGGGACTGTAGGCTTTGTTTGTGATTTTGGATGTATTGTAGCAAATTAGAATGATGTCTGCCAACAGAAACATGACACTTGTCAGAGGAGCTAACTGTAAGTAGGATAAATGGAAGCTGGCCTAACACCAGTAAAGGATGTGTAGGATATACACTGAGGAACTTTATTTTATAGTTTCTAAAGCACATAACTTGAACAATTGCCAAAAACCCAAAATTTTCATTTCATAGTAGTCATCATCAGGATAATAGTGCTCAGCTGTGCATCCAGTCTGACAACAGTAGGAAGATGTTTCCAAAACACAAAAATTTGCAAATAGTGTTGCAACAAGGCATCTATACATTTGGATCAGAAGAAATGATGGGACTGACTCCATGGTCTCAAATTGCAGCCTATTCCACAATGTTTCCTATAATCCAGAATGATAAAAAGAAGCTAAATTCCCACTCCCTAGCAACAGAGCATTGACCCCAGATACCTGATGAAACAGGGTGCCTTGATTGTGAATTAAAATCAATCAGAAAAACACCCTGCAACTTTGAGCAATGTGTTTCAGAAAATAAGCTGCATAAATCCCATTACAGAAAACACTGTTGAAATATAAAATATTAAAGAAAAAACCTTGTTTAATATTTCCTTGTGTGTTCAAGAATGGCATACAAGACAGAATTCTGGGGCAGATGAAGCAGATACAGTTGCCTCAAGGTTTGGAGGGTGAGGTAACCTAAACCAAAGAAGCAAATATTCTCTTTTAGCTTACCTTTTATTTAATTTCTGCCAGACACTACAATTGTCATGACTGAGGTGGGATTTAAATGAGAAGATGATAGTTCTCAACATTTCCATCAAAAGTGTTGCATTCATTTGCATAGATTTTGAAATGCAAGATGCTAATTTTAATGTTTAAAGTTATAACCTGTTTCAGATGCAGTGACATGGAGAACAGTCACCTTGTCATATTGTTCAGCATTGACAATAAAGATCAGTGCAATATCTAAATCCCAGTGGAAGAAAGGGAGCTACTGGCAGATTTTTCCATCTTGCATCCATTAGCTGCCATGCCCATTCTCTTTACTATAACAACAAATAATTATTATAAAGTTTATTGGAGGTAGAATGCACCCACAATATTCTGAGTGTCTATAAGTTGAGGGGGAAAAGTCTTATCTGTCCTGAAAAGCTTATGGGGGTGCTGCTTCTGACAGGAAAGATTCATATTGGCAAGGTAATAAAGTGGTGGTTTCCCATGTTTTGGGGAAGTAACATCTTTATGAGCCTGCAACAAGCATTTACATATAGAGAAACTCAGACCTGGCAGCAGAGAAAATTATTCTCTGGAAGAAAGACGG
Source organism: Muscicapa striata striata (assembly GCA_030060385.1). Classification (NCBI taxonomy): domain Eukaryota; kingdom Metazoa; phylum Chordata; class Aves; order Passeriformes; family Muscicapidae; genus Muscicapa; species Muscicapa striata. The sequence continues at coordinate 3,556,323 of JAREIS010000018.1, forward strand.
AGATGGTAAGAAAATGAATATGCTAGAATATAAAAAGGCTTCTGAATTAATATGCAGAGGTTTCCCACAGTGGAAATAAGCTAAAAAAGTTCCTCTCATTTATCTAGTCTACTTTATCAACAAGTACATTGTTAGAAAGAAAGTGCAAGGAAATCACCATCGTGTCCCTTCCCCTCCCCCTTCCTTTAGGTGTCAGGAATGTCAGAAAAAACCTTCCAGACTCCCAGACCATCTGCTGAGACTACCATTTCTCTGGTGCTTGCTTGGAGAATATTTGTATTCTTTCCTTCCCCCAAGTCCTTCCATTGCAGAAATTTGATTGTCCAGACAACCCTAAACTTATTTGTATAGTTTGCTATTTTAAGTCTTATATAACTTGGAAGTTTTTCCTGAATCTTGTCAGTTCTCTCTTTTTGAGTATTTACATACAGACCTAATAAATGTTAGATAGCTGGGACTGGATCTAGAACTATGTGCTCTGTAGCTGGAATCCACAGCATGCCACACAAAGCTGCATGTGGTGCAAGAAAACACACCTCATTTATCTTCATACATTTTCCTCTCTAAAATATAATAAAAAATTAAAAATATATTGTTTTAATTCAACTGTCAGATCATTCACAGAAAATATCAATTTTCATATCAACTTACTTAGTCAATGCATCCAACATTTAAAAAAATTTCAGCTCTATTTGTGTGGAACATGGTGCTAGTAACATCAAGATTGTGGGTTAAATCCTTGTATAGGTCATTTATTTAAGAGTTGGGCTCAGTGTTCCTTGTGAGTCCTTTCCAAATCAGAGTATTCTGTGAATCTGTGAATTTTACCTAATTTACGTAGGATAAAATTTTCTTATAGTGGAGGCACAATTTCAGCATAATGAATGACTTGCAGAAGCACAATCAGCCATACCCTGAAGTCTAGAAAGTGTTTCTCTTTAGAAATTTTACCTGCTGTCTTCAAAATACCTAGAATGAGGCAAATTCAAAAATATTTAAGAAATAAAATATATTTTCTTTAAAGACACAGAATCAAGAATAAAGAGTGTATTTCTTTTTCCTACAGCATGCATCTTTGTTGTGTTGCTGCTTATGAAATCTACAGACTTCAGTTTTTCATTTACTCTTTTTGCTGTGCTGTCAACTAACATGAAGAATATTATTTTTTTGGTATTTTCCACATGAAGAATGAAACTATTTGAATCACCAAAAAAAAAAAAAAAAAATCATTATTATCTTTTAAAAAAATATTTCAACATGGGTTTTTTTGCCTTCAAATGTTCATTTTGAACATCATACATGTCCAGCACAGTAATTCTAGACACATGCAAATGCAGTGGAATGTTTAAGGATAAGAAATGAAAGTCCATACTCTTTGTAGGGTAAGAAAATGCAGTTTGATTGGTCAAGAATCTAAGCAGATCATGAAAGTGATGTGAATAATTAGATCTATAACTGTATCTGTCTGTAGAATTTCTCTCAGAATTAGTTTGTACTTCAGAGGTAAAGTAGCCTGGACTAAAAATTCTTCACACTTCCTGTACCAAGCCAGAAGTTGTTGTGTTTATAGTTCAGAGACATGCTGTTGTACTTGTATCTTGCTATGTATTTCTTAGGTTTTCCTTTTATTCTGGTTTTAAACAGCTTACCTACGGCAGATCTTACTCTAAAGTCATATTCCCAAACATGCTTAATAAAATTTTTTGTACCAATACAGATATTTTTTTTTTTCTGTTTATGGCTGAATTATATTTTAATATTAAAACTTTGATTCCAAGTTACCTATTGTCTGTACCTACTTATATACTGGTTGTCAGTATATGAGATCAAAAATGGAATGGAGTAGTCATTAGTTATGTTATTCATTTACACTTCTAGTCATGAATAGAGTAATTTTGAAACTTCACTATCAACCTGGGTTAAAATTTCTCAATTTCTTCCTTGAGGAATAAAGCTTAAATTTGGTATTGAGTTTTGTATTTTACTACTTACTGATTTAAATGAAATATGGCAAAACCTTAACTTGAAAGAGTGACAGTAAATCAAGCACCACTGTATATCTAACAATTGTACCAGGAAAAAAGAAACAGGAAAACTTTTTCAAGAATAAAATCCCAAAGTCTGTGTCTACATTTTTTCCATGTCCAAATTTTTTTTAAGACCTAAGCTAATGGCTTACAGGTAAATCAATCATACACATAATTTTTGGTCCATATACCTTTTAACTTGTGCAAGACTTGAACAGTAGAAGGAAAAGGACATAGCTCTAGGAAAGTCAATTTTGTTTTCATTCTCTTTGGAGGCCCTGCAGTGTTCTGCACTATATGCAGACCTATGCTAAAATACTGATATTAGTTCTAGTTTTCAGCTATTTTATAGCAAATCAATTGAAATTATATATATTCTGCTTGACTAGAGAACCACTTTGTTTATCCCAGCAATCTCAAAGTTGGGAAAAAAAAAAAAAAACATTTCAATGTGATTAAAGAGATTTCCACAGAGGAAGATGTATTTAATTGTTACTATCTAGCCTCTGAGCTGGAGACATCTTGCTCTAAATGATGACATTTATGATGCTGATGATGTAACTGAGTCAGGGATCCTGAAGACTAGATTGGCAGAGAAATGCAGGACAGAACACAAAAGGATGCACAAGCAAATTCATCCTGGCTACTGGATTTCAAAGTCCAAAGGTCCCTGGCACCCTTTTGAGTCTGATACAAATGCTAGTAACCAAAACCATCTCTGGGCATGGTAAGGATTTATCATAGACTGGGGGCTGTTCCCAGTAAGTAGTTTGCATGAGGCTGTGCTGTTTTAGGGGTGAGTTGGCATTGCAGCTGCATGCCACTTGGCCTCCATGCCAGAGGTGACATCCTGGTCCCATTTACTTCACTATTACAGACACAACCCTCATATTCATTAGATGTGTCCACTTATGTCCTACCTTGGAAACAGTAACAGCACTTAATAAGATGGAGAATATGAAAGACTTTTCTATTATGCACTAACATAGTTCTTTTTCTATTACAGTCATTGAAAAAATAAAAATGGCATGGCTGTGTCCTTATTTATTAATTTACCTTCTTTGGAATAAATCTTCTGGTGTATATCTATTCTGTCCCCCTAACTTACTAGGAAATGTCATTGTTTTCTCAGATTTAGTTAGGTATATCTTTTAAAAGTGTCTGTAATTTCTGTTAATAGTATTTAGGTCACTTCTCCTAAATGCCAGAAAGATTTTGTTTTCTGAAATTCAGATATATCAAGTCAGATTTACAAAAATAAAATAGTACCAATAGCTGTATTGGAAACAAACAAACAAAAACACCCATGAAAACTCAAAACAACACAACAAATCAAACTGACACAGCAATTAGAAAATACTTGTCAAAATCCTTCCTTATGACTGCAATTGCTTAAGGTTTAGCTGCAAACAGCTCTTTCCTTACTAATGTGAAACCATTGTCATAGAGCTGGAGATACTTAGCACTTCTTGTTCCAGCACTGAAAAAATCTGGTTTCACAGCAAACAGCTGTCTCTACATGAGAAACAAGTGTGACAAAGACAGTTAGGAAAAAAGGGTTTCAAAGTGTTCAATATGAAAAATGTTTCTTTTTCCAGACTTGGTGAACTTCCAGCTGTTATGCTGAACAGATCAACATTGTTTTCCCATGAAGGTTGATTTATAGAATGAGAATGAATGACCATTCATTTTCCTTGAAAGGACATATTTGCCCCCCAGACAGTTATTCTTTTATATGATCATGTTGAATTCACAAGGAAAAAGCAAAATTATTAGTCTGAATCCTACCATAAAACTACAACTTGAGGCAAAATTTAATGGTGTTCATCTCACTAATTAAAAATTTGATATTTTTTCTTTTGCATGGATGAAAAAAATCCAAAGTAAAATTAATTTGCAAAGTGCACACTTCCTGCTTTACAGTGGGCAAAATCTTTTCAGTACATTAGGTAGACAGTTTCAAATGTTGCCATTCACTCCAGCAAGGAACTGTAGAAGGTCATATCTCTTGTTCCTCCCACTGCTTACAGCAACAATAACGCATGGCAGGCAGAAGGCTGGTGTAGCCTGTTTGTCAGGGATCCCTCTAAAGCAAGGAAATTGCCAAGGGGAGAGGTGGAGAGGATGGATAGACCTGAATCAGCTCCTTCTTTTTCATCCTGTTTCCTCTGCTGAAATACCTTGAAAGCAAGACAAAATCTGGCAGTTTTTTAACCTCTTTGATCCACAACTTTTGAAACATCATTCTGCCAGACATGACTGGGACAATCTTTGATGCTAATCAAACTTGTCTTGTGAGTCATAGTTCTACATAAAGATGGCATTATACCACTTCTATCTCCTTCCTAGCTCTCTGAAGTTCAAATGTAATTTCATTTTGTAGCAGTAGAAAAGAAGCTCATTCCATTTCTCCAAATTAGAAAGTCTGTCTAGTACTCACCTTTAATTCTATGCAAATGTGTGCATGAGACAACCTTTATGCATGGAACAGCATTCCCAAACTAGTAAAATATTTTCCTCTGCAAAGGAATGGAAGATACTGAAGGGAGCAGTCATAAAACACTTCATTTGCAGCATGTGAAAGAAAAGGGGAAGGCTTCGTTCCCGGATAAGCCAAAATAAAAGTGTAGAGTAAGCTCAAAGATGCAGAGTAGCAGGATGGAGAATATTGGTAAATTGTCTCTTATCTCCAATTTATCTACCTTCTGTTACCTATCTTCTGGCCATGTCAGCCACCTTCCTTGCTGAGTCTGCTCTTCACATTGTAATCCTTCTTCTGTGATTCAGGATTCTTCTGTTCCTCAGGATTATTCTGTTCCTGTATTCCAGAATTCCTTCACAGAATCATGGAGTGTCTTGGCTTGGAAAAGACTTAAAAGACCATCTAGTTTCAAACTCCCTCTATGGTCAGGGACACCTTTCACTAGTTGGGTTACTCAGAGCTCCATCTAACCTGGCCTAAAACACTTCCAGAGATGGGGCATATACCACTTCTCTGGGCAACCTGTTGCTGTGCCCCATCCCTCTCACAGTAAAGATTCTTTTCCTACTATCTAATCTAAACCTACCCTCAGTTTGAAGCAATTTCTCCTTGTCTTGTCACTACATGCCCTTGAAAAAAGTTTCTCTCCGTCTTTCTTGTAGGATCCCTTCAGGTACTGTAAAGCTTCAAGAGGTGAGACCCCCTCTTCTCCAGGTTGAACAATCTGATTCTGTCAGTCTTTGCCCACAGAGAAAGTGCTTCATCACTCTATCTTGGTGATCCTTCTCTGGACTTGTTCCAACACATCAGTGTTCTTCCTATGCTGGGGACCCCAGATCTGAGGGTGCAGTACTCAAGGTGAGGTCCACGACAGACCAGAGAGACAGAATCTCCTCCCTTGCCCTGCTGGCCATTTAGTTTTATGGACACATTTAGTTTTATGGGCTGTGAGAGCACATTTGCCAGCTCATGTCCAGCCTCTCATCCACCAGCACACCAAGTCTTTCTCAGCAGGGCTGCTCTCATTCTGTTCATCCCCAGCCTATGTTGATACTGAGGATTGCCCCAATCCAGGTGCAGTACTTTTCACTTGGTCTTGTTAAACCTCATGAAATTCCTGTGGGGCCACTTCTTGAGCTTGTCCAAATTCCTCTGGTTGGCATTCTCTCCTTCAGGTGTGTCAACCACATCACTCAGTTGGTGTCAACTGTTGCACTCAATCCCTAGGTCTGTGTCATTAATGAAGATATAAAACAGCAGTGGCCACCGTATGGATCCTTGAGGGACCCTGCTTTTCTATCTTCTACCAGCAGTGCTGTGCTCCACCTTTCCCCTAGTCCCACAATTACTGACAATGGTGCTGTCTGTTGAATACAATTAGAAGAAAAATTTGACACACAGCTTTCTTGTAACTTTCTGTCTCTTTTATTTTGCCTTTTGAGCTGGCTCTGTTCCTAGCCAAAGAAGTCTTCCTCTGCATCCTCACTTACACCTCTAGTCTGTGATGAGTCTTTGTCATCTTTGAATCACTGTTGGAATACGTTTTCTTCTCTGTCCCTTTGGTTTTTTCTCTACTAGGATTACATATTACAGAGTTACACAGTATTATCTTTTTAAATCTTCTGGATTTTCTCCATGTTAACTGAAAGGGACAGCACCTGACTCTGTTGTCAGTGAGTATTTGCTACACAGGTGTTTACGTCTGAAACATTCACTTTCAGGTTTTCCAAAATTTCCACCCAACAGGATATGGCTTATCTCTGCCTGAAGAAGACACCTACATTTTGTCACATGAATCATACCCTAAACTCCACTGACTATGCTAACAAAAATTCTGTTGACTGTCATGGAAGCTTACAAAACCAACTCAGGTGTAGAAACCTGTGTTATAGTCCTTAAAGTCAGCTGTGAGAATTGCAAAACTCAGAATTGCTCCTTTTTTTCCCCCACCCTTTATAACAGACAGCTTTTTAATCAAGCAAGAACTCATTGCAGGATTGATACTGGACTTTCCCAGGCTGATGTCCTGTGCTGAAGGCAATGTAAAATGAAGGGAACCTTAGTATAGCTGTGATACTATTTCCCTTGCCTGTCTATCCTCAGAACTGTGAAATGCAACTCATTCATTCAGCATAACTATTTTTTAAAAAAAGTATGTGGGTCATGAGTAGCTCAATTTGAAAAAAGTAATTGCTTTTTTCTTTTCTGTATTTGATGTTTCCATCTGGCAGATAATTCCCCCTGTGTCAGATACCATAAATGACCTAGGGTAGTTACCCACCCACCACGGTGGTGACCTCATGATTCTCCACACTGGACTGCCCCTGTCCTGCTTCATCACTCAGTACCATGTAACAAGTTGACATGGTTATCCCCTAAAGGCAACTGTGGAAGTCTTTCTTCTGGGTTGGAGTCACTGGACATTTTTTCATAAATATTGTGCTGGTCAGCTTTTCACTGCAGGCTTAATGTGTCTTATTAAACTTTATATTTTCTGTTATCTCCATATAAATTTAATTTTTTATTAAGGTGGGTCACTCGCTGAAGAAAATTTGTTTTTCAAGGCAAACACTAATACTATTTTTTCTAACTACACAGAGAATAAAGCAAATAACATTACCCAGAATTTCTAAAAGCTTAATGTCTGCACTTTGCTCTTTTGCCTCCTTTTGATATCCTGTAACAAAAAGTCTGGTCGTCTGTGTGTCTTGTGAACAAAATGGAAATGAGATGGAAATATTCAAAAATATGACAAGCAAATGAACATTTGAAAGCAGAAGGGCATTATAAAATGTCAGAGATCTAGACATTCCTAGGGCAATTATATAAGTCTATAAAAGTCTTCATCCAGTGTGGTCATTAACTAAAATGCCTCACCCATGCTGGTGAGCATGGGATTAACCCTCATCTCTTCTGTAGGGTCTTACTCATAAATATATGTCCTAGTTTGAAGGACAGGTGCTTGCCAAAAAAGGCAGAAGCTTTTTTTTTTTTTTTTTTTTTAATGGAGAATGTAAACCCCCTCCCTCTGAATTATTATAATTTTGAAATTAAGGGTCTTTCAGGCAAAGATATGGGAATTAGGAATAACAGTTCTTTACTAGGAAAACTAAAATATAAATACATTATTAAAAACAAAAATCCCAAAACACTGATAGAGTCAGAATACAGCCTGACACCCATCAGTCAGGGTGTTGGCAGCAGTCTGATTAAATGGTGGCTGCATCCTCCTGCAGTGGCATATGTGGTTTGGCTGGAGGAGTGGTTCTGCAGAAAGTGCAGTTTTCCTCTGAAGGTCCAGGGATGATGTAGAAAGGTCCGGCTTTCCTCTGGAATTCAGTGGAAAAACTGTATCTTGTTGTTCAAACTCTCAGTTTTTATCTAGGTAGGAAAGGCTTGGCTCCTCCCCCTGGCTGGAGCATGTCCCAGTGGGATGATGTAATTTTATCAGTCACACAGTGGGACTTAATGGGCCAGCAGCAGATGGTATCTTCCTGGAGGGAAGATAGGCTATGGAAAAAGATGAACATGATTGCCCTACCTGGTTTTAAAGCTGGCCCATTAGCAGATGGTGTGTGCCATGGAGATAAGGGTCACTACCCCACCCAGCTTCAACAGATGGTGATAGAATACACATTTCTGGCCACATCCTGTATTGCAACCCAAGACAGTATATAAAACTTTTCTTCTTCATTAAAAAGAAATGTACCAGCAAGGAACAGAAAAGACATCAGAACATCAACTGACAGCAGCAAGAGAGTGCTGAAAGCCCTTGAAAGCTCCCCTCCAGGAGAGAGAGCAGTGGCTGGAGCAGCGTGGAGCTGATGGTGCAGGAGTGCACAGCAGTGCAAGGGGCTTGTAATACAGCACAGCCTAAAGAACCAGTAACAGTGCTGGTGGCCAGCTCAATGAACACTGATGTCAAACGCACAGCAGCAAGGCCTGCAGAAGAGTTGGGAGGTTTAGATATGGTGAAATATGTATACCTGCTCTAGAGGAAATTTCAGAGAGTTAATTGAAAGCTACTAATCTCCAGTGAGAGGAAATAGGATGGGGTTGGAAATGAAAGTAGAGAAATAAAGTTTTGGCCAATAGAAGGGTAATCTAGTACATCAGAGTATTTAAACATATGCTTAAATTTTAATGTATGGGTAATCCCATTGACTTCCACATATGCTTAAATGATTTGCTGGATCAGGGATTTAATGTGTATTTGAATTAAACCATAACATGATGATTTGGAAGTGAGCTCATTTTAGGTTTCACTGACTGAAGAGAGTTCTGCTCAACTGACATTTGGAGTTGAGATCTTTAATGAATGCCTAGTTACTTCAGAAAGCAATTAGGCTGTCATTCAGTAATGGCATTTTTCTCTCTACAACAATTTTTCTCATTTCAGATTATTGTGCTTCAAATAAAGCTTGCAGGACATCATGCTGCTGCTGCATAATTATAGTTAACTCACACATACACACACACACCCCCCTACTTCATTTTCAGCCACTTCATCAGCACCTAGATTCTTAACAAGAAGGGTTGAAAGTTTCTGTAATGATGTATACCTCTGCTTAGTACTCCATATTAGAATATATCTGCAACAGAGTTAAAGGAGACTTGGACAGGGAAAAAAAATCATCTAGAAATAAAAGAGAACTAAAGTTTAGACAACTGTAACAAACTGCTTCATAAGAATTAAGACTGTGGCTTGCTCACTGTTTGGGACAGATATTCAGAGTAGTGTGTTTCACAGATGGAATTGGTGGCATCAGCTAGAGAACTTTGGCTGCAATGTTTTTACTGATTTCTCTCTTTTTTGCCAGCAATTTGTTGCTGAAAGCAACTGGCTGTTCCAGCTGCATGTGGGAGCAAACCCAGGCCTAATACTAAAGCGGTAAGAAGACCAACAAAAATAACCAGCTGGAATTAATCTATGGAAAGCTGGAGTTACTGTATGTGTTTTTATGATGCACTGCTCAGTATTAAGCATGCTAGCCTCAGGAAAGAAAAAAGTAGCATGTAAGTGCATTGTCAGCAGAGTCTGATACATAACCAGCACACATACTGGGATAGCAGCAAGTAGGCCTAATTCTCCAGCCTGAAGTGGAAATAAACTGAAGCAGATTAAAAAAAAATGTTGAGCTAATGTAGGGAAACACATGGCTAGATATGTGGTTAGGGGTATTTGTTGCATTAAAACATTTTCCTCCGAGGCAATCTTTCTGATGGCAGCTGACATGACTGGTGTTTGACAATGCTGCCTTTTCAAGGGAGTCTAATCAGGCCAGTGCTCAGTTCCTGGAGGAAAATGGATAACAGGTGCTTAACCCAGCTGGACTGTTTGAATTAGCCTGGCTGGCAAAAGAAGCCTGTAGCCTAATGTTCACCATAAGGGCAGCCAGGCTCCATGGCTCAGCTCAGATTGTAGTGCTGGGATCCAAACCTGGTGCTGAAGGAGGTACATAAGACTGCACTGAAGTTTACTATGGATCCGTGCCTACGATATTCAATCAGAACTGAAATGAGTGAAAATAACAAGTAGCAGAAGAGTACAATCATTTATAGGATTGATCATTTCTGAAAAAAAATTAATAAAAACTATGGGGGAAAATGGGCATTAACAACAGAGTAAAACACCTTCTTCTAGAGTTATACCCATTTAGACCCCTCTATCATTTAATTTATATATTTTTTATTTGTCTTCTCAACCCTTTGTTCAGAAAATTAGCAAATCATTCTATCAGTGTCATTTCAGGAGAAACATTTAATCCTGTGCTTGAGCCACACTGGTTACAAAGAGATGTCCACACATTTTCTGTCCACACTGCTCCTGGCAAGAGGACTTGATTTATGTTGCTGTGCCCTGAATCCTTGTGATTTCCAGAATTAAGCCAGACTGCAGACTTAGGGGTGGGTGAGGGTTTTTTTCTCAGTCTAATTACCAGGGATCATGAAACAGGCTTTTTTCTCTTTAATCTGACCATAGTCACTATCTAAGATTGACTGTCAGCGTGCTGCCTTCTTTGATTTCTCATGTTCTCTTCCTTCAGCATATTATAATTGCTACTTTTAAGTTGTGCAATTCAGCTGCTGAATTTGTTGCAGGCTCCTGATCAGTGTTATGTATCAGTATTTGAAGTAGACATTCTGTGAACCCTGCAAAGGTAGAATCCTATTTCATCACTATATATGGTTTTATAGGTGTTGACACAATAACCAGGCGGTGCCCATCAATCAGACAGTTACAGGTCTTTAAATTTAGCAGAACTATCTGACAACCTAACTTACTTATGGCCTCTTGAAAGCTTAGTAGAAGAATCAAATTCTGTTTTTCTGAGAAAATCTTTGAGACATTCAGTGTAACGCAAACAATTTGTTCTCAGTCCTTAAAAACTGTCACTATCTGAAACCACTGAATAGTTTATTTTTTGAAAAACAAAAATAACTCTTTGCCACAGTTTGTTCTGTTATTGGTGATTAAAAGTTAAGTAAAGGTACAATCTCAGTGACTGCTTATTAGCTGTGGCTTTGATTGTGCTGTAGGCAGAGCTAGCAAGTGCCATGGCACTGTCTCAGGGACCCCACAACCCCAGAGTCCAGACACCATAGAGCATTCCTGATGGCACCAAGGTGTTGAGAAGGCAGCAGACACACGTCAGAAAATCTGCCTACATCCCTGAACTGCAAAGAGTACAGCATAGCTTAGACTCAAACAAGGGATTAAAAGTGAAACTGATTTTTCCAAGTCTTAAAGATATTTTCATCATGTGATATACATATAAGCAAGTCATTATTTTATCCCTGGTCCTGCAAAATATGACCAAAGCTTTGGTTATCACTTTTTCCAGAATCTGTTCTATAGTGGTTGTAATGATGACTCGCTGTCTCTTCTGTATTGGAAATTTTTTTTTTCAGCTTGTATATCTTGAGTAGAGATAATTCAGGAAAAAATAGGGACAAAAAAAAGGATACTTGTCTTTCATTATCTGCCTATACCTACCATTAATCTTAAAAACAAAAACAGTCCACAACCTCTTAAATATTGGATTGATGATGAAAATTTCTTGCAATAATCAATTTCTTATGGCAGAATACCCAGGAAGATTGGATATGGGTGGAAACTTGCAAGACAGGGGGTTTTTTATGACAGGTGTAAATATGCTTCCTTCCCTTAAGTGCTCACAAATATCACAGTAAAACATGTTGACAAGTTTGACAGGGCCGTATTTATACTAGAGTGGTGAAAATACAGCTTATCAAGTGCTACAAAGCCAGGTGCACACTTCTTTGGAGAAAAGAATGCAAGGACAATGTGAGTCAAACTGATCAATGAGATCTGCTGTTCAGAATCAGCTCATAAGGAAAGGATGCTGCAGTAGTTTTTGTTCTCCAAGTTGGGGAACTGCCAAAATAACATCTTTCCCGCCCCCCACAGTGTGTCAGCAACAGCAACACAGCCATTTTAAATTACTTCAAACCACTGTTAAATCTCTACCAACATGTCCAAAATAATTTTCTCCAAACAGCTTTCAGCTGCCCTTTTGAAGTCACAGCAGCACTACAGAGGTGAAAAGCTCTGCTTGTGCTCCTGTGAGTCACGCAACGCTTCAAGGTGTTTATTTTTCTGAGAAAGTATTTCAATTTGCCACTTACAGTTAAGACACATTTACCACCAAATTGCTGGAGCTAGAACTGAGTTTCTTCTACAGCTAATGTCCCTAGCAATCTAATCACAGAATTAAAGGTGTCACCAATACAGCAGACTTTCATTCTGCTAAGGATTTATATTCATAGTATTTGTTGTTAAAACATTGCAGACCCACTAGATATTTTATTGATTTTTCTTTAAAAATCATACCATGCGAAGACAAAGACCTTGGTCTTAATCTTTAAAACAAGCAATTTCAGTCATTGTATTAAACAAAAAGAAAAAAGTATTTTGAGGAATACCAGCCATTGTTTAATAACAATCCACAACCTGCAGGTCAGAAACAGCTTTATATATTTCCCAGAAAATATCCATGTTATCTAAAAAATGAAAAAAATTGTGTTGAATGTCAATGACCATGACAGTAAACAGTCAGATTTCTTTGAAGGGAACTGTCTAAAAATTCTAAGGATTAGGCTAATAGATGTTTTTCTCTGTACCTCTAGGAGCCAAGTCACTTGTTTTACTGCACACTGCAGGCAGCTATAAATCCCACCAAATGGGGTGATTTAGTTAGTAGTAGAGAGCCCTTAGACCACTGATGTTAAGTGGGTGACTCTGCCTGTAGGACATGTATCTGCCCACGTGCTACTGACACAACACTGTCCAGGCAGTAAATCACATGTACTTTAAATGTTGTCATGAGAGACCTGGTTGCTCCCACCATGGTCTAAGTAAAGTCCCAGTGTACTCATGAGCAAGGCAGAAGCTGAGCACCACAGAGGACTGAGTATGGAAAAGAGCTTCACATATTATGATATGAAATGCCTGTCGTGGCAAAGGCATTCATGTTAATCACTAGGTTATCATTGCCTACATTTCTGGAGGATAGAGATATTCAGTCTCTAAGCACTAAGACATTAAAGAGGAAGACTCTGAAGGGTTCTGAAATCTGTGTTCTATCCTAACCATTTTCCTTTTCCAGAAGATCATCTACCAATTACATTAGCCACAAAGCAATACCTGCAACTACTGCTTTTTTATTAGAATTTGTAAGTCAACAAGAGAATAAATAAATAGCACAAGCAAATGTATTTCTCCACTTACTTAATTTGGAAGGTTTTAGGTCACATCTGCTCCCATCAACTTCTACTATGTTCAGATACTAAACCATCTGGGACATACTGAGAAAGATATACACAAGGGAATTCTTACAGAGGAATGTCATAAAAGTGGGTCACTCACTAAAACTCTTCGGTGGAAAACGAAGCAAAAATTTGCCTATATGATAGAGGAGCATTAAATATGTTTAGATGAGTGACACTGCATCAGAGCGTAGATCTGAAGGTAGGAGTGTGCAGAAAATGTAGCTTGCAACCTCCTGTAAGTAATTACATTGACTCACAAGTGTGGGGAGCATATTTCCTAATTATTTCTTATATTTCATGGTCTTTCAGTTTGAATTGTTGACTCATTCTCCACTTCTCCTTCTTTGCAGATAAAATTTGGAATGCCTTTTTTTTCTTTTTTTCTTGCTACCTACAAGGTAGATGGATATTCACAGCAAACTAACATTTAAAACTGCCTTCCTTGTCATAGCAAACTGTTGCAGATGTGCACTTCCCTTCAAGAGAGAGGCAAAGGTAAACTTTAATGATATTAAAAAGTTCAGTGGCAAATGCAACAGTATTTTAACAAGATTCCACAACAAGGTACACTCATTATTTACTGCATAAATGACAGGGACAGATAAAACTCTCAAGGACACCCTTCAATTGAGTTATGAAGTTCAGAAAGGATCCTAATTCTTTCTAAACTACTTCTCTGCGGAGAGTTAGGCATGTCTGGATTTGAATTTCATTCCAAACTAGATCAACTGTTGTTTATGTTCATAAATTATTATGTCTAAACAATTATTTATACACAATCAATCCTTTATTCCACCTGGCTAAGATTTCAAAATTTCAGCATGCTTGGTCACAATTCACTTACTAAGTACCTGATGTGATAAGGAGCCTCTCAAACTTGAGCAGTCATCTTGAGAAGAACAGGGACCCTGTTCCTACTCAAGGGGAGGTCCAGCTGGGCACCCACTGCCATACAGGAGAGCACGCTGTAATGCCAGCACTACAGACAATACACTTTTTATGTTCAATAACAATGACACTGTTTAATTCCCAGAACTTTCTCAGTCTTTAAGATCCAATTAAGAGTATTAACAAATATGAAAAAAAAAAAATATATGTATAAACTTGAAATTAGAGGGGGTAAAAAAATATAAATACTGTTTTGCCAATTTATTCCATCTTTTAACAGCCATCAATCTGAAATGTCAATCTGAAATGAATTATTGGGAATTGAGCAAGAAAGACAAGCCACATACAATTTTGAATGTGTAAGGCGTTAAACTAAGATACTGTTTGAAGTTCAAATATTTTCATGGCAATCCTTGCTCATCTTTACTTATCATGCCTGCTCAATAATGGAAAACAAAAGAAGAATGTCATTATTTAAGGTACCAAATCTATCAGGAGGTGGTATTCTACTGTATTGTTGTGACAATTTAGAAAAAATTATGTCTGTAAAGTGATGTCTTATTTTTAAAAAGTCCCAGTGATATGGGACTAGCAAAGGATATAAAAGAAGGTGACTTTATAAACAGCAAAACTTCGGTGTAGGTTATCAGGTGGGACCACTGCCACCAAGTGGAACTAAGATCTGTGTCAGTTCACATCATAGGTCCATCACATTCTGTTTCAGGCTGTGTCATCCACCAGTGATGTTCCAAAATCTAGTGCAATTTTTATTCAACTGCAAACAGGCTATCCCTGGGGGCATAGATACAGAGAAACTGTAAAGAGTCAGTCTCTTGGGGTGTAGACATAGGATCTGAGATTCCCCAAAATTCTGTCAATAGAAAGTATATTTGCATAGGCAGAGACACATATATATTTAGTTGAGCTAAAGTAAATGCCCTTCATTATAGTATAATTAGTTTTATAATCCTGCTAATTTCTTGATTTTTATTTCTTGCAACAGTGAGTAGGTCTCATTAGATACTAAGCATATTAAATATAATTTTTTTTAAAAATTAATCTACTTGTTCTTCAAACTTCATCGAGTCCCATTGCTTACATTAAGAAAATGCTCACAACGTATATTAAATTTTTCATTTCAATGAAAAATGTTCATGTTCATGTGTAGAAATTTTGAGTTCTGACTAGAATGACTCAGGAATATGTATCTTACTGTACTGTGTTCTGTTATGGACTCTCTTTTCATCTTGGATGACTGACCTACTCTACTAAATTCATCACTTCTGTCAGCATTCATCCTTTATAAATTAGGAGTAAAATTTCCCCATATCAGAGTGGTCAATGCCAGGATGAAATTTCTAAATGGCAGTGAAATGTTGAGGGTCCTTTTAATTGACAAGGATTTGGAAAACCACTTGAATAAAATGAATCAGCTAACGAAGACAAGTATTCAGTAGATGGATAGATGAACTCATAGACCTCAGTATAATTTTCCTTATCAAACTCATTAACTTCTTTCCCCATGAAGCCAGCACTGTAAAAATAGGACCGTTATCTAAATTAGGTTTAAAAAAAAAATCAGAAATTAACATTATCATGTTCAGAAGCACGGGTATATTTTCTTGCCTAAAACTAAAAAAATACTGATGTACTACATATACATGCCACATCTCACTGAAACATTTAGTATATGCCTAAATTGTGACAGAATTTTGATTTAGACCTGCTCAGGGAGCTAATTCATCCATGGATAATCACCATACCCTGCAGGTTGATCTACTCATTTCATGTTAAAAAGAGGGTCACTGTACAAATGCACAGCATTAATCCCTTTTTATTTCTTGCAGGGTCTGTTAAGAACTGCAAATACCAGAGAGCTGAAATATTTGAGTAGATTATACTTTTTTTAACCCTTCCAAGTCTTTTAAGTTGTGACTGTAAGGAAAGACCCTCTTTCTTTGTAGAGATTGCAGAGGTTCTTCTACTGAGTGAAGTTGTTCTGTGAAACTTTTTCACAATTAAATTTGCATATAGATCCATCACCTTAATCATCTTCTTTAGAGAAAGTGAAGTGACAGAAATGCCTCCAATATGGAGTTAAAGGCAGTCAATGTGGAATAATTCTGTTTATGTTTATAATTCTGTATGCATGTCTAAACAGTTACTTTCTTCTGTGTTCAGAAAAGGTTTTAGGAACTGAAATTAGATTGAATTTTTTTCTTTACTTTTTCAGACATTCCTTCAAACTACAGCTTTCTTTGGAAAGCTTATTGCCTAAAGTGAATTAATTTGCTGTATGTGAAATGAAGCCTGCTTCCAAAGCCACAGTGTATGCATTGCTTTTCCACCCAGTGAAGGTTGACCAGTACATAAAAATTTATCACAAGTCATACAATATATTCCTTTACAGCCCTCCATTTTCAGGGGATCTGTTATCACTAGACAATTTCAGATTAAACATGGAAATATAAAAATGCAAGTCTCAAACACCACAGGCTTCCAAAAACCAAGGATGGATTATCTTCAATAACCCTAAGCACAGTCTGCGTGATAATAATTATTCCTAATAGTTTCAAATATTTGCAAAATTGGAACTGGAAACAACTTCAAGAGATTCCATCATTTTGCTTGTGGGCAGTACTAGCTATGCCTTCATCACTCCTGACAGATGTCCTTAAAAATAGGCACTGAGGAATATTGCCCATATTCCTCTTCTCAGCCTGATGAGTTTTCACTGATCTTGCCATTTAGAATTTTTTTCAACTTGATTCAGCTAGGTTAATAGCTATTATATCTTGTCTAATTTTATATTTTGTATTGTGAAAAAATTCTTTGCAGCTGACATTTTAAATACTTGAAAACCAGAATAATTTTTCTACTTAATCTTATTTTGTCAAGACTAGCCCCAGTTCCTCCACTCTTCCTTAGAGTAGTATTTGGTAGACCTCAGTACATCATGGATGCTTTGTGTTGGACTCTCTGTTAGCATGATCTAGACACAGAGCTCTAGCCAAGGTGTATGTGTGCTGAGCAGAGGCTTGCATTCTGTACTGAGGCTATTTAGTATGCTTTGAGTCCTGCCCTATTTCTCTGCTGTCTTGACAGAACCTTGGTTCTGTTGATCCATGGACAGCCTGTCCAGGGAGACACTAGACTAGCAATGATCCTTGGATGCTTTTCCTTAACACTATTTACTTGCTTTATCATTTTAATTTCTGATATTGTCACTGATTTTTTCCAAAATTAGAATTTGGACCTTATTTTCTTTGGATTTAATTTCATTTTGGTTTTTTTTCATATGATTATTTTAGTTGTTTGGAGATTCTGATTTCTAGTTCTACAGCATCCTCAGGTCTGTCTCAGATCAGAGTCAAGGGCAGATTTCATGAGAATTCTTTCCATTCTGTCTTCCAAGATATTAATGAAACATCAAGGACAGGTGTCTCTGGATCCCCTCCTTACTAAGTTTTTCTCTTTTGTAGAGAGCTTGAGTGTATTCTGTGGCCTCACAGCATCCCAATCTCTTGAATAGAAAGACAAACAAGACGTGTATGTTTCAGCTCAAAACTGTTAAATTTCTTACCATCAATCTGTCATGTTCTTTTCCAGTTTAAAATGCTGTCACCTAAACACAAAATGCACACTCCATATGGTTATTAAGTTCAGTATGCTTTTCCAATTTGCACATACTTCTCATCTTAGTCAGAAATGTTTGGAATTCTATTGTGTTGTATATTTTAAATATTCCAAACATTTCCAGTTTTTAGATTCACTGGAAATGGTTGACTGTTTTTCACATAGTAATAATTTCAACAGTGTCTCAGCAGCTTTTTGAAAATACACATGTGAACATGTGAATGTAACCAAATTTCCACACAATGAGTTTTTTCTGACTTTACATAGATACATTACTACATTGTGGTTTAGGATCATAAAATGCTCTTTAGTGATAAATCTAACTTTCCTTTTATTGTAAGAAATTCACTTTATGCTAAATCTCTAATTAGATTCTTTGTCATGAAAATTTAACAATTGTGAACTGCATATTTTCGTATTGCTTTTGCATTCACTACCCTACATGCAAATTTTAATTTTTCATTTTTCAGAAGGCAGTAACTATTCCATTAATATTACATTAAACATGAGTGTTCTACAAACTTTTAGGAACACATTACCCTTGTTCTTGGGCAATAGACTCCAGGGGCATATGCAGAAAATGAGCCTGTCTTCAATATCATTTTGCTCATCCACAAGTTTGTTTTCAAGGAAATAGTGCTAAAACTCACATGGGATTGCTAAAAAGCCTCACTTTTGATCCTCTAAGGACAGATGACAAGTTTGTGAAAGAGAAAGGTATTTATGTTGTACAGAATAGGGATGTAATACTTTCAGTAAGCAAGCTCATGGCACTATAAAAAGACAGAGGTTGATCACAATACATCACTTTCTCCAGGAGGAGGCTGTGGGAAACCCTATAAAAACCTTAAAGAAATGCAGGTGGACAATGTCCACCCCATTGGACTTTGGGCTGAGCAGGTTACTTTGTCACAGAAGGCAATCAGGTTTGTCGAGCCAGATTTGCCTTTGGTGAATCCAAATGTTTTTCCCAGTCTTGGGCTTCATCTTACCTATGACAGCCCCCAGGAGGATTAATTTAATAACTGTCCCTGGGACTGGAGTAAGACTGATGTGTTCATAACCTCCTGGCTCATCCATTGGAGATCCTCCATTTGTCAGCCTAAAGACTAGATGGACAAAAAGTGTTCACTGGTAAACTCCTCTAGGTCATCCAAGGGTACTTTGGAATACTCAGGGACTTCCTAATCCCTTACACTACTTAGTGGATAGGCAAACCTCCTGACTCCTGCCAGGTTACTAAATGAGTTGCTTGGATTCTTGGTCATGTCAGAACACGATTTCAATAGGTGTTGCCAGATGACAAATACTGAAGAACAGCCTCTCCAAAAGGCTGGTGGCATTTCTCCTTCCCTTTATCAAGTATTCAGTGATTACATCATTGCTACAAAGTGAGAAGATAGGCTTCACTCCTTTTTCCTAAATTTATTGTTGGTCAGGTGGATACTGTTACTACTGGCAGTGTTTTATTCTAGGCTGATTGTAATCCTGATGTCCTATCTTGGCCATGACCACCTAGATGGAGAGTTGTGTTCCTTTGCTCGCTCTGTGTTTTACCAGGAGATGCTAAAAAACCTGAAACTATATCTGAGAAGGCATCTTGGGAAATCAGTGATTAAATTCAAATAGGAGAGGAAGGAATTGAAACCAAGTCTCACACTGCCAGTTACCTCCTATTTTGGCTGCCATAGCCAGAATTTGGGGTATTTGGGGTTAAGGTTGCTAAGTAAAGTCAAAAATCTTTCTGTGGCCTGATTTAGTTCCTAATCCTTCATGAGAAACTAGTTCTGGAAGACATATACCTCTTTCTTATTTTTGATGGAGTAACCTGAATCTCTCAGTGCTCTAGCCTTCATAAAGGAGATTTAAGATGCACTTTCTTCCTACTGTTAACAAAGGTACGTATTCACAGCAGGACCACCAAGTCCTAGGAATTTCAAGGACAGATTTTGACTTGAAAATTCCACCTATTTAGATAAAAATTATGTATTCAGACATCTGCAGAATTTCAACATTGTTATCCTAAGTGTTGAGAACTGCAGTGTTCAGTAATACAATGCATGTGTTTTGTTGAACAGACTCTGGTGCCTCTCTATTTCTCAAAATGGTTGTTGTTGTTGTTGTTGTTGTTTAATTTAAAAACTGTAGCTAATTAGCTGCTTTCTGGTTAAATTCATTTCATGGGAAAATGTTACTTAGCCCAGTGTGCTTTGTCAGAAATATACTGTTTAACAAAACTTGATACGGGGCAAGGCAGTTTTCCCACAGTTTCCTGGATTGCCTCAGTATCCCATAATTTAAGACAGATCTGCACCACACTGAGATAATGGTATGATGGTTTCAGTTTCCCCATTCTTAAGCCATCTTCTGGTCCCAGCAGGTTAGAGACTTAAATTAGAGACCTGGAGATTCTGATGTCCTTTCTCTCCTGTTGTTACTCTGGTGTTTTTCAGAAACACCTCCATATAGGCTCCTTCAAGACCAGGATACAGGGATTTCTGACTCCACCTGTGCAGGGGTGAAGAGCCAGAGTCCCAACATCCATGGCTTGGGTGTTCTTTGCCATGTTAGAGGTCTCAGTTGGTCTGCCATGGAGCCAGGATTTAACTACAGACACAAACCACATGATCCCAGTCTACTTTAGAGGCATTGCTGTTCTTGTAAAGTTTAATTCTACTAATAGCAGAAATGAGCAACAAACAGAAATTTCAATTTCAGTGAGCATACACGCATCAATAGTCAAATCTAAAAGAGATTTCTCTTTTAAAAAAGCATTTAAAAAACATTTTCTGAAACAAAAATTTCATCCAAATTTCTGGCTCCCAGGAAAATTAGGAAAATCTTTTGTCTAGCTTTTTTCTTGTCTATTCAGCTTAGACCAGAAGAAATTTAACAAATAAACACAACAGAAAATTTGCCTCATTCTACTTCATCTCCTTGAGCTTTATCTGAAGCCTAGACTCATAAGGTTTCTCAAAGCTATAAACAGAATTGACTGCTCTATTTGGATGGATTTTTAAGTGTATAAAACACAGTCTTTAAAGGCATTCTAAAAACCACATTACTCAGGAAATGACAGGTTTTGTTTTGCAACATTTTATATGTATATATTAAAAGGTTGTGTCACTTCAAACAAGAAGTGACAGGGCAACTAAAATAGAGTTTTGAAATAGCTTTTCCTCATATATAAAGAAATAATAAACCTGACCACCCTTACCTTAAAAACATTAATTTCCAATTCTGTACTTTTATTGTTTCAAAATAATGCAAGTTGAAAATTGCATCTTCCAGAAGAGTGAAAGCATTTTTCTACATAGAGGTTGACTGTATTCACTTGAAAGAATAGAAGGTGATTATACCTTCTGAAAACCTCAAATCAGAGCCAGCATATGGAATGATGTGTCTGTGGTGAAGGAAAAAAATGCAAATGTGCTATCATTTTTTTGTGTTAAAATATAACAAACATTAAAATCAGACTGCATTTACTAAAAAAAACCAAAAATTAGTAGCTTGATTGAAAGGCATATGTTTTACTTTTCTTCTATAATGCCATTTTAAAATAATATACTTAGTAATTTTATTTCTCAAATTGCAAACTAGATTTTTTTATAACAGAACAAAATATAAAATCATATCAGTTAATAACTGTATTTTTAAATGCCAGAAATTAAAAGCTCACTAGAAAGAAAAAAATTGCCACATTTTGTATGGTGTCAGAAGGCAAGTTTGTTTGGCAGCCAAGGCATGCAGCTCCCATCTGCAAAAAAAGTGCAATCAAATTCTCCTCCATAAATGATGATGAGAAAATTAACACAATATCATAATTGAGTACTAGACTTTCAAAAAATGTATTTTATGACACAAGAGTCAATTCATGATACGGGGTTTTTCCAAAATATTGATGATCTGTCACTTTACAGCACAAGCCTTCATTCAGGATGCTCCATTGGATTTTCTTCCTTTCTGCAATGCCAGCAGAAATCAGCTTGCAATTCAGTCACTCTTCTAAAGCTTCATCAGTCCAAACAGAAGGTGTCTACCCATCCTCGTGCACAGCTAACCTAAGGGAAAGTCTTTGTGACTTGAGAATTTGTTGGCAATATCAACAACTGTTGCAGTTAAACTTAATCCTGGTTATTACTTTTAATTTTTAACAAATCTACTACTTCTAGTAAATTGAAATTTTCTCCTGAAATTTAAACAATCTTCAGTGTTTTGGTGTTAGAAGTCTGTTGGACTGAAGCAGTGTCTATGATATGGATGGGCATAATCTCATTGGTTTCCCTGATCTAACTTCTACCCACTGCACCTACTTCTATTTTTTAGTTCTTATGCAATAGCTTTCTTAAAAATACTTTGAAGCAGACACCATCTTCTCCTCTGGCGTTAGTACTAATCTCTAATACACTTGGGGCCATACTCTCTTTTCCAGAATCTGTTGCTGAAATTATTCTTATGTCTATTCAAAGTCTGGGAAGCTTAACACTAGGCAGCCTGATTTGTTTCAGCACTCTCTTGAATCTAAATGCCAGCACAATTGCAAACGAGCTTAACAGAGCTATTTGCAAAGGCATTTAATGAAGAGTTTGTTAAGAGAATGGTACAAGGTACATTGCATCTGGAGAAAATGATAACAGTAAAAAAAAAAAAAAAAGCAAAATAACTTCTTTATGTCATATAAAATCTGTAGAATTGTATTTATTTTTAAAGGAATGCGTGTTTTACTCTTGTTTATTTGCTATAAAATGAGAAGATTGCTAAACTAATTTATAAGTAATATATATATTATTTAAAGACTGAAAAACCAAAAAAGAGGGGAACTATTCTTTTGATGATGTTACCTTTTATTCTCACTTTTTTTTCATCAAGTTATGGGTAAGCCTTTATACCATAAAAGAATAAGCTGAAGGGAATAGATATAAGATTCATTACAGTTCCAAAACTGGTGGGCTCTCAGATGGCATGAAAGGAAAAACAAAAAAAACACAAGGGAAGTGAACATGGTATTTTTGGATACTTTGAGCTGTGGGAAGGTTTTCCTAAGCAGGAGCTATTCAGAGGAGTTACGCTGACACTCACTGATCAAAAGAATCAGCAACATTTATGATGCCAAATGCCTAGTGCAGTATAATTCATGGCAGAAGCACTGGATCAGATCTACACTTCAATAAATCACATGAGAATCTGGTGCAATTGGAGGAAAGTGACACTCCTGAGTATATTCCACCTCAGGTTTTTCTGTAAAGCAACTAAGCTGTAGATAGGCATGAAAAAACTTGTCACCATCCTGAAAAGCAAGCTCAATTGCTAGATTCGTTTTTATGTATCCTAGGAAGAATTCTGGAGCAGGATGGGAAATCAGCATGATTTTAAAAAATCATCTCATACCAATCCAGTGTAATGTCAACAAAGGTACCCTTAGCTGAAACAGTTGATCTATTTTTCTATTATTATCTCACACTGCTTATGCCCCAGAATTTTACTGCTGTTGTTACTTTGGGTATTTTTGTTCACTTTAAGTTTTAGCTGTGGCAAGTACTGAGACACAGGGCTCAAAATTCATTCCAGTTGAAGTGGAAAGGATCTTGGTGTGTGTCCATTAAAAGATCTTTCAAGGTTAATGGGGCCTACACCAAAACACAAGTACTAATATCAGCTGCCTCCAACAGACTCTGTTGCAAACAAATCAATCCTTTAGCGTAAAGAGAGTTTCTGTGCATTATAATTAGCACTTTCTTGGAAAGACTAAAAACATGGAAAAACAACAAATGAGTGATCAGTATTTAGCCCAAACAGAAAACAGTACCAGGCTGAAAGAGTAGGTAATAAGTATCAAACCTGTGATCAGACAAAAAAAGCTGAAACACTTTGATAGGGCAAAAAAGAGTAGCTCAAAAACAATGTCATGTGCCTGTCTAGGAGATACATATTAGCCAAACCTGAGCTCCATATATATTGTCAAAGAATAATTACCTACCAAACTAAACTCAGTGCCTGTCACTGGTTTTAGCAGGCTTATTCTGAGCAATAGTGTTTCAAGTTGTGCTGGCATTTGGAGAGTCAGTGATGGTATCTGAACTGCAGCACAGGTATAAATGAAGTACCCTGCAGTCCTGACCCATAGAGGTTTGTTAATCCTCTCCCCTCCAGTGCTACTAGGTTTTCTTTCAGGAGGGAACAAACTGCAGGAGATAGACACTGATACCTGAGCCTTGTCACTGCAAGGATTCAGGAAACATCCTTGGCCCCTCAGTTCAACATGTCCAGTGGATAGTGGAGAATGAATGTTAGCAAGTTGATCTGTATCACAGCTACAGATCTATTCAATGATGGGGACTGTAAGGGTGATACAGAGCTCCTCAGACCTGTTTCTTCTTTCTTAGTCAGTGTAATGTTAGCTGTGTTTCAAGACTTGAAATTGTATTATCCCAAGGCAGTTCACAGAAATGTAGCCACATTATTTCAGTATCACCGTTCCTAGCCAGGCACCAATATGCTTGCTAACAGTGATGAAACTCTGGCCTCATGCTGAAAGTGTTTTGTTTTTCTCTACACCTTGTTTCATCTCAGATCATGGAGTGTAATAGCATTTCACTTTGTTTGTAGGGAGAACAATAAAGATACTACCTAGGTGATGTATAGCTAGACAGCAGAGGAAGGACAGCACAGCAGCCCAGTACAGCTGGCAGCAGCTTCTCTGTTACCATGCTGTCAGAGGCTGAAATAGTTTATGCCTCAAATATTGATATAAAGATTTGCTGATCATAACAAAAACTTTATAAAGAAGCTACAACCCAAGAAGCCTCCCTGAAGACACCTGACTGGGACTTTGGACTGAAAGTCAAGATGCTGAGATTAGATAAAGGGAAAACCCATTCTTCAATCACCTGAAACAAACAAGCAAACGAGGAAAAGAATGTGAGCCAAACCCAGAAGCTGTGCTAAGAATCATCTTTGTCTTGCTTCAGGGTGAGGGAGGCTGTAGCCCACGGACCCATTTGATGGGAGCAGGTTTGACAGATTTGTCCCTTACCCAAGGTGAGGTGCATTGTAACCTCTGCTCAGGGGCAGGGAACCCATCCTCCCTTACACAAATTAGCTATGGAACCCCCAATACCACAGGCCACATCCAGGGGACATTCATGTGAGAGACAGCTTGGGGGGTGCAGTAATCCATCAAAGGCCCCCCAAAGTTCCCCCCAGAATCATTCCTGAAGTCTTGCACCACAGGACTGCAGGTGATGCAACAAATCCATAGTCTGATGTAAGAGACAATGACAAACTCCCCTGCCTCAGTGAGGTGTCTGAAGTTTCCTACCTGGCCTGAGTGTATATTTAAGCCATTGGATTCTCTGCCTTTTGAGGGGACCTTCATCACCAAGAAGACCAGCTGGAGAGGATCAATGGAGCATCGTTGGGATCCACAAAGGGATTCTGCCCCTGTTACTCCTTTCTGTCCCCCCCCCATTTCCCCTTCCCTCTCTCTCTCTCTCACCTAATTACTATAAAATAAAACCCATACTATTGTCACTAGCATATGGTCTCGTTTCAGGCTGAGGCATTTCTAAAAACCTTGGTAATCAGATTCTGACACATGCCAGAGAGGAGGAACATAAGAGTCTTTGTCAGGTGGGAGTGAGTATCCTTCTCCTCTTTTACCTCTCATCTGGCAAGTGTGAAGGAGCCACGCTCACTCACGTGCACTGCCTATGAGTACACATGTGCATGTTCTGTTGCTCAGTCATTAGACACAGTCACAGCAAGCATAACTTACACACACTAAATATAATAAAGTATGCAACCACACTGGCTATGCAAAAATGTGTCTGACTTGAGATCAGAAAGCTCCTGTCAGCAGGCCTTTTCTTGGGGGCTCAGTGTGCACTGCTTTTCGTTTGTTCCGATAGCTCCAAGCTAAAAGTACCCTAACTTACAAGTTTGCTAGCAACAGGGTTCTCTCCTACCTGCTCGTGCTGTGACTTTGGAAACTCAAGGCTCAGTCTAAACTCCTCTGAGATATCACCAACAGGTTCTCTGGAGGAGGTGACCAGTAACTGCTAAAGCCCACAGCTGAATCCAGAGAGGCTGACAATAAACTAGTGTCAGCACTCATGAGTGTGTATTCCTCTTCCCCAAGACTTCCATTCTGGGGCAATGTAATACCTACAGCTCCTAGATAACACACCTGCCTATAGAGCCTTTCATCATTTGCTTTTGTCTTCCATGCTCTTTTAGTGTCTTTTTTTTACCTTTCTTCCTGGCCTAGAGAACTTGCCTAGGTAGGCAGAAAGGAAAATCTCACAAATACTGTATACATGCCATGCAGTTTCCTACAGATAGATTGCACTATATTTAATTCCAAAGCTTTTAAAACTGACTACTATTCATTAGTGTCTACATATGGGTACACATCCCAGCTTGAACTGTTTAAAACCATCTCCTGAGCACAGGATTTTTCGCCGACCATCAGCATACAACTACCATTTGTCTACTTATGCAATACATTGTCCTATAATCAACTTACTGGTGAAATACTGTATATACATATCCAAATTAATTCTGCCTCAAGATTGGTCTTCAGATTCCACCATATCAGCCAAAAGCTGCTCTGCTCACTATCATTTTCTACTTGCTAATTAATTAGAGAAAGTCACAAGAAATACCAGCTAAGTATTTTTGGGGGGCTTAATGAATGAGTCTATTAATTTAAGAAGATTTAGCAATTATGCATTCTCTAATATTGATTTCCACTAAATCCTATCTGGAAATTAAGGAGATTGATAATAAAACCTTTTATTCAATTCCACTACAATATATCTAATGAATAAATTGGCTGCATGCACATCCTTAGAACTAGCAATAAATGGTGCAACACAAAGGAGCACATTGTAATTTAAATTAAGGACAGTAAAAAGCAGGTGTAGGCTGAACTCAGTAATATGCTAATCAAGCACAATGGAGAAAGGAAATTTCATGTGGTGTAGATTTTTTTCTCTGACATTCAAAGAATTTAATTTTCCAATTTTACTTATTTTTGTGTAGCCAGCTCCTGTTTGTTGGGTTCCTCAGCCTGCTGTTTCACAATGAAAAAAAAAAAAATCTCATGTTCAGAGCAGGACACGGTAAGGTGGATCCTGTTGGTCAAAAAAAAAAATTACAGAATTAATTTTAGAAGTTGCTGACAACACATTTCTTCTACTTCAAATTGTTTATTTCTATTCCAAAGCCACAGAAGATTTCCATTAATGCAGAAAATGCATCATGATCCTAAGAGCAAGGAAGTAGTAGATGAAAAAAAACCCCACAAAACTGAAAACAGAAAAGCTCAAATGCTCAACCTCCATCTTCCAGAATGAAAGCTATAATCACTTCATGAAGACTCATGTCTGTGATCTTTAAATTTCAAGAGTAGCAATACAATCCATTCAGATCTTTGGAGAGTGGTCAGCACCAAGAAGCTCTCATAGCCCTGTTGTAAATTCTTCTTTTCATTTCAGTAAACCTTACACATCTGGGCAATCTTTGAGGATAGAGTCAAAAACAGTAAATTGTCTTAGCATTGCCTGTCCTAGGAAGCAGAAGACAATTTCGTTAATTCTTCAGTGGCTTCTGAACCTTCAGTCAACACATCTTTTTCCTTTCAATTTACTTTTTTTCAATTCTCTCTTCTTAAGTGTCTGCTACCTCTTGACTGCACACATGAAGTTCAAATATCTAGCAGAAAAGATACTAAGGACCTGACTTAAAACCCGTATATGTTAATTCATTTAAGACTCCCACTGGTTTTAATAAAATTTTGATTAAGCAATTTGATTATTCAAATTAGCTTCCTAAATGTACTCTATAATATACCCTAATTTGTTTTATTGTGTTAAAATTCATCTCTTCTTGCCCAAGGGAAAAAAATTGCATATAAATGAGACTCCAGCTTTTTTAGACTGAGGTCTTCAGAAACAAAAAAAGTCAATATCAGAATCAGACATCAAACACAAGAATTGCAAAATAATGAAATATTGATTCCCAAATCATTCATTTCCATTATTTTTGCTTATTATTACATTATTATTATTATTAATTTTAATAGAATGTGTAATAAAAAACTGTCTTGACAGTAATTCATTTAATAATAATAATAAAGTTTCAAATAATACTAAATTCATAGGGACCGTGTCAAAACAACTTATTGTGGCATGACAGTGTATATATAAGGGCCACTAAAAGTTAATGACTTCATTTTCAGTAGTCATTTTGTGAAGTAAGAAAATATTACTGTCATTGTAAAGACAGCAGAAAGAAAGTAGGTTATTTTCTGGAGTACAGAGCACAGAATGATAGAGCCAAAACGAGAACTCAGAGAATTTTACAAGCTATTCCTAGGCTTTTCCTTTATAGCCATCTAGATATGTCTTTCACCATTTGATGGACCTTAACTTTTTCAGCCCAATATCCCAATCACATATGAAGAGTTGCATCTTACATAAATTACTAAATAAAACTACTGTAATCACAGATAAAGTGCATTCCTATATAAAATTTGAAATATATGCATTAGCATGAGGGCTTAGAACTGAAAATTATGTATGAGATGCAGAGACTATGAAGATAGACCCTTCCCTAGAAGTCACTCTTCTTTTTCCTTTCCTTACATCTTTGCTCCTTTCAGACCCATTACCATGGAAATAGAGGCTTTGACAGAGATCCGAGGACAAGTTGACTGGAGAAAGAAGCAGCACAGAGGAAAAGCAAACAGCTAATCATGGCTGCTGAGAAAGCAAAGGGGTGGTGAAAAGTAGTCTAGAAAAGATGAAATACTGGGGTATCTGTAGCAGGATGTGGGAAGACAGAGAATCCATATAATCAGTCTTTTAACAACAGCCCCTATGTTCATACACACACAGGTACTTTATCCTCAGTTTCTCCCTCCAACAACTACAGCTCTCTCAGGGTGTGAGGAGGAGGGATAATTCTTTCCCTTACAGTGGTTGCAGTTCTTTTAAAAGGCCTCTCAAGCATATTTAGCTTTGCATTTGCATACTCATATACCATATATTGATGCTCAGTCTCACATTTTCTGCAACTAAGACATGAATATACAGCAATTCTGGGAGTAGTTATTTTGGTGTGATGAAGTCAGCATAATACAGCTGGAAGTGAGAGAAAGCTGCCAAACTTATGTCTCTGATACACCTGAAAGTAAAAATCTCAGAAGAGAAATTCCAGTGTTCTGCTAAGTAGCTCAACAGCTAATAGGTTGGGTAATGTCTGCTCCCTCTGCTCTTCATGTACCACATCCAAAACAAAATGCATATGCGGTTTTTTGGAGCAGTGAATGAATCTAACTTGCCTTTGGTGCTGGGGAATGCTCCACTAACAACCTGCAGAATTAGGGTCCCTCTACCTATTTCTCAGGTTCCATAAATTCTGTCACTTTCTGTGCAGAAATTGGCTTCAAGCGGGAGAAGGAAGCTGGAGACTTGCTTCCCTAGAGGTTAGAGAATAATCTTGCAGCTAATGTGCTCTACTCCTCAAGCTGAGCATACATAGTCCTAAATCTCTTGCTTAGAGTTTTGCTTATCGGAGTGTGCATAATCCAATTCATGGTCCATTAGTCAGATCTGGCCCATGGCACTCTTGTGCCCAGCTTTTTCATTTACAGCTATGAAGTGGAGCTGCTCAGACAGTGAACTCCTCCTGTATGGCTGGATAATCCGTCTCCCTTGGTGAAGAAGTTCTGTTCTCACTTAGAGACAGACCTACTGCCATGCCATATCCGAGGAAGATGAAGCAGGCACCAGCAGATATGTCTTTTTACAAGAACACACATAAAACCAGAACTGCTGCTCCCTTGGGCTCCGAGTTAACCGTGCAAAAAGCTGCTCCTCCACAAACCCCCTTCAGATGAGGGCTCTGTTCTGTGAATCCTGAGTAGGAGGAGCTGCTCAGGCTAGTTGCATGTGGAGAGTGGGAGATTGAGTCTCTGCTGAAGCACTTTGGCTCTGTGTACAGACAGCGGTGAGAGCTGGCACCTCTGAAATGAATTTCCTGAGAGTATTTGATACAGCGCCTCTCTGCCAAAGTAGCAGTGAGTCCTGGCTTGGTATGTCACAGATAACTAAAACAGATTACAGCTGCAGAAAAGACAATTCATTCAGGAATTGAAGAACTCTTGTTTATCATGAATAACTGAAAAACTAATAAAAAAGTTATCTTAAATAAGGTCTCATCAGAGGAAAGAATTTTTAACTTAGTTTCTTGGAAAGAATCTCATTCTGCCTAGCAAAATATACACCAGTTGAATCACCAAGGTGATATTCTAACATATTTTAAAATCAACATTAATCATATCTCACCCAGACCCATTTTTTCTCTTCTCCCAGGATGCATGCTCTCCTGAAATACTTCTTTAAAAACTGGTTGGCAGAATCAGCTCTTAAAGTCTTTAACGTCAATAAGTTTTCAATATCGTATAGAAAAATTATTAAAATAGCAATCTAAAGTTAATCCCTTGGAAATACATTTGCAAATTAGCAGTGATGAGAGTATCTGGGTAATTTTGTCCTGTTTAATCAACAATGCTGGACTGGGAGACAGCACTAGGTGATGCTGTGCAGGAGGTCTCTGTCTCGGAGCTGTGTTACTGCATAGAAACATTGCATCAGTAGACAGAGCAGCAGTAAGAACTAGCATCTCATTTTAGAAAGATTTTTAACTTTCCTTTCCACTAATATGATAGAGAAATAAACCAGATCTGAAAATCAACCACAGTCACCTTTAGGTTAATTTTTCCTGGGATTTTCCACCACTGAAGAAAGGCTTTACAAATGCACAAGGAATACATAGACACACAAAGAATGCATCTCTTCTTTAATTTATGAAAGATCCAAAAAGGTATATGAAGTCTTTCCTCCCCCAGGACTGGCAGTTTCTATGGGCTAAGACAGTCTCCCAGAAAAAGCTGTTTTTCAATCATGTTAGATGAAGGAGGGCATCATATCTGGGACTCTCACTTGACTTCTGGCTTAGAAAAAACTTCCTAAGTATATGAGTCACTAGAGTGTTGTATAGAAGAGGAAAAAAAAGCAGGAAAAAAAACATTGCCAACTCATTTTTTGTGGAGTCTACTGCAGTGGGTATATGACTAATGTTTCAAAGTATGAAACTAGGACTGAATCTCTCTGGAGAATGTGCAAAATTCATTGGGTTTTTTTAATCCTGAGTGGTCTTAGCTATGAACCAAGCTGTGTCAGAGCTGCCTGCTCCTAACTGTGTTCCTTATTGGAACATTTTCTGTGCTTTTGGTGCTTCATCACTGCTCTGTGAGTTGCATTCAGTATTTGCATGTCCCAGAGAGTACATTCAACCTACATGTGATTGATTGTGAGAATGGTTTCTAATACTGCTAATGCACAGTCTGGGGCAAGTAGCCTCAGGACTTAGCCTTTAATTCAGGTATTAGCAAAATAAGATAGTAATATGCAATTAACTATCCCACAAGCATATGATATGGCTTACTTGGTTAATGTTTATAAGACACACTTTGGAAATTAAAATGCTACATGCACTATTGTACAGCATGTACAGCATGGAAAAAAGTTTGACTGTTTAATTCAGATGGAATGCATGTAACACAATGAAACCATGAGTCTTGGCCAGCATGCACTAGAAATCCTTTGCCATCATTCATTTGATATGCAAACACTGGATTAAGTTTCCTTTACTTTGGCCAAACCAGCACTCTCAGGAATCATACTGAGTCTCTCTCACAGCTGTAAAATATTCTTCTTCTTATAGAAGAATATCAGGTGGATTTTGGTAGTAAGGTGCCAGTACCTGGAAATATTTTAGGTGTACTCTGGGAGCAAATGTCTGTTCAGTTTGTTAACTGCAGAAAACTGAGAAAGAAAAATGATGTATCATACAGACTTGCAGGTAAACCCTTGAGACAGTAATGGAGAACTTTATTTTGCCATCCGTAACAGTAAAAGAAACTTAAACCTTAAGGTTCTCCACAGCAAAAGCAACACACTTATCCCAGCCAACAAGTAGAGTTGAACTCCTGATACATGTCACTAATCATACAGGAATATCAGTGACATAAATGTCAAAAGAGTGAGAGAAATTTTTAAAATTAATCATATATAGACTTCAGTTGCTTAGACCCCTGACCACTTTAGATTTCAGGGCTCCTTTTCTTTTCTTTTCTTTTCTTTTCTTTTCTTTTCTTTTCTTTTCTTTTCTTTTCTTTTCTTTTCTTTTCTTTTCTTTTCTTTTCTTTTCTTTTCTTTTCTTTTCTTTTCTTTTCTTTTCTTTTCTTTTCTTTTCTTTTCTTTTCTTTTCTCTCTTATCTTTTTCTTTTTCTTTCCCCTTTCCCTTTCCTTTTCCCTTTTCCCTTTCCCTTTCTTTCTCTTTTTCCCCTTTCCCTTTCCCTTTCCCTTTCCCTTTTCCTTCCCCTGCCTCTTCCCCTTCCCCTTCCCCTTCCCCTTCCCCTTCCCCTTCCCCTTCCCCTTCCCCTTCCCCTTCCCCTCTTTTTATCCCTGATTTATGCTTCGATTTGCCAGCATCAGGTTTTAGCTGGGCATGAACCTTATCACTGTTGAGTTTTATGAATGTGCATTCCTTGGTGCTCATTGGCACTCACATCTATTCCAATAACAGAAGCAGAGCAACACAAGATGAATGCAGATAGCAATCTGTAAGCAGCCCTCTGCTA
This sequence comes from Muscicapa striata striata, assembly GCA_030060385.1. Lineage (NCBI taxonomy): Eukaryota > Metazoa > Chordata > Aves > Passeriformes > Muscicapidae > Muscicapa > Muscicapa striata. The sequence goes on from JAREIS010000018.1 coordinate 3,588,859, forward strand.
GCTGCTGACATAATCTATCAGAGTTTACATGGGGATTACAACGTGGGATAGAATAAAAAGGAGGCAAAGGACATAGGGAAGCCTGAAGGTGATAATAAAAAATTAATGCAAGTCTCCTTGTTTTTTAGCTGCTAAAAAATGCACATTGACTTGATTAAGATAAAATTTATTCTTTAGCAATTGGAGTCTTAATTTGCCATTGTTTTATTAAAATGCACCATGAATATTAAATAGTGGATGACTTCACTGCTGCACATTAAGAGCAAATCCATTTGTTTGATCCTCTTTGTTTGCTTTTTGTTTCATGTATGTGTTTTCTCCACTGACATTATTCATGATGCTGTGAGATATAATAGAGAGCTGAGATTCACCCTGAGGGTGCTGTCTGATGTCCGTTTGGAACAAATTCAAACAACCAGAAGATTCCAGGGAAAACTCCGACTTCTCTTGTGATCACCACCTGCCAGGAAGCCAAGCACAGATGCAGGAGAACATCAGTGTTTGGCAGATCTCCATCCAAGAAAGGTATGATTTTTCTCAGATTTAGTCAACTCTTTAAAGATTCTGGCAATGCAAGCAAGCTGATATGCTCCTCAGAACAGAGAAGGTTCCATACTATCAGCATCTAAGAACAAAGACATCGTTGACATTGTATTTCAAGTTGCCTTTTGAAAGATCAGGAAAGTCTGTTAAATAAACAGTTACTTGGTTTGAAATACAGAGATGATACAGTCAAATCTTCACTAGAATTTACAAAAGACTAAACACCCATAGCTCTACTGTTAGCCTTGATTCAGCAGACTTTTAGGTACTTATTTAACTTAATGTCTGTACTTCAGCTCAAGTGCTTTCCTGGACAAAAGCCCTTGTGAACATACACAGACTCTTAGAAAGTACCTGAAGGAATCAATCTTTTCTGACACCAAGGCAGATTTTAAATCATGGCTTAGTTGCTGGCTAGAGTAACTGCAGATCAAAGAGCTGAAATGTTCAATGACTTAATGTGCTTAATTTTTACTGGCTTCTTGCAGCAACAGTGAACAATGAAAATTATAGGCTTGGTCTGATGCCTGATGACTGCTTGTCCACATAATTGTACTGGCTGCAAGCTTGGCCCAGCTGGGAGACAAAAGACAATGAAATTTAGAAAAGTGCTATAGGTCAGGCACTTTCTCGCCTTTTCTTCCCCTGGATCACTGGAGGTCTCTTACCTATATAATCCATATTTCTTCTTTTGCACATAGGGATAATCAAACACTAACTAAAAGTTTCTTTAACCATAGGTATAATAATTGGCTTATATGCCAATGGTTGCAGCTGAGCTAAGCTCATCAGCTTCTACAGTTGTCTTTGACATTAATTTTAATGGTTATTTATACTTTGAATTCTAAAAATTTAAGCCAATCACCTCAGTTACATAGTCATTGTTTGAAAAGATACTTTTCACGCCTCTGGTACCTACCAACCCAGAGAGAAAAAGGTAAACATCTTAAATTCACTTGAAATCTTATCAAAGAAATCTCAGTTTAAATGCAACAACCTCCTGTTTCAATGCTGTATAGGTGTAGCTGACTCCCAGCTATCTTGTAAGCTCCTGCAATTGGAAAAGCAAATGTTTATTATCTGTGAAATTGTCTTTTTCTTCCATTTCTAATATTGTGAAGTGGAAAGGGTTAGCCAGTCTTTTATCCAGATGTGACCTACTCACTGCCTTTCAGAGACAGCTTTCCACACGGACATTGCCATCTCTTGAGATCAGCTAATTAGTTTCTCAGAAAAAGCTATTCTAGTCTATTGGATATGTACAGAACATCTCCAGAAACTACATAACAAATTCCCAGTAGATTTCTATTCTTCTATTTGTTGCAGTAAATTATACATATTTCTTCTCTGCTTAATACTGAGTTGTGTGTTTATACCAAAACCCTGAACTTTCTTTTTTTTTTTTTTTTTTTTTTTTTTTTTTTTTAGATTTGATAGCTGTATTCATGCTCTTGATTTGAAACAAACAGAAAACTTCACTAGTCAGGTGTGGACATGCAGGTTTAGATGTCTGTAGCTGGAGCCCCTAATCTGAGCCACAAATTCCTGCCACCCTTTTGCACCCACACTGAATGCTAAACTAAACCAAGAAAATAATCAGGTTGAAAAAACAGCCTGGTAAATGGAAGAAGGCTGTGAGATATATTGGGAATTCTTTTCATTCAGATTAGTTCCCTGAATAAGATCAGTCCTTAAATTTAACAGGAGGACATAGCTGGAGATGGGGCAGAGGGTAGGATTGATTGTCTCACGCCTTTTAGGTTGTTTGAAGTGATTTCATAATTGCTATCTTAACTAGAATTTAAAAGTAGGAGTATTTTCTGTAGCTTATTACTTTCTTAGATTCCAATTCAGCAAGATACTTAAGTAAACACCTAACCTAAAGTTCCCTGCTAAAGCAATACTCTAGTATTTCTGTTTCTTAGTTTACTTCCTGAAGTGTCAGATTCAGGGGAACAGTTTTTCTTTCTAACTGCTTCACTTAAAAATATTTAGCTGTTTTTAAAAAAAGTATTCATTGTTGCTAGGAAATATTGTTTATTACCTTTTTATTAAGCAGCTACAGCACCTCAGGGAAGAAAAAGAGAGACATAAGCTTGGCAAGGAGTAAAATTCCAGGTAAGATTTGTGTTTTTGTTAGCCCCAAAAGAGTTGGATGTGATTTAACTAAGTTATACAATATATAAAGGACTTTGCACGCAGGCTGTGGAGTGTATTAGATGATAAAATTGACTCCTTCTACTTTCCCATTAGCAATGACCAGTAGATAAACAAACAGACTCATATGCCTTGATGCACAAGGAAGAATGCAGAGCACCAAGGAGGATGGAGGTCTCAGAAGTGCTTTCCTAATATAACAGCTAGTAAGTGAGGATGCAGTTGTAATTTCCTACTTCGTCCTCAGTGGGAATACATGTGAGAGCTTAACATGTTGTGAGGAAGATATGCAGCATCCCAAAGGACACCTGAGAAATCTTCAGAATCAGCATTTTCCAAGATGTCTGGCTTTCTTAATGGGATAGATGAATATTGCAAAGCTGAACACTGTGGAGGGTGGATAAACAAGACAGGGTCATGCCTGGATTGTTGCACACATTACATGATATGTAGTGCAAGGCTGTTATCCAGACAGTAAATGAAATATATTTCTTCATCCATTTTTCTTTCATAAATACTTTCTAAAACAATCCTTTGAAACCAGCTGAGCAAGCATCAACGCGGTAGAAATGGAAACTCAACATGTCACTGCTAAGGCTGCCTTTCTAACCTTAATGGTGGCCATTTGCATGTATTTGTTGCAGGGTGGCCCTTCTTATATTCAGCTCCATTGATTCTTTCTCAAAAGAGACATACTATGCAGAAATTCCCAAAAGATCTGTTCTATAACTCACTTCTCTTCTTTATAATCTCACAGATTTCATGTCATTGTTAGTGCTTTGCTCTCTTCTTGTTAAATCATCTTGTCCTGTCTTGATCCTCACATTTTTTTCATTATTTTTCCTAAGAAATTGCCCAAGCTTATATTTATTTCTTATATTAATAAAATATTATTCTATTCTTACCTAATTAACAAATGTTATCCTACTTAGGACTCAGGCACTAAACTATGCTCTGTCTCCCTTCCACAAGATAGCTGCTCTCTCCAACCTACAAGCACAACTGCTCCTTAACCTAGTTCTGTCAGAATGATTTGATTTGTAAAATCCTCACTGAGAAGTGTTTTAGTAGGTCTTATAAACCAAATTCTTTTGACAGAATCAGGCTGGGGACAGCTATGTATGTTATACTAGGAAATCTGAAGGGGGAGTGGTAACCTTTGGGGAAGCAGAAGGGAGTGGCTGGTGATGAACCATCTACATTGTCTCCATGCTTACACCATCCACATATCAACAGCCCTACCAATATCTGACCATACCCTGGCCCATCAAATTGTCCCAGCTTTCCATCCTTTTTTCCAAAATGACAGGCCTGCAATATAAAATCACAACGCTCTCACTCCATTAGAATTTCTATCTAAACCTGTATTTTCATTTTCTCAGCTGATTTTCCTGATTCCCTTCTTTTCCTCATTCTGTGGAAATTTCATTGTTTTTATACTATTCAGTCCTTCTTTCCAAAAATTTGGGTATTCATTTACATTTCTTCTGTACTCTCTTTCTCAAAGCAGTTTCTCTCCAAATCTTATTAGGCAAGCACTTTCTTTTGCCTTGCTGAATTAAATTGTGAACTCTTTAGGTGAATGAACAAGGCTGAAATGTGCAAAATGCTTTTAGTGTGCTGGTCTGCCAAATTATAAAAACAGCAATAGCCAAAAGGGTTCTGAAGTTTGAGCACAGGATAATATGCCATGCTGCAGAAAGTAAGATGATAAAAAGAACAATTACTAAAAAAATTAAAGGAGGAAGGCATGCAGCACTGAGAAATTTAGGAAATTCAGAACAGCCAACAGCCACTGACACATGGAGATGGCAAGGAGAAAAGACAGGTCTTGAGACAGAAGAGAAACTTCACAGCTGAAGCGTCTGATGATTCAGGCAGAAAAGTATCTGAGGTTCAGGAAACTCCTAAAAGGTTGTAATAGTCTGGAGCATGCACAGGAGAAAATTCCACCCTGCCTTATAGACTGAGCACTGCTATATCTATGGAAATTAGTGATGTCTGTGACAGAAAACTGATTTTAGGAATATATTCCTAGGTGGGAACTGTTGAAGACTTTGCTGATAACTAAAATGCCTCATCCATCTCTGAGAGAAGTAATTTCTGGTGCTGTTTTTTGAGGAGGAACAAAGTAATGGAAAATGTACTCCATGATGTTTATCTCGATATACAACCTGTGACAGACCTAGCTGGTAACCTAGAAAATGCCTTGAAGAAAAACATGGAGCAAGTGAAAAAACTGTAAATATGTATGAGAGAAAGGGAGAACACTGAAAAGTACAAGATTTCAAATGAAACTACATTTTGTTTCTTCATCTGCACACATGCTGCATAGGAAACAGCAGGAGCATTCATTTAGTCTTGGGGCATACTCCAAATTTGTGTATCTTTTCAATGATATTTAAATTTGTATAGCTGGAGTGTAAATTTGTCATTTATGTTCTCTCTATTCAAATATGAGGCAAATTTCTTCTGTCCTCCACCCAGCTCATGCACAGATACACAGCCATCTGCCAGGTGGCTCCCTGGTTGAAGAACTTTGTGTTTAGAGGTGGCTCTGATTCATCACTGCAACATGGAGTTTCATGGGCACTAATGATTAGATGATGCTTTGAGCCTTTTTTTCTTCTCACTCTTCTTATCTCTGCCCCACTGAGAACCTCTTAAAAGCTTAAACAATAAAAGTCCTCTACTTCTTGCTTCCTTTTGTTCTTTCTCTTTTTTTTTTTTTTTTCCTTTCCCCAAGATAATTGAAAGAAAAATAAATACAAAGAATGTCATGAGTTTTGAAAAGCAGGAAAAAGTTTGGCAATGAAGCTCAGCAAACAGTTGAACACTTGGCTTTGGAAAAGGATTTAGACTACAGTGGCAAAAGAAAGTGTTGACCTGGAAAATCAAGATGCATTAGACATTTCAGTGCAGGAGAGAGAAGGTTACGCAACCTGGTCAGGTGGAAAGATACTTAGTAGCCAAGAGTTTAGTGACAAAAACAAAAAAAACAGATTTTGCTAAGCAAAAAGGAGTTTTGCTGAGAGGAATGTACAGAGAGATTTTAAAAGAAAGAACATGGCAGTCAAACCAATAAAAGTTTTATCTTCTCAAGGCTCAAATTGAATGGAAATAAGTTTATCAACAATATAAAAATTAACCATTTTGGACTTATTCATGGGATAGTAATCTGACAAAATAGCATTCACTAAAATTTATAAATAATTTTTTTAAGATATTTATAGACTCTACTTGACAATAACATTTTTAATAAATCAGCTTCTTGCATATGATGTTCTCCTTGTTGTTTTCATGCTGCCAACCTTGGTGGAGATCACACACAGACTGCTTGTCAGGCCTGCTAATGATGGAGGCTCTGATTACACAGAATACACATTCCCAAGAGCAGGGGAGGGAGCTGTCCAGTGAGGGTAAGGAAGGAGACTTAGTTGGTAGCTCCTTAAAAGCACCAAATTAGGAACTCACTGTAGCATGGATAGATAACACTCTTTCCAGGGGGATTTATTGGAACAAGATATTTCTGAGTATGAAGGCTAAGATGAAAATAACTGAAAATCAGAACTTAGTACTGGTTCAAGTGAAAAAAAAGCCAGTGCCATAGATCCAGGTGTGAATAATCATGAAAATGAGTGTGTATATTTAGTTATTCATATACTTGAGAAATCTTAAAAGCCAAAGAAAGGATGTAGATGTCAAGATATCATTAAGGTACATAAACCCAGCCTCAGTACCTGCTAAGTAGTAGTAGTTAAATGAAAACCACTTTGCAGCTCCTGTCCAGAGCATTGGCATTTCTAATGAGGCTCAACAAGTTAGCACTTGTGGACATTTCAGGATCCACAAACATGTTTTTTTGGTACTGAAACACTTCAGTCACTTCAGTCAAATTTGCTTCAAAATATGCAAACAGATCCAAAAATAGCTTTACAAAAACCTAATTACACTCAACTCTCTCCTGCCTTTCACAGGATCATGCCCCTGTGTCAGACTTGGTGAGCAATTCTACCACTACATGCCCACCAGATTTGGACTACAAAGTTTCCAGCTGTATAAAAGAAGGCATTTTCAGCCAACTCTCCACATTTGCCTTCATCAGCCCTGGCAACAGAACAGCCAGCATTCGTTTCACTGAAAACATCTAGCTATCTCCTCCTTTTGTCCACTTCTGGCATCTTTCCAGTCTCAATCTGTAGAAAACACAGGTTTAACCCTATGTGGTCTGTAGAGTAATTTGAATCTATATATTATTTCCTTCTCTGTGTTTCAAAAATTAGTCCATGCAGGAATTAAATGTTTTATATATATATATATAGTTGCTTGCACTGAACTATTAATTACAGCAATTCGAAGCATTTATAAGATTCTCCCTGGGCTTTTTCATGGCTAAGTATTTACAGATTTCTACTTGTTATCTCAGATCTCCAAGCCCTTAATCGTCTTCTTTACCTTTTGCTATCCTCCAATATGCTCCTCTCTCTCTTAGACTGGGGAGTTAAGAGCTGGGCACAGCTCTCCAGGTGTGTCTCAGCAGGGCTAAGAAGAGGAGAAGTCTCTTCTCCTCAGCTCTCCCAGACTGCAGGCAATGTTCTCCCTAATGAAACCGAGGGTGCTGCTCACCTTTTTCTCTGAGGACATTTTACTGGTTGATGTTCAGCTTGGCCACAGGGATTCTCAGGTCATTTGCTGTAGGGCTGCTTTCCAGTCAGCTGTCCCCCAGCCTGCACTAATGTAAAGGGATATTCCACATCAGGTGCAGAATTTAGCAGTTCTCTTCACTGAACTCCATTTTGCTCATTTCTCCAGCCATGTTGAGTGAATGGTATGAATGGCAACACAACAGTGACATATCAGCCACTCCTCCTAATTTTCCATTACAGAAAACCTGGTGAGCATGGGCTCCCTCATGTCATCCATTAATAAAGATGTTAAGGAGTAGAGGGCCCAGTATTGACACCTTGGTGCAGACTTACAAACTGTGGGCTATTACTGTGTGATGGGTCTGACTGGGATAATGTTCACAGCCCCCACAGTGCTGTGCTTTGCATTGGCAGCTGCATGGGTGTTGGTAGCAGACCACTGTTTTGGCTACTGCCCAGCAGCACTGTCCCTCTGACATTCCTTCTCCCACCAAAGGGGATGGCAGTGGGAAAGATCCTGGGAGAGGACACAACCAAGCCAGCTGACCCAAATTAGCCAAAGGGATATTCCATACCATATGATGTCAGCTGAGACATAAAAGCTAAGGGAGAGAGGAGGAAAGGGGGGCATTTGTGACTCTTCAATATTTGTGTCCGAACATTGCTATGGATGGGAAGTAGACATTGACCTTTTTTTTCTCTATAGCTCTTGCAGGTGCAGATTCTTGTTTATTCTTTTCTTCCACTGTAATAAAACTGCCTTATCTAACTTGCTGGTTCTCCATCTTATTCTCTCTGCTGTTCCATTGGACAAGGGAGTGTTAGAACCACTTAGTGGGTACCTGGCACTCAGCCAAGGTGCACACTGGTAATTAGTAAGTTCAAGCAGTTGGACTTCATGCTACTGTCACAATCCTTTCAATCCAGTTTTCAGTCACTCTCCTTATCTGGCCATACCCAGCTGTTTCGCTATAAGGCTTTTATGGAATACTGTAATAAAGTTCTTCTAAAATTGAAATAAATAACATCAAGTGCTCATCCATCTTTTGCCACACCAATCATCTTATAATAGAGAAAAATCCCATTCATTAAACATAATTTCCTCTTCATAAATCCATGCTGACTCCTCCCAATCACCTCCTTTTCCTTCACACGTTTGTAAATGTTTTCCAGGATTATTTTCTCCATCACTTTAGAAGAGATTAAGGATAGCATGACAAGCTAAGGCTTGAGAGCTATATATAGCTCTCCAGAACCTTGGTTTTGACCTTCTTGAAAATAGAAGTGACATTTGTTTTCTTCTGATGTTCAAGAGCTACTCTAAAACTCCATGAACCTCGTAAAGTTAACCAAGAGTGCCTTTGAAATAGCATCAACCCCCAGCTTGGCTTAATGCATCCTAATGTCAGTTATTCCTTGTTTTGTAAGTGACAGGTCAAGCAGAACATCTGCCTTTGTCAGCTCCTTGTGCTGGTATCAGTATACTCCAGAAATTTCACTTGCGTCCTGCTCTGGTGTCCCTCCAAAGATATCCAGGTTGTAAGAAATTCTCCCAATAACCAGACACAGTGAATGAAAAGTTTCTTTGAGTTAGACCTCATTAACTTCATTTTCTTGACCAGACAATCTGCAAGAGACATTGCAACACCATCCACGTTGGTGTGCAGGATAATCCTGATCCATAAACTCTCAACTGATTCATCATATGTTCCCAGGCAGAGCTCCAAGCACTCCAGATGCATTTGCATATAAAATTAAAATGCTCATTAGTTGCTTAATTTCAAATCCATCTGATCAAATCTGTTCTGCATTTCTTCTCTATTTGACAGAAATCATATCAAAGTGAATATACATTCTTGTGCCATAGAAAACCATGTTTTATTTTTCTCTATCTATATCTGTCCTTCTAATGCTTATATTGAGAGTACAGAAGAGATATGGAACAAGAGTTATGTGGTTTCTCTTACGGCAAAAAAATTATGAAGGAATAAATTCACGCTGCAAGTTTACCTCCTAGAGTGTCTGACCGTTTATAGCATTGTAGAATAGACAGATAATGCACACAAATTAACTCCATTTAAGCTGTGTGAACACCTACAAATACAAAAATTTCCTACTGTTCTTTTGAAAACCTACTAAACTTTTTCTCTTTCACACTGTTTAGAGGGAAAAATGTAAATTCTGGTTGAAATTTAACAGATTAAAGCTCCAGATAGATCTGCATTATACTTAGCATGAGAGCCATCTTTATTAATGGTTTGTGTATCTTAGCTAGCATTACAAATCCTGAGTGAGCAACAAGGACATTCATGAGCAGGATGAATGTGTAGAGAATAGGCTTCATGCTCAGGAAACATTGCAGAATTTCCATGGGCCAAGGTAGCAGAAATCTAATGATCTTCTTTCTTTCATCAGGCACACTTTGTAAACGAATTAGGCACAGAAATACATGCAATAGTTCAAAATAATTTACCACTACTGTAGGACCCTTAATACACTGACAGCATTGCTCTATCACATAATGGCTTTAGAAGTACCCTTTTCCTTTTTTAAAGTTTTAAAGTCTTATGCCTTTTCTTTAAAATGTGATGCTTTAGTTATTGGGTAAATCCATTATGGTCTCACAACACAATTGCTAGCATCACAAAGGATATGCACAGTGACACAACTCAAGCCAAAGAAAAATGCTTATATAAAGATAGCTTTACCTAAATTATTTCAATGTTCATATTTCTTTATCTGCTTTACACTTGGGACATTATAGCTTTTGTTTTCAACAGCATCTTGAATTAGAATTAGATTTGAGGAGCAGAGGTAAAGATACTTCATATTTAAATTAAACCACTGAACAGTAATTGTTGAAACAGGGCCACATAAATCTGCCACGTAAAGAAAAATGTAAAACGGGAACCAGAACTGTCTGTGTAAAAGTCAAAATGCAAGACAAAAGATAATTTCAAGGGACCTCCAAAAATTAAATAAAAGATAATGTAAGCCTTAAAAGATATTCACAAGGAACTTAGCATCACAACGTGCATATGATATAGGAATTGTCAGTAGGTGCCACTTCACACAGAGTGTGAGAAACAGTTGTCAGATGTAGTGGGTAAATAAACATTTAGCCACAGAGTTTGGATGAGAGCCAGAAAACAACATGAAACTTAAAGGTTTCATTCAGAGGTTCAAAAAATGAGTCTCTGATTTGAGCTCCCTCTGTTTACAGATATTCAAATCTAAGTATATGTTAACTTAATTTGGATATAGAAAATCAGAAATAAAATTTTAACAGACTAATCCAGGCATTTACACACCATTTCACATACCCCACATCAGCATTTCCTAGAACCCTGGAATTTGGATTTCCCATGGCATAGTAAGATTATATTTAAGAAAGATTTTATTTAAGAATTAAAATCGGGTCTTCAGTGGTAACTCCCATGTTACATATTATCACTAGGGAGTTCCAGGCGTTGTGCACTGTTCCACCCCTAAGTTTCTGAGCTTCGGATTTCTGCAGGAATTCTTCCACTTCACTTATATGATCACAATGAGGACTATCTCTTATGCAATGCAGTGCTTTTATTTTTTTTCTAGACTTCTTGGATAGAAACTCTAGAAATGCCAAGTCAGAGAAAAAGAAACACCTAATCTATTAAAACTTCACTCATTCTACCATAGATGTTTATTTTTGCAGTTGTGGTTTAAAAATGCCCTCTTTCTTTAATGAATTACTTTCTGTATTAGGTTATCCCCTCTAAAAGAGACATTCTGCCTTTCACATTGCTTTCCTTGAATGACTTATATGGAAGTTTTCCCTCAAAAGTAAACCTGATCTCTTGAAATGTGAAATACCTGTTACTTTACGCTCAAACCAAAATTGTGTTTGGAGACGGCTGGGACACAAACTTTGCTAAGAGGAAGGGAAAGGGTCCTCAGCTACTTCTGTTTTTCAATAAAGCCCACTTTGTTTTGTTGCCTTATACATTCTGGCTGTAATTACTCTGCAGAGCTCCTTTCCAATTTGTCTCATAACATAGTCATACCATGCTAATGTGCTCTTTAAATTTGCCACAAAGCAAGAGTCACCTTCTTAAAAGAATACAAGAGAAAAGGGACCATGAAAAATCAACAGGGTTTTGGGTTTTTTTCTATCACAGAGATAATGCTGAGACTTTTTTTCCCTTGTATACTATCCAGCTTTTTGGAGTATTGAGATAAATTGTACCATTTTTCAGGTGTAATTTTTACTGTTGGTTGGACAAGTCTCTCCATTCCCTGAGGCTCACGTACTTCAGGACCTCAAAATTTGCATGTGCAGCCCTAAGTACTGCACCTATGGCACACCAAAACTATATTATGCACTAGAAAAGTTTATCCACACTCATAAAAACTCTGGTATTCTATTTAAATACAGCTGATTTAGCTTTCCTACTGCAAATAAAATGCACTTAAAATACAATCAAATTATCCCAAAACAAGCAATCAGCTAAAGCATAGGACTCATCTCACACATTGAAAGAAGTAGTCTGAATCTGTTGCGAATGCACTTTACTTTTGCAGATCTGTGTGAGAGTTGGAAGAAAACATTTCCAGTAATATTAAGCTCAAAGTACTCTAGGAAGAGAGAAAATATCCCTCATCAAATCTGGGGAAAAAGGGAAACGGGAATGTTTTTGCAGTCCTGGAATCTTACCTGACAATTAAATGACAATTAAATTAACCACAGAGGTGCCAGTGACCCTCTCTAGAACAACTGACACTGTTCTGCAGAGTCAAATATTTGATTCATTGGCACTCTTCCAAAGTCAAAATAAGGCAAAATAATTTCCCCAGCTAAATTCAATAGACACTTCAAAAATAATGATCACGAAGTTCTGATATAAAAATGATGTGATTGTGTCCTCAGTGACAATGTTTTGTTCTGAGAAAGTGATTGGATCTGTCATTGTGACCGATTTGTTTTCTCAGAGGACACAATTGAGCTAAAGTTTTAATTTCCTCGATCCCTAAATCAGATCTTTCCCTGCATTATATTGTAGGTATTACAAACAATTCAGCTTTTTTAAAAATAGAACTACAACATTAATGAAGAAAATTTCACTGAGTTAATAGCTCAGCAATCTCAGAAGACTAATTTGTGTTTGTGGCTCCTACTATGTCAGACTATGTAAGGAAGATGGCATTTCAGAAATGCCAAAACTAGGATTAGAATTGCTTCAATATTCAGATAAAATCTAGCAATTTGTATGATTTTTATCACATTCAAGGTATTTATCATTCATTTAAGAAATTAATGGGCTAGATTGTAAAGACAGGTCACATTTTTTTATATCAAAAATTATATCGAGTGTTTTCTGCTATGTTCCCCTCCACTTTACACTGTACATATACTCTTTTTAGTATAAAGAAATAATACAAGTCACTGAAGATATTCTGAGGGTCTGAACTTATAACACTGAAATCTTTCAATTTCTATTTATTTAGGGCTACATCAAAAAACTGATTCAAATAAATGAGTCTTTGAATTGCCTGAAAGGGACTTACAAGCAGAGTCTTACATAAAAGCTGAGTTTACTCAGCACCTCACAGAGTAAGTTTCCCAAAATAAACAATTGAAATTATTAATGAAAAATCAAACTGCTTTCACTGGGAATGCTATATGTAATATCTTTACAATAATTAAGTCCCAATATGTGTGTATGAAATTATTACTGCTCTTTGGAATAAGCAGTTTATTACTTTACTAAATGGCATCTAAGGTATTTTTCTCATAGACACTTAAGAATTCTTGTAGGAGTAAATTTTTTAGACTATGCATATTTTTTGCCAGGGAAAAACTATATGACAGGAATAAGAATAGCAGACATATCTTTTGGACTACTCAGAATTGGTATATTTTCCTTTCAATCTATATTTGCATATATCTCCACATTTTATCAATTTAGTTTAATTTTTTTTTAAAGTTAATTATTTGAGACTATATATCATATATGGTTTTGAAATATTTTCCATTATTTTTAGTTTCAAGTTTTCATTATCTATTCGTACAACCAACATGATGGTTGAACTAGAAAAAACACAAATTTACTATGAAAAATAAATCAAATATAAATACATAACCACCAGAAAATCAGAGAATTCTATATTGAATTATTGTTCTTCACAATCAACACAACAATGTTTCAATTCCCATGCATTCTAAAATAAACATCATGAGACATCAGATATTCATCTTCCCTGATGATTTCAAGTGATTTCCTGGGTACTTTTTATTCTTTTTAATATGATACCTAAAATATTTTACCTTTTATTTCTAATCTGTCATTTCAACATAGGTCCTTTAAATTTAGCACACAGTTTTGACTCTAAAATATTTGCCCTGAAAGTAACTTTCTGTGTAATTTTTCATCCTATTTTGCAAGTATCCCTATTTTCCAGCTTCCCATGCTTTGGTAAAAAAACATAGAATTTTTCAGATCTGGAAAGACCTTAAGATCAATGAAGTCAAATTTTAAACTTATTCCTGCTGAGTCTGCATCTAAAACATGTCACTAAGTGCCACAGCATGCATTTCCCTCTGAAGTGCCTATCAACTGTCAAGATCATCAATGCTCACATCCAGCTTGGTGTTGTCTGTAATTTATTACTGTTCTGATGAAACCTTATTAAAGTACCAGAAATTTACTTTGCTATCTGACGGTGATAAGTGTTATTTTGAGTTTTAATACCTCATATAACATTTGGGATTTTTTTAATTGGAATTTTTTTTTTTCTACTTGTCTGTTGAACTGAAGAATTCCTATTCTGTAACATGGCTTACTTTACAGTCACTCTCTGCTCACCATCCTTTGACTTTGCATGCCAAGACTACAGTTGATGAAGATAAGTGACTAGGTCACTCTCAGAAACATATAGCCTTCTTCCTGACTCCCACAGTATGGAGGGAGGGAGGGAGGGAGGGAAAGAACAAGTGGAAAGAAGAGAAGAAAGGGAGGAAGCAGGAAACCCAAAGAAACTAGCAAATGTCAGGGTTAGCTCAGAGCAGTGACATTAACCTTCAGTTTTCCTAATTCTGCATCTAATATGGTCTTAGTCTAAATTTATAATAAATTATAAGTACTGTAAAATCTCAAATGTATGGGGCATTCATGGTCACATTTTCCAAAATAAATCATTGCCCTTTGGATGAGATTAACAAGCCAGCTCTGTTCCCAGTTACACAGAGCTTGGCAATATTGACCATGAAAGACTGAGCTCAGAAATCTTAGCAGCTTCATACAAAATTATGTTAACCCTAACATCATGAGCCTACACACCACCTTTCAATAAAAGATGAGGGGGCTATTTTGAAGAACTTACAACTGAGTTTGTTTCTGATGTGATTGGAAATAGCTTGACTTTATTTGCAAATATGTTAAATATGTTAAATATGTTAAATATGTTGATATATTATGATTTTTTTTTTTACTTGATTTTTATTTTACCAAGGCTGATATGATTTTAGAAATTCTGGCAAGTTGCTATCAACTTCCAAAAACATCAAGATAATTTCAAGAGACATAGCTGAAAAAAAAAATCCAAAGGGACCATGGCCTTAGCTATGGTTTCCCACTGACATAATCATGTTTCCTCACAACAACCTGTATCTTCACTGTACCACAATCTCACTGGCCTCTGTACAAGCACCCAAGTTTCATTTTTCATGTAACCACTGGACAAAAATGCTAAGCTAGCTGGTGCATTACCATAGCCCAGTGAATCCTCATGTAGAGGAAGGAGATAAGGGCTCCTAAGGACAACTCCAGGACATTGTACATCCATGTCTTTGCTATTTAGTTGTGTTGTTATGGCTATATTGCTTTCATTTCTGGAGCTTACATGATCACTGCAAGCTTGGTGTTCTTCATACTGAATTGTAGCATTAATGGTGCATAGCTTGAACTGCTTTAGAAACAAATATGCATATTTCAAAATATTGAAATAATAGCCCAACTAAGCTACCAATTTAACAACATATGAAGCATCTATACTTTAGGTGTTTGCATAGTAGATATCAATCCACATTCAGCGCTGTCTAGTCACATCTAGTTTCTTTCATAAATGTGCATATTCTTTCACATTTTCATTTTAACTGCTATTGGCAAGATTATCTTGGTCAGTTATATAAAACAGCAATGTGACACCACATCAGCTTACTGAATTTTGCCTGGTCTGAAGCCTGGCAACTCCTTTCCTCCATCCCAAGCCATTAAGCTTTCTTTTCCTCTTTTTTATTTCTATGTCTCACCACAATAATATGTGGGGAAATTGAATGAATGCACAACTGGAGATGATGAGCAGGAAGTGTTGTCTCTTTAATTAAAGCTTTCATGTTAAAAATTACTGTAGTAAATACTATCAGTTTTCACAATTACCTTCAGAAACTACGGTGTCTATTGTGTTGCTTGGCCATTAAGAGACAATTTCAGTATTAAACACAGATGCAATAAACACTAAAGGAACTAAATGACCTCGATGTAGTTAATGCAAAACATACTGAGAAATAAAGAAACAAAGGAATGTTGAAATGTGTTGACTCTTATACTTTTAAATAGCCTTGAATATTTGTAATAAATAGGTAGTCATACAACTGTTAGAAATGAGTTGGAAAGAATTCAATGTGAATTTAATACGAGAGTTTAGTAGAGGATTTATCAGAGGCCATAACAGGAAAGAAAGCATCTTTTTGGCTTCCAAGTACAAAAGTGTTTGCCTAATTATGCAAAGCTGATTCACCTAAATAGGTTGATTCAGAGTACTTCTGTGGAGGCATTCAAACAATTCAATATAAAACCTGACATAGCTAATTAAATTTGCCTGCACACAAGTTTTTTTTATAGAAGTGGATAGATTTACTTTACATCACTGCAAATAGTACAACACCTTAATGATTATGATGATTATTATGGCTATTATTTTTATTATTATTTTAAGGGGAAAATATTTTGCCAAAATATGTCCAGTAAAGCAACAACGCCTTTTCACTAAAAAATTAAATGTGGAATTTGGAGTGGCTTCCAAATAATCTAGAAATAGGAGAGCCATTAGAATTTTAATAAATTCTTTCAATAGACATCTAATAGGCCATATGGTTTCTTGTTTCTATGTGGATGTTCTATCTTTTTATATACATAATTTTCAAATAAAATATTAATCTTTTATGTCAAATATTATTGAATTATTGAATAAAATTCTAATACTCTAGCTAATTTCTAACTAGTATCGCATCTGTGTTTTGATATCCAATAACTATTAATTTCGTGGCCACATATATTATCTAAATTCCCTAAGCTGACATCTCAGCTCTAGAAATCATGAATGCCAAGCTTATATTATATCCTTCAAAAGGTGCAGCAACTCATCACTGCAGTAGGCAGCTTGCCATAAATATTAGCAAGAGCTAGAGTGAAATTCCAGTAAATGAAGATTAAAGGAAACCACTTTGAAATTGGCTGAGCTGAGCAGAGTTAGGAATTCGTGTACCTCCTAATGTTGTAAATCAACTTACGATGTACAGTCCCTTGCTATTTAATTAACAGCTTCATATTCTGCTTGCAAAAGAAGGGTCACAAGGACAAGATATAGAATGTGCAATAATTTCGTCAGGGCTTTCATTACTTCTAAGGCCAAAATGCTGCTTTTTTAAAACAAATATAACTTCTGAGATATAATCAGAAATACTTTTATTTTAGATTCATTTTTGTTTGCTATTTATTTAAATTTCTTACCTCTTTATCTCTACTTTCATACCCACATCTCATATTCCTTCATAGTCTTAGGCCTGTAATGGCTGATCAGGTCACCAGTTCTCTGGTTTGATGTACAAAGTGCAATGAACATTCAAAATGATAGTTCATAAACTAAAGGCCATCAGTTCTGTAGTTAAATGTATATTTGCAATTGCAGCAGATAAACATAGATGTTTATTCATGAGAGCTTTATGTACAAACAAGGATATAATTGCACAGTATCAAATGTGCAATAAATCTTCACAGAAATATTAGAGGTTACTCTGAACCCCAGGAATTGTGTTATACTTCTTCATTCTCCCAAGAAAAGCAAATTTTCTTCCACATATTTTCTGGGGAAAAAAAATAGTACATAAAATACAAAAATTAACTTATCCTATCTGGAAACAAAGTGGTGCTCTCCCTAAGTTTAAAATGAAGGACTACTTTATTGCTGTTACTGCTTTTAGTAGGATTTTAATCTGAATCAAGAAACTAGATATCAATTTAAAATAAATAAATAGTACTGCATATTTCACAGAAGTTGGTTTATCAGGAAATCCATTCTTATTATTGCTACAGCATGCTATGATTGCTGACTGTCACATGTAGATAATGATAAGGGAAACTAAACCTTCTGTAATTCAAAATTTTCTTTAATTTTTATTACTCAATTTTTACCTGAAATGAAAGCACTCTGGACTTTAACTTTTTCATGAAGGTTTTTCTACATGCTAACATGGATGCAAAGCTTATACAAATAGATACAAAAACATGGCTTTCTACTAAGAAGCTATCAGAAGCACACCATCAAGCACCCATAAATTAATATATTGCCCAAATCATCACGTGGCTGAATTATTCAATTGCTCCTACAAAATAACATTTCTGCTTTAGGCATATTCATGTTTCTTTTTATTATTATTTCCTATTTTCTTCCTATTTTCCTATTATTATTTCCTATTCTATAAAACATGCTTCCTGGCAGTGCTGTCAGCAAAATGTTAAATCCAAACACATTTTGAGGAATATTCAGAGAAATCTAACTTTATCTAGCAAGTCTGAACATTCACTTTGCTGATTTTTAATGGTCCATTCAATTACCTGACACAAAGGAGAAGCAAATGATCCATGTAGACCATTGGGAGCAATCAAGACTGCTTACTTTTAAATAGTGATTTAGAAAATTTCTTAGGCTCCAGTGTAACTTTAGAATTATTTATAAAACTTTTCCTTACAAAATATTTTTCTCTCAGTATTTTAAGGATATGCAAGTAAAAATCTGTGGACAATTCTATGAGATAACTATTAAAAACACAAAAGAAATAATTTTCGTTTATTTGAAAGAATAATTTCTGTATCAGATTTCTAGTCTTTAAACCAAAGTTAGATATGAATTGGCTTTCTGATTTTTATTGTCACTACTATTGGCAACTAAGGTCACTTGCTTAAAATTGAACTGAATATTGATAAGGCACTAGTGATGAAACCAAGGAATTTCTGAATGTTCTCAAAAGCTTGTGGGAAATGAGATCCAAGTGCCCTAAAATCTTCTTCACACTGTCTGCTCCTGGATTTGGTGTTTGTTTACACTATGATTGTGACAGTCAGGGTTCACAGCAAAGTTCAGTGTACTGGAAATAATCACCTGAAAAGAAAGCTGACACAGGAGGAATATCTAGATACTTGTCTTCTAGGTCACTTTCTAAATCAAATCTAAAGCAAATTATCTAATATGATTTGATTTCAGCCAATGGGGAAGAAAAGTTTATCCTTTTTGACCACTCATGATAAATATGAGGGAATATCAGTGTCCCATTACTTCTAGCCATGTATTGAAAGAAATACCCATTTCAGCAGGGGAAATGAATAGATCAAGGCCAATCACTTTTTCATGCTCTGATTCATGGAACATGTTGAAAGAATATAGGCCTCTTCTTCCCTAAAGAATATGTATGTATGGACATCTCTTCCAGCCCTTCAGAAAGTCATTCTCTCAAACAGTATGTTAGTATATGACTAAGACTTAATAAAAACAAATAAAATGCCAGAAAGACAAAATATTTCAGTTCACTGACTTTTTTCTTTTCATAAAATGCCCACACTAAGCTGCAGGAATTGGAAGACAAAGAACAAAGAATTATCTGTAGGAACTCTTTCAGAAATCTTCTGTGAGTGTTTATCACTATATTTCATCATCTATATTGGTGCATGTATTTTCTTAACTTTCCCTAGGATTTATACAAGTTCTAAAGTAAAAATGTCTGCAACACATGCAAACAATTTGCTGCCTTCCCTCTGCTGCCCAATTATGTCCCAGTACAGATATAATAAAAATAATTATGACAGCCACTAGCTATATTTCCAAGTGTTACTGGAAATTGGCTCCCATGTGACAACACCAATTAAAGAAAACCAGAATTTTAAAGAATCTATCAGAAAGCACAGCAGTGATTTTTCTGGTATGGAGAAGATCTTAGCTAATAGCTTCACAATTCCAGGCATTTATATTAAATGTATGAGACCAGCATTCATGTCAAATTACGTCATTCATGTCAATATTATTTAAGATTAAAATTATGAACAATTATGTACCACATTTCTGTGGATTTATGGGCATAAAGTTGAGTTTGACACAACCTATTAATTTCCTAAAAATCAGACAATTAATATGATAAGAAAGATCAGTATTCCTTCATATTTTTATCTGTACTGTTTTGTACCTGCTTATTTGTCACTTGTCTGTGGGTATATGTTAACAAAAAAAAAAAAAAACCCAAACCAAAACCCACACAAATAAACAGGTTAAAGAAATTCCCAGTCTTCAGAATAATATTTCTCTGTCATTTCTCTGCACATGCTGACTTACTTCAAAGGGAGTAACTTCCCTGCAAAGATAAGTCATAAGCCATTTAAATGACAAAATTTGTTTTCTGAGTCAGAAATTATTGGAGAACTCTGGACATTTTAAAACACAGTTTCTGAGTGCAAAGATAGAGAAAGTTGAGTACCACACAGCAATATTTAATGGTAATTATATTTTTTGTTGATTGTGAAACCTTGACCTCTCTGAGCAAAATGAAATAAATTTCCCCAAAAAGGATCATAATGGCAATCCAAGGAAAAAGAAAACCACAGGGGTGAAATGCAGCTCATCAAAATTAGCAAGTAAATTCTGTATGATACTTATGCACCGCATAAGTATGCATAAGTTGTAAGCACATTATTTTTGTGTAAAAATTTCAGCAACTGAAAGCAATAACTAGTATAAGTTTGATTGCTTTTGGACATATTTTTTATACTTTTCTTTCAGATAGCCAAGCTGGCTTTTTTCTCCAAGCTCGTCTCCTCAGTTTTCTCAGAAAAAATATATTTATCTCAATATCTAGAAAATTTGATTTCTCACTCCATCAAGATTCATTGAAAAAAGAAAATGTAGAAGTAGATAGAAATTGCATTTAAGCATATAATCCTGGTATGCCCTTTAATTTAAAGTGTTGACATAACTTTTCCCAAGATACTTTTGCTTCGTTGTCATGTTTTATACTTGAAATACCATCTGACATTGATCATCATCCAAACTGAATTTTGAGCATCATATAAATCATATAAAGGGAGGTAAAGAAAGAAAATTGGCTAATGCCAAAGGACACTATTTGTTTCAACATATTTTTATTTTCAGATCTCTTAGTTTTTCATTAAGATCCCTTCAGATTTATGTGTCTGTGTGTATGTTTCTTGAGATTAAGTAGACTTTGCTGAGCAGACTCCTGTGAATCTTTTCCAACTCAAAAACATTTTATTTATGGAAGACAACTAGCATACATGGTACTGAATGCTTGAAAAGCTGCTAATTCACATGCTGGTACTCTAGACTAACAATGTACTTTGACTTCTAACGAGGGCAGGTATTTCAGAGTAGTAAATTACAGTCTGTCATAGTTTACACAATTTGATAAAAAGTGTGGGAATTTTTTATTACCTATCCTGTGAAAGAAAACACAGTATAAAAGACACAGAAAATATCAAAAACAATTAGCATAAATTGACTGGTTTCTTCAGGACAAGTGACCCTTGGGGAATAGTAGAGAAGAAAATCAAGTTTTCAGACTAACACCTGCTACAGTTTTGTGTATGAGCACCAAGATCTGGGATACTGCCTGCTGAATCTTCTGAATGAATTCCCAACACTCCACCCACACTAGTGAGAGACCTCTTTTCTACCTCTCTTCAGACTGTTCATCATCTTTTCACCCACAATTCAAAGTTATGTGTTATCTGAAACAGAGTATATCAACATTGGAAAAAAACAGGCCAAGAGTTTGAGGACAAACGTAGCAGGGAAACTGTAGCAGGGATGGGGATTGAAGTGGTTCAGAGAAGACCTCATTTAGGTCCTGCTGAGGAATGAATCTATTACAAGCCTTCTCAAAACAGTTTCCATATGCAGGCAACCTACATGCAGAGTCAGCTGGTCAAAAGTTTCTATTATCTTTAATGAAAACTTCTTTAAATGGTTCAGAAGGATTTCTGTGCCTGGTCCTGTGCCAGCCTGGTGGATCTCCCTGATCCTCAGTCCAAGCAGTTGTAAATAAGATTGAATTCTATTTTCCCCTCAAACTGTGTGGTTACATCCAAACTGTCTAGTGGTGAGCCACACCTGTGATGGGCTCTCCTCAAGTTGTGCCTTCTTGCAGTCTGGCACTGGCTGGCATTAGTGGAGATTGGAATGTGGCACCAGTTTAGCAGCTTGTGAGCTGTGGCCCCAACCTGCTCCCTTAAACAATATAGATTCAGCCTCCCTGCCAGATGTTTTTTTGCAAAAAATACCCTGCTGAAAAATTACATTTCTCTTCTTTGTTTAGTATGAGTTTAGTATGTTTATTCAGGAGTGATCCTCTGATTCCCATCCTTAACTAAATCAGCCTTGTAATTTAGTCACTATTAGAATAAGTTATTCTTCAAGAAGGAAGGTCAGGCCATTATCTCTTAATGAACACTTACCTTTTCATTTACGGGCACCACTGGGTGCCTTCTTTCCATTTCCTTAACAGCTCTGTTATTGAATCTAACTAACAAATACATGAAGAACCCATTTCAGTGGTCCAATGCATTCATGCCACATCTGTGGCCTTAAATCATTGCTGAGTTACCAATACTTCACCAATCTTGCCATTGTTTCTAACATTGGAAGGAAGGCACTTTCATTATAATTAACACACCATTTATATGAAATGTCCTCCCTTTGCAGCATTCAAGAGTGTTCAAATAATAATTTTAAAAAAATTATTTAGTATTTGAGTATCAGATATGAGGTATTATTAGTCCAATGAAATCTAGAAATAAAAATGGAATCACAACAGGTAGATCAAACTTAATCTGAAATCTCCAGTATGGTCTTTCCCAAAGATATAATGCATGCAGGACTGACCTGAGTCTTTTTCTTGAATTTCATGTCTTTCCCTTTTTGGAGGAAGGAAGGGAAGCTTTTGTTAACACATTTTTTTTATTTAGTGATCTATATATTTTCAATTTGGACATTTGTCAAAATAGTTGCCTAAGCAGAAGATTCTAGATCAATAATTATTTAGAAAACCTGTATTATGCTATATGCTTCAAATAAGACATGATTGTCACCAGTATACATCTGTTACCAGATTAGTGGAGATAATTTTTTCTCATTGAAAGGGGCTCCAGAATAGCAAACTAGCAGGCAATAAATATGATTTGACATTGTGATTTATCTAGAATCTCTGAAAAAAACTCAGTGGATTTCAAATCAGGTGCTAATACTACAGTAAAACTGAGAGAGCTGCGATATTAGTAACTGCAGCTACTAAATAATTTTCACTCCCATTAAAAAAAAAAAAAAAAAAATTTAAAGAGATTAGATCTGTTAGTCTTTAAAAAGCTCAATCATAAACATGTTAAAAGTGTGTAACTTTCAACTTGAGCAAACAACAGAATTCACTTTGACTACAATTTCCAAAACTTATTGATTTAAAAAAATGCCATGGCTGGGATATATTTTGGAAATGGAATAGCCTGCAAAGTGTGACAGCAGCAATACTGGTTTCTTCATCTTATACACAAAAACCCCATGACAATCATCTGTTATTTCAGCAGATATTATCTAAAATGTAATCATTTTCTTGTGATGCAATTTTATCTTTTACTTCAGGGTTTCAGAGAATGGAGCTAATAAATTTTAGAAGCTAGTGTAAGGTTACAGTTCTCTTAATGAAAAATGAGATTGTGTCAAATTATATTATGAAGGCAAAGATTCATCTCAGATTCTTTATATCTAGCATTAATAAAGTTGCACTCATTGTTGATTTAGAAAAGATGAGAGAGATTAACAATAGATTTTTGTAAGCACAAATATCTTCATCAAATCACAGAATGGCTGAGATTGGAAGAGATGACTGAAGGTTATCTGGTCCAAACTCCTTGGTCAAGCAGGGCCACATAGCTGGCTGTCCAGGAATGTATCCCAATGGCTTTTAAATATTTCCAAGGATTTAGGCCATGCAACTTGTCCTGGGCAGCCTGTGCCAGTGTGTGATCCTCCTCACAGTGAAAGAAGTGTTTCCTTATGTTCAAAGAAAACCTGTTTTGTTTCAGTTTATGCCCATTGACCTATTTTTATATTAGAGGAATTACTTTTGAAGGAATATGATGCATACCAGATAATTCATAAAAAAAAAAAAAAAAAAGTAGAAGGAACTTAACTATATTAGATGACCTAAGTTCTTCAGAAAGATTACCAGAGATAAAGGTCACTGACCTCTACCACCAGCATGATAACCTCGACATTGTTTAAAATACTTTTCTCTTAGTCATAGAGATTAATATTCTGATTCTGGGTTATCAAAAAAACCCATCACTTTTGTGAAAATATGTGTTAAAGAATTCAATAATAACCTTTCCTCTGACCCTTAAATATAATTATCAATAAACATGGAAATTCTTTTTTTGCACAAAGACAGTTGAGAGTTCTTACTTCAAAACATATATCACTGTGATAGTCCTTCTGACAAACACCAAGCTTTGAAAACAATGAGCTTCAAGGTCTGTTGCACATCACACCTTCTAATTACAGAGAAGCTAACATTTCTGGCCTTAATTTCTAAAGGAGGTCAGTATAGTCAGCTCTTCTGCTTCATGCTTTTTTTCTCAGAGGTCTGTTTTCTACCAGAGGTCAGCTTCATTTAGAATGTAGGTAAAGAGTGGTTTTATTTCACAAACATACTCTACCACCTTTCCTGTCCCTAATTTTCCTTTACAGAAAGGATTGGAAAGTGAAAAAGAAAAATCAAAACCAACTCATTCCAACTTCTAAAAAAAATTTGTTAAAACTTGTAACTTCTACTAATTTGTAGAAAACTTGTTAAATATTAAATTCATGTGCACAAAAACAAGTGTAGCAGTGGTGATCTAAATTGATGCAAATAGAAAATCCTTCTTTTCATATTCCCACCACTGATTATGGAAAATGACAAATCTTTCAAAAATATAATCCCACAGTACTAAACAATGACAAATGTTACTGATCATTCCTGGAGTCTGTAAAAAATAAAGTACATTATATTATTCTAAGGCTCAATCAGCAGATGCATTTGAATTTTTAAAAATTGCTTATTTGCAATGTGTGAATGTGCCTGAGGATCTGGAGTTTTGACTTGCTTATTTGACATGACCATGATGGAGTTTTACACTGGATTTGTCCATTAAGAGGTTTGGTATATCTTAACCAAACTATCTTATGGACTGAGTCTGAACGCAGCAATTCCACTCATGGGACATATCAAGTATTTATCCCTCTCAATCTGTGTGGAATCATTCAGACCATTGCAGTGCAGTCAAAATAAAGCACTGGTCCATAATGAGTTAGTGTCACCTTGCTGCTTTGTTCTGCTGCCCCCAGCATTGGTGGTGGCACACCATGCTCTGCTGCCAGCTGGGTACTGGTGATGCTGCCATAACAGGATCACCTTCCTACAAATGACTACTGTGCATACTAGGAAAAATCAGCAATGGCTTTCATTTATCAATGCAACTGTGAGTGCACAGAAAGTTCTCAGTTATACTTAATATATTTTCCATTTTCCAGGTAAAGTTCCCCAAGTTCAAGATGACAGAAATGGCCTATCACTGGTAGATAGACCAGCTGATAGCTTATTGTTTTCCTTATTTTTGCAAACTATATGCAGCAGAAAATTCAGTGACCTCCCAAAATCCCTCAAATCTAATTTTACATAAATCATTTTACATTTTTTTCCTTCCTACTGAGACTGTTTCTCACTTATTTCTGCACAATGACATGAATCTTCCCTGATATCATGTCTTAGCTGTAAAAGTGATCATTTCCTTCCCTGACAACAATCACCATTAGAGCTGCTTATGTGACTGACCTGCTGATTTTTATAATCTGTTTTTCTTGGTTTTAGCTTCTCATTGAATAAGCTTTCCATCTTTCTCTACCAACATTATTTGGCAGCCTGTCTCAGCTAGTGACTCTGCTAGTGTCAAAATCATGGCATATAATATGAAATTTTAGTAGTATACTTTATAATTTATATTTTCCTGCAAACATTGTGAAATAAAAAAGATACAATTGTGTCAGAGATGTAGTCAATGCTAGAAAAAACAATTTTAATTCTGTTTGAAATCATTCTATTCAAATAAACCCAAAAATATCCCTCTAAATCACCACATTTAAAATATTAAGAAAATAAAATCAAAGAAGCATAATTTAACAGTGGAATGGATATTGCTTCAGGATTTAAAAAAAATCAAAACAAAACAGTTTTATTTAAATTTTTATTCTGGATTACATTTTTAAAAATCAGACTAAAAATTTTAAGTACTTTCCCACTGCAATCAATTGAGTCTAAATAGTTGTAAACCTTGTAGCAAATACAGATCTCAGGAATAAACCTTATCTATCTTTGTTGCCATGCCACAGAAAAAGGAAGAAAAAGTATAAGCTACAATCACTCTTCACACCATGCATCTTTTTACTTCCCAGGAAAAAAAAATAAATAAGAGAGGTACAATTCATTGGGAGAGATTTAGTCCAGGACCATACATTCCCTGCAGAAATTCTAAATTTCTGAGTTCATGCTAAAATGAGAGAACATTCTGAGTCTTTTCTGACAAGTAACTGACTCCTTTTAGCAACAGTTGGTAGAAAGAAGCTGTTAACACTTACCAGTTCTCAGTTCAACAGTTCCCAAACTAAATCCTGTCTATTTTTTATTTTCATGGGAGAAAGTACTGTACTACTTGGAATGCACTAAATAGCAAAAAACATGAAGCTTTTGAAATAAAGTCTGGTGAACATAAATAAAATAGTTTTCTGTAAAATGCTGTATTATTATATATAATGTATTATGCATTTTATATTTTATTCTATGTCATATGTATAAGAAGTATAATATATTTTATATTTTATATTGTGTTCTATGTGTTATTATAGTGTATAAGTTATTATATTGTGTATACATCTATATGTGTATCAAAAAATATCTGTCATAGAGCTAAAGGATATAGCACTAAAATTGCTGGCTAGGAGTTTTAGAACTGCTTGAACAATTTTAGTCAGCTCCAGCACCTCAGTTCTGGCTTCAAGCTGATGGGAGGCATTGGAGTTCTTAAAATTCTTTATGACATGGAGGGCCACCACCCTGTATAAGAACTAAGTCTCATTTCTTGCACTTCTAAGCTGAGGAACTGGTCTAAAAATGCTGAAGTTCTGTTGATTTTTCACACATCTTTGGGGAGTATCTCAGTCTCTGTTATTATTTCAAAGAGCAATTAAATAACAGAAGTGTCAGTCAGACAAAATGAACTGATGCCTTTTTTGGGATTACCTAGAAGCAGAGGCCAGACAAAAAGATAAAAGTGGATACATTTAGTGAAGGGCCTTCAGGTACATTAGGGCAGACGAAGGCTCCCAAGTGCTTACACCCAAATGGACAATGGTCACGAGTTTTTCAGATAGATTTAAGTTTGGTCTGTTTATATATTAGGGGTCAACCTTCCAATTATGGCTTCAGGTAATGAAGTCATATTCCACAGTTTGCTCTCCTCCTCCCGATTCACTTTTGTTTGTACTTTCTGGGGCCAGAGGCTGTAGGGTGTCCTTGAGTTTCAGGCCAAGAGGCATAGTTTTGTCTGACCAAGATGTGTAGACAGTGGCTAACACTTCACATGGAGTTTAGAGTCATGCACTAATGCAGTATAGGATTTGAAAAATATAAAGGTTAAAATCTTAAGGCATCACATCAGGACTGAATGCAGAAGAGTACCCTATGCTGCTCTGCATTGAAAGTTCTTTGCCCTTTAGGTCTGTGTTATCTAAATCTAAGCTGCTGTAATTAACACTGTAAAAAGGTACAGGTTGATGAAGGGCAGAGGTGGACAATCCAAATGAGTGTAAAATTTTTTTCTGAAACTGTTTCAAATATGTTCTTAGCCACTGCAGCTGCAATACAGGTGCAGCTGCAGCTACATGCAAGGTGACTAGGACCTCACCAGACTTCTAGCTATCTATCCTTCTGTGTCTTCCTCCCACTGAATCTCCAAAACCACAAAGAGAGAGGACCTTTAGCCCTTAATCTGGAGATGCAACTTGCCAGATACCCCTCTGGCACAGGATTAATTCCTGCCCTATATATCTGGCCTGAACCAGAAAGGCATGAGATGGAGAGGCCTCCTTGTTTACCCATCATACAAGGATGTGAAAATGCACTCCTCAGATCTTCACTACTGTACTGGGTTAGAGAGACCCTGGGTATGGAATCTGTGTGTACTTGAGTTTAGTAGAAGAAGGGGAATTCACGCAGCCAGTCACTGAACATTTCATGAACCTGGAATAAATACAAGCTATGTTCTATTAAAACAGGAAGAGTTAAACCTTGGTACAAACATTTGAAGGAACAATTACAGAGGCAAGGTATGTAAAGAACCATGTACAAAATGCACAGAAGAAAATTATTTTAGTGTAGGTGCCTCTCTGCCATCATTGGACAGTGCACAGGTTTTGTTATATCAACCAACTGTATGCAATGCCTTGGATGTCTTAAGGAATCTAAATTTATTCGAGATGCTCATGTTTAGGTTCTAAACTCCTACCCAAAGTGTCATGAAACTCCTATTCTAGTTGTTAGGTCTGGATTTTTCATCAAATACTTTAGAATAACTGAGATTCATGTTCCACAGTGCTCCATTTCTCCCAAAGCACAATTACTGATGCATTTGTTTACTGCAACATACACTTAGGGTTTTTATGATTTCTGCTGTAGCTTTAAAGTGTGTGTGAAGACCTCTCTTTTTGCTCTACTCAGTCAAGAACACTTAGGTGTTCTCATGCAGTTTTATCTGGTCTCTGGAAAGAAATGCCTGAGTCAGTAACTTTTTGAGCTGAAAGGTCTGGAAATGTCTGGCACCCCTTCTATTTACTTCTAGACTCAAAAAACCAGTTGACTCTTGAAAAAAGGAATAGGATGAATACAGTGAACACTGAAAGAGAAACAGGTTACTTTGAGAGGAGAGATTTTGTTCATACATTTTAAACTCTTGCTTTTGTCCAAAAAAAAAGGTAAATGGTTATGGTATATGGGCAGAGTGGAAAATAGTGACCAGAATTAGGAGCTAAATTAGTGAAATTTTCATCCTATGGATGAAGCAAATATGCAAAACAAGAGAATGAACATGAACATCCATAAACATTTTATATGTGAGAGTCTTATATGAAGGAATTCTGTGCATGTAATAATTATTTCATAAGCAAAATACAGAAGAATTCTATTAATGCTACGGCACATACCTAGATAGAAGAACACTAACCACATTTCTCTGAGAACACACTGACAGATTGTATTTGACATTGCTTAGAATGAGAAAGGCACTTTTCCATTATAAAGGACTTGGGAATGTTGGTCAATTCCAGTCTGTATCAGTGTGAATTGCATAACTTCAAACAATAGAAAGAAAGGTGACAGGTAATTTCATAAAACTAGATTTTATCTTTTTTAAGTCATCAGTAGTCTCACTTATCATTGACCAACAGTGGAAAAGAATGGACCTCTGAATCTCCACTGTCTGAACCACTTTGCAACGTGTAGTATTAGAGCAGTTGGGGTAAAGTTGAACACTAAATATCAGAGAATCGGGGGTTAAAGATGATCACAATAACAGAGAGACAAAAGGAGCTGCAGTGTACCCGGCTGCTGGGACAATAAAATTTAGCCAATAAAACTGTCTTTCTTATCTAAACAAGCAAAATTATCTGTCAGTGTTAGTTGTTGTGCTAGGATCTAGATAAATGGAAGCCTATAATGTAGCTTTTGTCACCTATAACTCCATCTTGTTCAAATTTTATGCAAATCCTCACCTCCATGTATAGAGGAATGCTGTCAAGCTATGGTTTAATTCTGTAAGAACTCATGCACTCCTCAGGGCTGAGGTCACTAATAAGCCTTCCAAAAATGTTTACCTTTACTTCCAATTAAAATACTTTTGGTCTAGGATTTAAATATATTCCTGCCATGTTTGCAGCCTAATTATTGCAGTGTTGTGACACTGTGGGTGGAGACTTTTGTGCCAACTTCCTGCAGATAATTCAGAAGTGACACTGACCTATGCGTTTTATTTGTCCTTGATGAGAAAGATACAAGACAAACAAGTAACTATTAATAGTGAGAGATAATTTGGCTTTAAAAATCCCCTTACTTATAACATCTGGAGCTCTTGCATCACATAAAAAGAAGCATATTCTAGCAGAAGCTATTTTTACCTTTGCCATTGTCCTTTTAAATAATGTTTTGGTGGTAGCATAACAATGCTCAAACTCACTTTTTTTTCGACAGCAATAAAATGTAGAACCATTGTTAAATATA
This sequence comes from Muscicapa striata striata, assembly GCA_030060385.1. NCBI lineage: Eukaryota > Metazoa > Chordata > Aves > Passeriformes > Muscicapidae > Muscicapa > Muscicapa striata. The sequence continues at coordinate 3,618,877 of JAREIS010000018.1, forward strand.
CTGCAAGATCCTTTTTTACAAGAAGCAGTCCTGCAAGTGATAGAAAAAAGCATGTAGGGCAGGTAAGAGACCACATGTAGTGTGATAACTGCGTTTTTCTTCAGTTCTTGCCCTGGTCTGGTTTGCCCCATCCCCTCTGTTGGCTCCTGAGTGGTGAGCAGAGGACAAGCTTCAGACTGCAGGCAGCTCACAACCACTCAGCTGCCCCCTCCCATGCAAGGAGAAGCTGCAACATGGGAGGAGAGCTCATTAAAAGATAAAAATACAGTGCCACTGTCACAGCAGAGCACAACCAAAATCTCACTGTTCAGGCACAACAATACTGAGCCTATCAGTAGTAACTGATGAGCATTTTTTGACACCTGCATTTAGTTTATTTAAAATATTTAATCAGCCTTAGCCTCAAAAGTTGCATCAAAACCTTCAGCAGAGCAAACCCTTAGGCCTGTCCTTCTTTTTCCAGGTGAGAATATACCATAAGAGGAATTTCTGTAGTCTTGTGTAGTTTAGCAGGTTTCATGTAAGTTTTCTGTGTGGTAATTGTCACAAACACATTAATAACTTATTTCATGTCATTTTGAACAGGTTGGGAAAGAACCCAACTTTTTTTAGCCTTGGCCTAAAAGTTCTACATGAAGACATGTTTCTTCATTTTGTCTGTCAAAAAAATCTGTTATCTACAGATACCTGTTATCTATCGTCTAATTTTCTTCAAATAAATAGCTTGCCCTATTGAAACGCTGTTTAAGATAAGTCATTTTGAGGTGTTGGGTGTTGGGGTAACTGCTTTTTATATACAGTAGTTTACTATTCATGTGGTGACTTGTGTGACAAGCTGCTCAAAGGAATAATTAAATAAACTATCTAAAAAATAAACAATGGAAAAATGTGGGGGGTTTTTTAAATTCCAGTCATTCACTAAAGTGTCGTTCAGGAATTAGGAGCTTTTGAATTCTGTCTTCTTAAGTCACAATATCCAAAGGTAGTCATGATGAGCTTTGTTCCTGTTAAAGTAATTAGGGATTTAAAGTAATTAGTAATTTCTAGGATTAGGGGCTCCTAGAAATTGAGATATTTTCTTACTTTTAAAAAAATAAATAAACATCCCAGTTATTTTGTGTACCATTTAATTTTCTAAAACCAGAAAAAAAGAAACTTTGCAGTAAATCCAGAAAAGAGAAGAGGATTTTTTCTTTGTGAAATACGGTGGAAACTGCCTACCAAGCATATTTCAGAAGAAAGCAATGTTTGTGGGATTAAATAATTTGGAATCAACTCTCAAGTTTACCTTGAATTTCCAATTCATTCATTCAAAACTCTGAATTATAAAACTGTAATATAATTTAGGTAGGAAGGGAGCTCTACAAGTCCCTAATCCAACCTTCAAATAAGGTTAACTTCTGCTGAGGGATGTTGCTCACAGCCATATCCAGCTGGGGTTTGAAAGTCTCTAGGATGAAAATTTCACCATCTTATGCTCTATATTTGGGGTTTTTTTTTTTACACATATATCTAAATGGAGTTTCACTTGGGGCAACCCGTGCTGTCTCTCAATATTTCACTGTGCACCTCAGAGAGGCAGCTGGATGCATCTTCCCTAGAACTTCTCTTAGTAGTGATCAGTTGTGATTCAACATCCTCATGCAGCTTAAATTGATTAATATTGAGGTTATTTATTTCTTATTAAAAAATAATTCCTCTTTTGTTTTTCTGTTAACATCTATTAAAGTTAAGGCACCATATGAGTTGACAGTTTATTTGTCTAAAACAACACTGCTGTCATTCCCCTTCCACTTTTTCTTCTAAATGAAAAGTGAATTAAACTTTTTGCAAGTTTCTGACCTCTCTATGACCCTGTATTTACTTGCCAAACACATGTTAAGGCAGACTGAAATTGCTTTTATTTCTGATATAAAACTACACACTCTGTGGCCAAGTGCCTTGCTAAGAAACAACACCTTGTCCATTTTTCACTTTTGTAAAAAGAAAAGAGAATCTGTTTATTTTACAGAAATGAAAAGAGGACCAGGCATTATTTATAACATCTGCTAAAATCTGGCCAGGTGAGCACCTCTAGCAGCTCGTTGCTTATATTTTCTCAAGTCTTCTGTGTACTCAAGAAGAAATTTCTAAATGTACTGATGGCTTTTTGTATATCAGTAATAAAGAACAAGAGAACAAAATAGCGATTGATAATGTTATGTAGTCACACACTATTTCAAGGCCACTGAAAAGTTCCCTGAGTGATTAATCAGCTGAATGGTTCATTTTCCTTGGGGGTCTAAGAAACAATTAACATTGATTAATGAACCAATTTATTTCCTTTTGTGAAAATATAAATTGAAATGAGAAAAGCTGTTGTCTGTCTGTCATTAGATTGTCCCAGTGAAACTAATGAAAAATACAAGCTGAAAATGGGGGTGGGGGGAAGATAAAGATATGAAAGATTCAGACAGGGATATTTTAGCAGCTCCTCTAAGCTAAAATTTATTACAGTTGGTTTTTTTTTTAATCCCTCTATTTTGAGTTTCTAAACATAAATCAGACATAAAGAGCCATTAAAATCATAATGCACTCCCTTGCTCTATGACTTGAGGAATTCCTGCTCTTATCTTCACAACTTAGAAAAGTGTGAGACATCCTCAAAAGTGAAAGATATTAAAGAAAGTGCTGTGAAGTCTACAGAGGAGATGGCCACTGGGATGCCTTCTGTTTCATCACATCAAAATTTCCTGAGCCCTGGAGCAATGATTAAACTCCAGACAGTCCTTCAACACACTTGGCTTTTTCACTATTTTTTGTTTTCAGAACCATAATGCTCAAAAGGCCAAATGACTGATATTTTTGTATAGAGCAGTGGGTAGATCCTGATGTAATTAAATTCCTTTTAAATTATCTGTTTTCTCCCACAATAAGGGACTCAATTCCAGTGCTCAGTGTGAAACAGCCTGCAGCTCAGAAATGACACAAAGAACCAGTGAATGTATAGGTAGATGCAAAGTGTCTGACCTCTGGACTCTAAGATTGCTTCTTAAGGGGATGGCAAATTTTGGCTGGAACACTTGGAGAAAAAGCAGAGAGATAAAAAAATTGTTCCAAAAGTCTATAACTTGGACCAATGCAAATAATAAATATGCTTTTTATTTGGAGAATACATTTCCTGTTCTTTTAAGAATTTGCCATGTTCTTGCAGCAGAACATTTACTTAAGTCTTACCAAATACTTACTTTGATTGCTGCAAATATCTATCAGAACCATGCAAAGATGATGATTATACTAACACTTCTTGCCCTCTGGAAGAGGAAATAAGGCAAGATGCTTTATAAGCACCTTATCAAATAGTAATTTCATGTGGCTACTGCATGGGCAAGTACAGGCTAATGAGAAAAACTCGGTGACAGAAATAATTTAGGAAGAACAGCTCATTGACTGGTGAAGGTTTTAGTGCTCTTCAAACCAAATATTGCTGCTTGTTACAAATATGAGATTTGGTCTGCCTATCCAGAGCTCAGTGCTGAACTCGTTAGAGAGCTTAACAAAACTCATCTTCTTTTATGGTGATTGCCTTTACAGACACTTGGGCCTGACAAAGCACAAAAATAGTAGTAGGTAAATAAAGAGAACTAGGGAAAGTAAATAGGAAGAGGAGATGAAAAGGTGCTTTATGCTGCTGCATGCAATTAAAGTTGAAATACAAGGGCTTCAGCAGCAGGAGCAAAGCATAACACACCAGGGTGTTCATTTTTTCTTTTAACTCTACAGTCTAGTCCTTTGTCTTTCCCCCAGCTCCACAGCTGCCTTCATCAGTGCTCAGAAGTAACCGTGCCACTTTCAGGTTTCAGTTCTTGAGAAAAGGTCAACAGAGAGGCAGGAGACAACATTAAACAACTCTTATTTAGCTTTTCTCATCAAACATAAAACTAACAGTCTCCTGGTACCCACAAATTTTGGAGACTGCAAATGCTGGGCAGAGGAGCAGGAGGTCTTAGAAACAGAGGTAGTTAGAGAGCTGATAAAGGAAAACAAATACCTGCACCAAAGAGATCAAGTGAAAGCATCAAGTGCAGTATGTTTATCAGAATCTGTTTTCTAAATTCTGGTGTGGTACATTTTCCAAATATTTTTCTAGCTTTTTTATGTTCCTTATTCAACAAAATAGTCACAAAAACAAAGGCTGAGGCAATGAAATATAATAGAGGGCTTTGTTAAAGAAAACCAAACTGTTTTCTGTTTACAGTGGAAAGAGAATTGTCTTTTCTTCTCTGCTATTAACACACTGGGCACAGTACTGTGGAACAATTACTATATTTGTGCTGGCTTCATACACAGATTTTAAACTCCTCATCATCCACCTGGCTACACCCACCTGGCTCAGGTATCTGGTACAAGCCTGCTGCCTTTTTGGGATGAGAAATGCAATGTCACAGTGAAGGGGATGTGCAGAATGGCACCACCAGCTGACTCCTTGGTGATCCAGGGACTTGGGCCCCATCTTAAGCAGGCCCTGCCTACCAAAGGCTATATAGATGAAGGAGTGGATTCTATTTCTTGAATATTTGGGTGGTTTTTGGGAAGAGTTTTGTTCATTGTTGGATACCTCTGTCTGTCCTCTCAAGTCAAATATCCTCAAATATCTATTTTCCTTGCAATTTCTTTATCTGGTAGTTAATAATGGTTTTAAACATCTGTCCATTTTCCTTATTTGGAAGTGCTAAAGCAAATGACTACACAATTAATATGCTATCTTGGTGAGTAACTTATTCTTGTAACTCTTTTAAGTCCCACAGTCCTCTTCAGGCTACTTTCCTCCCTTAATGTTTTTGAATTCATTCCCATTTTTAAAGAAAGCTCAAGTACATCCTTCTTTTCAGCCCTGCAGATTGATTTCTTTTCACTTTGTTTTACAGTCTGAATTTTTCTCTCAATTCTTTTGCTTTTCCTCCATAGCTGAATAATTTCCTGCATGAATCATACAGATTATGAGCTAGACTGAATGCTACAAAATGTAGGAATCCAAGAATCCTCTATAAATAAGGTCTGCTACAGGTCTTTAGTTTTAAACCAGCATGCCTGAATTATAAAAATATTGGCTAGCAGGAGTCTGTATAAAAATGATGCCACAGAAAATAGGCATAGGCCTCTTCAAATTTCAAGGAAAGTCCACAATACCTGACTGATGCAGAACAAGTTAAGCCTCAGTTTTCCTAATTCCTAAGGTCCAAGGATGCATTGTCTGAATTAGACTGAAAACAGTATATTTAAAGGGATATCAGTCTTTTTCCTGTCACTGCACTGCTCTTTGAGGAGACAAACACTGGTTTTGTATAAAGAAAAGCAACCATTCTCAACCTCACTGTTATTCTTTCCATTCTCATTTAAGAATTCTCATTTAAAATCTTCACATTCCAGTAGAAATGATGGGAGATGTATTTCCTTGAATTTGGAAGAGACTATACATTTCTAAGCTTGCATTTTTAAGAGGTTTATGTTAAAAATAACCCACAAAATTGTATATTTTATCAAATCTAAACCAAGAATACAGGTAAAAAAATATACTTAAATAAATAAGAAAGAGAAATCAGAATATTTATGGCCACTGACTTCTCTCTTATTCCCTCTTTCTAGTTCTGCACAATAGTTTCTTCCATGGTTCCTAAGAGTGGTCTGAGTTTATTTTATCCATGAGGGAAAAAATCTACTGATCTTTTGATAGTTGGTCCTGATTTGTTTGATGGAAAGCCTAACTCCCAGCTTCTCCTCTACTTCCAATTCATGATGTTTCATATTTGCTTTCCATCATAGCTAGACACAATGGTTCCAATTTTTACTATTTTCTCCATGCTTCCTGACGTCTAAAATTTGTTCCTGTCCTTAAGAGAACTGGAAGGCTTGCCATGTAAGTCCTGTCTTCAGATTTTGTCAGCATGAAGTCTTTCACACAAATGCCCTCCATATTTCAGACAAAAAGAAAATGAATAACCAAGAGGAGGCTTTTTAACCTGCTCCACTCTACATGGAGCAGTGGAAGACAAGATCTGAGCCTAATGTAAGTCATCCCTGCCATGACAGAGGGTTTGGAACTGAATGATCTTTGAGGTCACTTCCAGCCCAAACCATTCTATGATTCTAAGAAGCCAACTTAACTGCAAACAGACCTTGAATGTAGAAGAAACCAATTGCTGGTAATTACACAAATCTTTTAAAACAATCTTAAATACTGTAGGAAAACAGTAGATGACACTTTACATTATGTTAGCTTATGGCCCTCATCCTTGAGAGCTCTAGTATTTCCTGGCACTCCTCACAGAAGCTTTGGTGAGCATCACCACAGCAAAAATTCAAGGGTGAAAGACAACAGGAGAACTGGTGTTCAGTACATTTAGTGACACAGTGAACTGCTGTCATAAAGAAGAACAAGTGAGTGATCAGAAGAGTGTAGGGACTTCTGAGATGCTGCTTCACCAAGCAGTCTCTGTTTTAAAAAGTGGGTAGCATTGTATTAGACTGTGTTATCTGAAACATCTTTCTAAATTATAAAAAACAGTGCGTGGTCATGGTCATGGGATTTTACACCTCCTGAAAGGAGGTGGGAGAATTCTTCTTATTCTTATTCTTAATAATATTCTTATTATATGTTGCTGTTACCCTTGGTAACACCTGCAACAACTAGAATTTACAAGGGTACAAAAATATTACATTATGAATCTGCCATGGGTATAAAATGGACCATGTAGAGAAGATACAAGCAAGGCGATATAAGTGTTGTAAAGATAAAATGAAATCTGAAAGGCTTCATACTAAGAAAAAACAATGAGCATAAGGAACATCTGTAGGAGAGCAGCAGGAAATAACTCCATTTGAACAAGAATATTAACAGCACAAAATGAGGCAATGAATCTGACAAATGGATATGTGGGTGCATATCCACTCCCAGCTGGGAGATAGGAAATCTCAGGTTACAGTCTAGCTGAAAAACACACAGGGGCAGTCTGTATGGATTTGGACAAGTAAGCAGGGGAATGCATCATCTTTGCCTCACAAAAAGATTCAGATTTACTGACCTTTCTCTTTGTCTTGCACTGCCAGGAGTGCCAGAGATGGCACAGCTGACTTCCATTCCTCCCTCCCTCCCCACAGAGTTTCCAGTACTGGGAAGAAAAAGGGTTCAGGACACGGGGAGTGCACGTCAAGAAAGGGCTGTTATTCAGAGTTACACTTGAAAGAAGGGGCATAGAGAGCAACAGAAATAGTGAGAAACTGCCACGCAACTCTCAGTGCTGTCAGCACTGAAAATGCACCTTAGGGTCCTTAATTCTTGAATGCTTGCACTGTGAAAGTCCATCTTTCAGAGAATAGGTTCTCAATGGTTTTCAAAATTCAGGTCCTTTGATGTGCATGAAAATGGACACCAGAATTTGAGGCATTTAAAGTACCAAGTTACTTCTGAGAAAGGTTATTAAGCCTTGGTCTCCATGTATACACACTTAGAAACCTTGGACTTTGCTTACAAAAATGATTACAAAAACCTTAAGCTCTCTTAAAGCCCTGACTCCCAGTGACTGGAAAGTTTATGACCTCTTTTGAGCCTTGTTGATGGAAACGTAATGAAATACTACCTTGTTGCACAGCTGACATTTTCAGATGTGTGAATCTTGAGTTTTTCCACATCCTTGATTTCTACAAAAAGAAAAAAATCTTGCTGAAAATCCTTACAAAATTTTCTATTAACCCTTTTATAGTCTGCAACATTAGTAACTGTTATTGGATTTTCTTCACTTTTTTTGAGGTTGGGGTATCCACTTAGAGCCTTTTCCTGGACTCTTTGCCTGCAGTTGGATTCACAGCACAAAGTTCCCCTTTTTTCATTATGCCATGCATGACCCAGGATATTTGGTGAATTAAAGTCACAGTAATAACAAATTAGCATGGAGAAAAGGCATAATATGAAGAACTCTTTCAGATATATGAGTGTGGACACTGCTGCAGGCCTAGGCCTTTTCTCACAGGGTCTGAGTTCCTTTCTCAGGCTGTGAAACTTTCTCGGGCCAAGCTGAAACCTTTCCCATGCTGGGGCCTCTGTCTCTACTGTAAGCATAAGAGAAAGAATCATAATAAAGATAACACACCTGCTGGATCCATGGGAGAACGAGAGAAAGAGGTGTCTCTCTTTCTCTCCAATGAACTATCTGTATTTTGTTTTGCACGAACTGTATTAAAAAAAGCCACAGCTTTCTTCAATAAACTGCACTCTTTCTTGCATCAAGTAAGAGTTGCCATGTTGCTGTATCCCTTCGCCGCTCCATAACCCTCTCAGGCAGCAACATTTGGCGGTCCCACCGAGATAACGACATTTGGAGCTCCCACCGAGAAAACGACATTTGGGTGTCAGCCGAGATCGTCACTCCAGCGGATCGGGATTGCGAAAGCGATCTCTGACCGACGAACAGCACCGAAAAACTCGAGCTGACAGCCTGCATACCAGGCTGAATCCCGGAAAACCAGGACTGCGAACCTGGGGCCAAGACCGAGCCAGGAGACGGCCGGAGTCAGAGAGCCATCTGGGACATTGCGGAAAAATCCGCGAAAAGTCGTCGGTTTTTCTGCTCTCCCACCGAGAGAGCACGGAGCCCGGAGCGGAGCGGCCCGAGCGGAGCGGAGCCGTGCCATCTCTCATCGGCACACCTCAACCCCTGACAGCGGGAGCCGCGAGCAGCTCTGCGAGCCTTCTTCCCGCTGAGAGAGGTACTTTTTCCCCCACCCTCCCAGCATAGCAGCTAGGTGGGAAATCTAATAATGGGGATTCATTTATCTAAACAAGAGGAAACTGATTTGATTGCCTTGTTAACTTGGGCGAGAGAGCATGGTTTTTCAGAAGAGGCAGAAGTTTTTCTATGGACAAATGGGAAGAATTAGGGGACCTTCTGTGGACAGCCCTGAAAAGGGGGATGTCTCAGCTGGCCTCTAATGCTCACCTGGGGGACAATTAATCAAGTTTTTGGAAGAGGAGACGGGTTTTGAGCAGAGCGAAGCAGGCTCAGAACAGAGCGAGGAGGAATCTGTCTGCTATCCTGGCCACACCACCTTAACAGCGCCGGCACTGACGGCTCACAGCAGCCGCCGGCTGGGACCATCCCCCGTGCAGCCCCGCGCCTGAGGGGCGCGGCCCCCGCCTGGGGACGCTGCTCACTCCTGACAAAGAGGTGCCATCGGCCTGCCCCCACCGTGCCGGGGCCATCGCTTGATCTGCCTGCTGCTGGGCCAGTGCCACCCCTGCAAAGGTGGGGGTCGTGCTGGCCCCTCCATCCGAGACGCTGGCTGACCCCGACCCGCCTGCAGAGGGAGCTGTCGGCACCGGCCACCCCAGAGAAGGAGGGTGCCGGCTCCTCCCTCCTCTCCGATGTCAGAGCTCGGCCTGCCTGCCCAGGCAGGGTCTCGGCCGCCTGTCTCTGCCTCGGCAGAGGCGGGCCCGCCCTCTTCTCTTTTCCCTCAGCCTCGTCCGTTCGCCGGGAAGCAGTGCCGACCCCAGGCTGCGCTCATCAGGCAGAGGAGCTCTGCCCGCCTGGCCGGTCATGAACGGACCCCTCCCACGGGCATTTCCAGCCGCTTCGCCGCCCCCACCCTGTGCTGACAGCAACGACAGCTTTGTCTTTACTTTAGAGGGGGAGCAGCAGAGGCTGGTTTCATTCCTGCAGTGGTCAAGGAAGGAGGGAAGGCTAGCAGATGTCTCTGATACTCAAATCAGAGAGACTCAGAGTTTTCCTGCCTGATGCTGTCTCTATGATAGAACAGCGAGATTGGAAAAAGAGAAAGAAAGTATTATTGTGAATCACCTTTGCCTCATTTCAGGCTTCAGATGAGACACGCCTAGGTCCTTCCTGCTGACCTGCAAGGTGTCCACCCTGACCTGCACCAGGGGCACAGTGTGATCACAGCTCAGCCTTCACTTGCTGACCAGCTCACCCAAACACCAACCAGATGAAAACACTGAGCAGATCATCCCTCTACAAGCAGGGGAATGGACATTTATCTGTTCATGTTGGAACTGTCAATATAGTTTTCATTGTTATATTAGAATAATCACTTAGTGGTTGATTTTTCACTGTTTGATAAGTCGGTGAATGGTGATGGGGTTTTGTTATTGTATTAAAAGTAAGCTTTGCAGAGAAAAAGCACCAAGCTTGAAGATTTCTAGGCACTCCAGGTATCCACATATATCTCCTGAGTGGTGTTTGTTCCCCCTTGCCAAAAGGATCCTCAAAAGGATTACAAACACTTTCTTTTTTTCTTAAAACTAAAGGGGGGACTTGTGGGCTTCAGTGAAGCCACAGGCTGAAAATTGTAAAGGCCAGGCCTTTTTCTCACAGGGTCTGAGTTCCTTTCTCAGGCTGTGAAAGACTCTCTCAGGCCTAGCTGGAACCTTTCCCATGCTAGGGCCTCTGTCTGTACTGTAAACATAAGAGAAAGAATCATAACATAGATAGCACACCTGCTGGATCTATGGGAGAACCAGAGAGGAGAGCTGTCTCTCGGTCTCTCCAATGAACTATCTGTATTTTGCTTTGCACGAACTGTATTATAAAAAAGCCACAGCTTTCTTCAATAAACTGCACTCTTTCTTGCATCAAGTAAGAGAGTTGCCATGTTGCTGTATCCCTTCTTCGCCGCTCCATAACCATCACAGGCAGCAACAGTAGGAGAGCAGCAGGAAATAACTCCATTTGAACAAGAATATTAACAGCACAAAATGAGGCAATGAATCTGACAAATGGATATGTGGGTGCATATCCACTCCCAGCTGGGAGATAGGAAATCTCAGGTTACAGTCTAGCTGAAAAACACACAGGGGCAGTCTGTATGGATTTGGACAAGTAAGCAGGGGAATGCATCATCTTTGCCTCACAAAAAGATTCAGATTTACTGACCTTTCTCTTTGTCTTGCACTGCCAGGAGTGCCAGAGATGGCACAGCTGACTTCCATCCCTCCCTCTCTCCCCACAGAGTTTCCAGTACTGGGAAGAAGAAGGGTTCAGGACATGGGGAGTGCATGTCAAGAAAGGGCTGTTATTCAGAGTTACACTTGAAAGAAGGGGCATAGAGAGCAACAGAAATAGTGAGAAACTGCCACGCAACTCTCAGTGCTGTCAGCACTGAAAATGCACCTTAGGGTCCTTAATTCTTGAATGCTTGCACTGTGAAAGTCCATCTTTCAGAGAATAGGTTCTCAATGGTTTTCAAAATTCAGGTCCTTTGATGTGCATGAAAATGGACACCAGAATTTGAGGCATTTAAAGTACCAAGTTACTTCTGAGAAAGGTTATTAAGCCTTGGTCTCCATGTATACACACTTAGAAACCTTGGACTTTGCTTACAAAAATGATTACAAAAACCTTAAGCTCTCTTAAAGCCCTGACTCCCAGTGACTGGAAAGTTTATGACCTCTTTTGAGCCTTGTTGATGGAAACGTAATGAAATACTACCTTGTTGCACAGCTGACATTTTCAGATGTGTGAATCTTGAGTTTTTCCACATCCTTGATTTCTACAAAAAGAAAAAATCTTGCTGAAAATCCTTACAAAATTTTCTATTAACCCTTTTATAGTCTGCAACATTAGTAACTGTTATTGATTTTCTTCACTTTTTTTGAGGTTGGGGTATCCACTTAGAGCCTTTTCCTGGACTCTTTGCCTGCAGTTGGATTCACAGCACTAAGTTCCCCTTATTTCATTATGCCATGCATGACCCAGGATATTTGGTGAATTAAGGTCACAGTAATAACAAATTAGCATGGAGAAAAGGCATAATAGTGATATTATGCAATGACAAAATGAAGAACTCTTTCAGATATATGAGTGTGGACACTGCTGCAGGCCTAGGCCTTTTCTCACAGGGTCTGAGTTCCTTTCTCAGGCTGTGAAACTTTCTCGGGCCAAGCTGAAACCTTTCCCATGCTGGGGCCTCTGTCTCTACTGTAAGCATAAGAGAAAGAATCATAATAAAGATAACACACCTGCTGGATCCATGGGAGAACAAGAGACAAGAGGTGTCTCTCTTTCTTTCCAATGAACTGTCTGTATTTTGCTTTGACCGAACTGTATTAAAAAAAGCCACAGCTTTCTTCAATAAACTGCTCTCTTTCTTGCATCAAGTAAGAGTTGCCATGTTGCTGTATCCCTTCGCCGCTCCATAACCCTCACCGAGATAGCAACATATGAGCATCTCCTTAAGAAATGGGATTGAGGGGAGAAAAAATAACAAAGGAATGTACTGAAGCAGATTGAATAGCTCAATACCTTGTAGAGTGATGTGGGTTGAAATAGTCCTCCTGCATCACAAGACATTAAACAAAAGCCATGCAGGTTCTGAGCAAAATACTCTGGTAAGGATTATTTTCTGAAAATGGAGCAAGCCCAACATGCCTGGGTGCAGTTGCATGAGCAACATCTGGAACACCAGCAACAGAGAGTCATTGTAAAATCCAACTGTTTGCTCAATTCCATTCTGCCCCGTTGAAAGTTACCTGTAATGAAACATGAGAGACCTACATAGACCTGGATATTATTCTCATGGAAGGAGTTAAAGAGAATGCTCACTTCAGTTTAATAAAGACAAGGTATTCACTCCTTCATGGTTGTCTCACTGGTTTAACACCTGTAATATTCCCAAATAATAGACATGCATTGTGCTCATGCAATTAAAGCAATGTTGCAAAGATGGCTGGAGAGTTTAGTGGCCAAGCAGTGTTATTTTAATTATGTATGCCATTACTGTCCATTGTTAAACAGGAAGTATCATGCAGTCATTGAACAGGAACAGAACATTTCAGGTACAAGGCAATACTTTTTAGAAATGACAGGATGAAACTGCAAGGGCACAGAAACACTCTGAATTGTTTCCCTCAGATACTGACATAATCAAGGGACTAACATTCCCTGAAATTATGTGAAGTGCAGGCAGATACCTGTGAAGCTGAAAAGTGAGGGATGTGTCATTCAAAGATCTGAGACTTTGTAAATTTGTATTAAGAAAAGTCACTTTTACATGCCCAGAGAGTGGGTAGGAAAAGAGTATGTAGATTAGAGCCTGAATATTTTTATAGTTGGTTGTTTTTCCACTCTCTCATTACCATTCCCCTTCAAAGGAAGGTAGAGAAGTTTGAGTTATAGTTCTACATCCTCCCTTTCCAACCAGACCATTTGAAGTCCTGGTGGGTGAGGTATTTGCAGCTTGGAATGAGCATTTGAGTCATATTTCTCTAAATGGAGTTAGGAAATTCATCAGACTTCTAAAGGGCAGCACAGCCTGAGTGGTCAATATGAAATAGCCAGTTAAGAATCTTATAGAACTAAATGTCAACAGAAGGAGGCAAAGTAAGGTGAAAAACTGAACAGTATCTCTGGAAAAAAGAAAATATTTTAGAAAATATGAGTAAGATGTAGGCAAGAAGTTTATACATGCAAAATAGTTGCCAAATAAGGTACCAAGTAAGAAAATGCCTTGAGGATATAAGATGTAAAGGAACCTATAAGAAAACATTCAAATTAGATATTACCCCATTTGGAAGCAGAGCAACAGACAGAGCAAATAAAATTTAATCCGCTACAGGAATAGATGTGCTTGAAAATAACCATTTCAAGGTGCAAGTCATTTACCCAAAAAAAAAAAAAAAAAAGCCATAAAAAGGAATAGACTCTCTCAAGTTGTCAGACCACCAGCCCCTTCTGAACTCTATCCTACAAAGAGAAGTTTCCTTCTCCAAAGAGTGACATATTCTGCTGCTGTAAAGCCTTTCACTGGAATAATTTATGGGAGTGAAACAAAGGAGTACTGAAGAGACATAAAGCACAAAAGAAAATACTTGTCCCTAAAAATTCTGTGCACCTTGGAAAACTCCATCCCTTCCATTAAAAAAAAATAAAAAAAAAAAAAAAAAATAAAAAAGACAATAGTGGATTTATGGAAAATCAAATCCATTTGTTCTTTCAAATTTGACAAGTGCTTTCACATTGCTTTTCCAGATGAGAACATTCTGAGAGAAGACAGTTCTGAAAAAAAAGTAAATATAAAAAAATATTGTAAGAAAATGTGAATATGCAGAGTAGCCTCATCTGTATGATGAGAGACAGACCAGAGAGCTCCTACACTGCTGTAGAAGTTTGGATGATGAACAAACATCTCAGAGACATGTTGGGGAACTTGTTGGTCCAGTCAGTGAGTCAGGCCTGTCACCCTTCTACACCTTTGAATTTCTCACAACAGGCAAAATGTTGGAAATGTTGAACTTCTGGTGGCCTTTTCTGCATCCAGTCATTCATATTTATTTTATTATGGGTGAAGGTAGAAATAAGAAGTGAAGGGGAAAAGAGAATGGCTCAGCAGTGCAGTCTAAGATCTACGTCAATACCTCTGCTTTTAAATAACTTTGTTCTCATTTTTGAGTAAGAGAGGCTTGGTCTGGAATAAAAGTTCCTTTCATATCTCTTGCTCTGATCCAGTGATTTGCCCTCCGTAGGTGTTTCTAAGTCAGGCAAGTTTCAGCAATTATGCCAAACTGATTTTTCACTACAATTAGATTTTTCTGTTTTCTACCAGCCTGACTAGAACATCTGTTATCATGCACAACTTTTATCCTGCATCTAGTGTTCCCCAACACAGAAGTGCCTGTGTTTTCACTGAGGCAAAGAAAATGTCCAAATAGTATTATTTTGCAGTTCCAAGACACAAATTTCTAAAAAAAGCACTTATTGCAAAGCTAGTCACACAAAGAAGGTATTTCCAGGTTTCAGAGGTCTATGAGGCAGTCCAAGATTTGAATCCAAGATCCTTCACAATGGTGAATGCAATTTGGTTTCTCATTGTATATAGGAAGGCCACTTGCAAAATCCAGTTCCAGCTTAGATCTTACTTTCTATGTAGATTTCAGATCTTTATTTTCATACTTCTAGATGAATCTACACTTGGATCTTAACCATTACTAAAAAAGCATCTCAGTATTGCACAAACCCTTTTGAAATCTTAAATTATCAGAACAAACATAAGCAGTTGTTACTCTCTTTCCAAGAGGAAAAAGTCTCTTGGATATTTTGTGATAGATTTACACTATGTTTACTTATGGTTAGGTCATCATCTTTCAAGGTTTTTTGTTTGTTATTTTAAAAAAGTTTACATATTTTACAAGCTCTCTTTGAAAAATGATCATCATGCCTGGCAGGTAGCTCCCACAACAATGTTAAAATAGAAGATGATGTTTGTAAAACAAAGATTTAGGGCCTTAAGTGCTTAGAAAGATTAATCTAATTACTGTAATTTGTTTGTTTTTTTTTCCCATAGTTTGAGAACTTCAGCCTTTAACTGTAGTCCAGCAAAGCTGTGTGACTTTAACAACTCACTTCTACTAGCAAATAATCTGCAACAGAAAATTAAAACTAGATTAAAAAAAACCAAAAAAACAAAAAAACATTCTTCTATATGTTCACTCCTGTTGTAAATAGGGGTTCTACAGAGTTTATTCTGCAAAGCTGTCCTTAAATTTTCCCACCAAAAAAACCCACCACAGTATTAAGGTATGCAAAATTCATAGATTTTTGAGGGACTGTCAGAAGTTCAGGCTTTCCTCAAGGAAACTCCTTACCCTCTTCCTGCCAAAGATCCTTCTGTTTTTCTGGTACAAAGATGCAAGTAAAGACTTTCCTTCCTGCCCAGAACAGGCAGGAGTAGATAAAATCTTGTATGAGTCAAGATCCTCCTATTTGAGAACTATCCAAAGTATAGATTAAGAGTAGTCCTGGCTCCACAGATTATCAGTAGATATGTCCCATTAAAGCAAAATGGCCCAGAAAGAGATAGCAAGTCCCTGCCACAGCACTCTTAAATGAGTTACATGCTATGTTGTTCTAAACAGCTACAAGAAAGCCAAAAGTATCACAAAATAATATCTTGCCCCAGCATGCCCATAAAGCTTGCAAAAAGCAAGATTGTTCTTCCATTTACAGCAAAACACTTTTTAAGCTAAACTTGGGAATCAAAAAGATATTTGGACTTCAATTGTGTAATTTCAATATGATGGAATGTGCAAGATTCAGGTATATCCTTTCATGATAAATTGCTGGCAGGCTTTTTGTTTTATGGTAGCATCACCAAATAACAATGCTAACTTAGAACAAGTGATGGAAAGTTCCTTCCAGGCCTTGTCCTTACATTTCTGAAACATACGACCTGTTTTGACCAATAAGGAAGTCAAAGGTTCTTTGGGATTTAGTTTTCTTTACTGAACCTCATAATATTGAGTTGAACATACACCTCAGAATTCTGGGTGAGCAACTAGACAGAGAACTAGAGAGCTAGAAATGCTGAAGAATTCCAACCACAAGGGCAATTCATGAAATGTGTGCTATGACCACACAGTAGTGTGTGGAAACCAGAGGTTCCCCAAGACCACTGTTGCTGGACAACATAGTAGGCACAATTTTGGCAAATAACTTCTCACTGTAAAGCATCAAGCCCATTGCTCATTTTCCCAAATGTCTGACATGATTGAAATAGCAAAGATGTAAAACAAATGTCTGCAACAGAGCTGATGTACTACCCTATCAACCCTACCATGGGAAATCTTTTCATCAATCTGCATTTTGGTTAGATTGCTCTTGACCAGCATCTTCTAACACTCATGTGCTTATGCAGCTGGGTGTTCCCTGAAAGGATACAAAGGACTGGATTAGTCAGAAAGACTTCAAAAATTAATTACTAAACATGACTCATTTTATTTTTAATAACCAATTTTTGCTTCTTCTCATTTACAATTTTTGAAAGCTACTTGAAGGCATAAGTTCTGGGTTTACATATTTCCCTGCATCTCACAAGCACAAGTAACTCTATGCCCTTTCTTAGTGCAACTCCAGATCATCATATAAATATTAAAGTATACTCTGAAACACATCTTTCATTTAATTTTCCTGGGAAATTTATCAAATCTGTGGTCAGATGTTTGCTGTATGATATTCCTGTTAAGGATTAACATGTGGTCACCGTGATGCTAATGAGCAAGCTAAAAATATGGATTACAATAAAGCATACACACTGTTACTCCAGTGAATTAAACTGATAATAAAAAGCCATGTTATGAGATCTCCATTTTTATAGTTGAACCTCACACTAATACTGCAGTAGGTATTACTGCTGTTAATTCAGAAGCTTTTTGGTGCTTCCTCCAGTATATTTTTGCTCAGCTAAACAATTATCTAACTGAAAAATAGAGCTTTCTTTATTTCATAACATGGAAAAAAAAATGTTTTCCTGAATTTGTTTTATTGTCCTAGAAGCTGATATTGACACATTTTGTGTGTTAGTACAGTGAAACCTTACTAACTATTGACACTGGTTTACTAGTGTTCATTCAGATGACTAAAAATTAGCATTTACACTGCTTCAGTATCATTTTCTGCAAGTACATATTTCCACATTAAAACTTGAGGGTTTTTCACAGAAGAAAACAAACAAACAAAAAAAAAACCGAGAAAAAAAGGAAAAATAAATTTGACTAAAGAAGTAACAAAAGAAACAACTATTTTCAGGTGAGACTTGAGCATAACAAAGTAGTCACAGCCATGCTGCTGTAAGAAGAGCAGAAGGAAAAGGCTGAGGGGTTAAGAAATTGGTTTGGATTAGGGGTACCCAGAAAATTGAAGTTTCAAAATCACAGCTAAGTGGGCCTTTTTCCCTCTCAAGTTTTAGGAATCAAAATGTTCAGAATTTGCTGAAACCTTTTAAGCTGACTGAAGGCCCTCTGTAGGTGAAAAACTTACCCTCCAAATGCCACTCTGCTCTTAGCAATAACAGGATGAGTGATGGGGCTGGCTTTTATCTCATCTTGGCTGTAAACCAGTGGTAACCCCTGAATTTCAGTTCTAAATGACTTTTCACTCACAGTACGGTACCCTCAAAAAGTCTTGGCTATGGCACTGAAAGCAGTGCTTACCCTGTATTTTTCCAGCACTTTCTCTTTTCTTCACTTACAAGAGATGACATGGACAAAAATTGCAGAAAAACGCATTTCTGCTTCCTGACACACAGCAGAAGTGATTCCACATAAGCAACTGCACGCTAAGTGATGGAGATGGGGTTTGCCAATAGAAGGTGAAAAGAGCTGGGGGGCACTGATTTTGAGGGACAGATTCAGATGGGGCAAGGACTGAGAGTTGAATGAGTTATCCTCATTCTAGGAGATCAACCATTTACCAGAGTGTACTTGCTCCTTAGAGGAGATGACAGTTTTGAAAGGATCAGCCATATATCTGTTTAGCTATGAGAAAAGGTGAAAAGATCTAAAACACAGAAAAAATCAAAACTTTTGTGGTTTATATTGATAGTATCCTGACTAGAATTTTTTAAGATTTGAAAAAAATATAAAATAGGACTTCCCAGAAGTACTATATAAGGCACTGGATTTTTTCCTCTCTAAGGGAAAAGTAAAATTTGAATGTTTATGTTTGCCATGCTCTAGATAACTATATAGCAGCATAGAAAATATTTGATAAACAACAAAAAACCTTCTCCGAAGATTAGGGTATAGAATATAGGGAATGGAGTTCTTAATTCTATAAGATTGGCAAGATAAATCTCACAAGGGTCTTTTTTTTATTTCATTGTCTTCATCTTCTTAAGACGAATTGGCTAAGAAGGAGAGGAAATTTGGACATTCATTTCATCAGTGATTCAGAGAGCCAGTAATGAAAGTAAATGTTTGATGTCAATAGAAAATGTTGAAGCAAATACAGAAACACATACATTAAATACATGCATGTGGTGTCACAATGACTTTCTCTGACAAACTTGCATCTTCCTAATTAGGCACAAAATTTAATTTCGTGCACAAAGTCTGTGTGCACCTCTTTTTTATCTTCTGGCTTTGACATCATTCTGCAGCTCTAGTTATTACTGTGTAATTGTCTTGAAATGTAGTTATTGTTAGGAATCGTTGCAGATGTTCCCTGTGTAATTCAAACTAAATGAATATAGAATTAAATTACCAGTGCAAAGCTTTAGCAGGACAAGTTGCAGCAAAAATGGTAAATTATTCGCTCTCTTTAGAGGAAACTAGCCAAAAGTGTAATGAGAAGTTAAGTAAGCAGTATTTCTTGCTCGGGAATCCAGAAAGATTCAAAACAGGATGTCAGAGTTAGTGGTGAATAGATTAATATATTGTCCCCATTCAAGACTTCAATGTAATATTGAAGTACCATTGCTCTGTGAGTCTGATTAGGGAGAAGTCAATAAAAATGCACCAGCAGCTGTCTTCAATTTTACTGGGATCTGGATTACTAGCATGGACCAGAGTTTGTGGTTATTTTATATTTTATTCCATGACACCTAGGACTTTCAGTTCTCTTTGGGAAAGCTCAAAATATGCTAAAGACCCTGATGACTTTGAGTACTTCCCCAGCCATCAGACCACAAAGGGGTAACAAGTATCAAACACCTAATTTTGGAGAAAGGATGTGAGTCCCCCAACCTATAAATCAGACCAGACACACTCCCTACAATGGAAGAGGTGCACATTAATAAGCAAGTTATATACAATAATGTGGGAAAAATCAGCATTTCAACATGCATTTATGGGCTGGTGTCCTCTTAGCTCCCTTGGCTCCCAATCATGAGTGATACTTCCATTCTGTAACTATTCGAAGGTCAACACAGAAATTAAAAGAGCATTTTATGGCCTTAAAGGAGGTATAAACCTAAAACTGAGAGTTCAGTAGACAAAGTTGGTCTGCCAACAGCTTTCAGACAACTGTATGTGGATTACAGTACTTAGAGACAATCAGTGATGATTCCACAGCTGTGTGGAATGAGCAGACCATGAATGGCCTAGCATCACTTTATTTCTCTTTACAAAACAGACAGGGCCATTCAATTCTTAATTTTCTGAAAATGAAGTGTCATTAACATTTTGGACAACTCTGGACACTGACTGTGGCCAAATAGCCTGTGTGTGGGATGTTCAATGAATACACCAGATGAAAAATGTTAAGTTATATGTATCTGAATGAACTTTGTGTTGTTTCAAACAAGCCAGGTTTTTTTTTTCTTGCTTTGTTTTTTTCCCATGACACTTCTTTGTTTAGAACATTTAAACCATTTGAGAATTGATACTTGTGAATAGGTATTTATTTTATGAACATAGCTAATCCACAAAATCTGGATTTTTCCAATATATTCTTTTTATTCCCCTTGAAGTCAGTGATGGCTGTAACAGCTTTCCAGACTTCCCCTGAAGTCAATGAAAAAAAATTTCATCAGCTTAAAATTATGAAGGTTTTCCTTCTTAATGGGAGTGGATGCTACTGGGATTTTTCTTTGTTGTTTTTCTTTTTAATATGCATCATTCTGCAAAGTCTGGATTCTACATTAATTAATAACTCTTTTTAGTAAAAACATTAGGAATTCTGTGTCTGAACCTGGATTTATGGCCAAAGTAGGAACAAAAGTGCTTTTATTTCCAAAACAGGTACAACATGTCATAGGAGATACCTTACAAGCACATTCATTGAATTATTGACTTGCACAGGCTGACTATTTGTATAAAAGAGAAGCAAAATAGCCACAAAGTTTGGCTTGAGTTAGATCATTAATCCCACTGTTAATCCTTTGGATCAGTCAGTCTATAGGGACAGAATGCAAATGTTTGGAGCATGAGCTTGGATGATCCACTTTGCCTCTCAAGTTCTGCCCCTCAAGCCACAGGAGATATCAGAGAGCACCAACTTCCAAAGCTGCCCTTTGGCACCAAACCTGCTCTTTAAGATCTCAGCCTTGTACTTCTTTGCCTTTTAAGCAATGCAGAAAAAAAGTCTTCTGAAAAAATCAACATTCTATTGCTCAAAACCTTAAGGCATATATTAAAGCTAAATGCTGGCTTTATCCAAAATCAATTTATTTAACTGAATGTATAAGTTGTAAATAAAAATGTAACAATAAATAGGATAATACCTATTACAGATCATAATAGGTGAAAGTAACTTTCTTTTTGCTGAATTTTACTCATGCCATTTTAATCAAATCAGATATTTTAAAAAAATACTTTTAAAATAGCACATGTAGAAGATTATAAATGTCATTCTAGTCCATGATCCCATAAAACATCCTGCATAGATGCACTAACCTTCCTGCCCAGCATAGGCTGATTGGGAAATGCATTATGGACTTCCAAAAACCTCTAGGGCCATTTTCTTGCAGTTTCAGCCTGCAACATGCTGTTAAACCAGATCACCTCATACCTATTCTGTTTATTAACCTGTCTGAAAATGGATTTTGGTATTAGAATTTTACATCTTATACCTATCTCTTTCCAGATTGCAACAGCATGCACAACTCCTTTGTTTTCATAGAGGGTTTTGACAAATTTGCAAGTGTGTTCATGTTTTCCTGAACAAAACTTTTGATTAAAGTCTCTGCTGATATATCACTGACAAGTTTCTTTATTGTCTGTTGTCCTTTAACTTTTTTTTTTTCATTTCTTTTTATAAGCATCATCCTCTTTGTCATTAAGATCTGAAAGATGAGAGGTAGTCTTTGACTTTTTTTCCTTCGTCTCTACCAGTGCATCCAAGTCTTGTCAGTTCTTTCCATCAAATTTTAAAGTCTACAATCTCTTATGTAGGTCTTAATAACCAGTAATTAGCTAGATTTTAGTTGTGTCTTCTTTGATGTTTCTAGCTTTCAAATGTATCTTCTCTGGTGGGTTTTGTTGGCTTGGTTTTGGTTTGTTTTTTTCCAAAATGATCTTTTCTTTGCCTAATTCTGATCTTATCTTTTAAACACACACTCTGGAGTTTCAAACATTGGTCTCTTTCTGATAATTTCTTCCTACTCTATACCACTTTTCCTGATGACCCCACCAATTAAAAACATTACTTTTGGGAAGTCTTCAGGAAATTATTCGAGGTGAGAGAAACTAATGATGAGTAAGACTTCAGTTCAAGGGAATCAAATGTATAACTGCATAGAGAACTTTCAGTAACTAGTGTTTACATTAAGGCATGTAATTTGGTATCTAGCTGAATCAGAGTCCAAATAAATGTAATTTTATCTTATCTTTGTGCAATACATCAGATTAGCATTTCTAGGCTGCCAAGATCATTGTTTGTGTTAAACAAATAACACCAAGCTGGACTGCTACATATTTTTACTGTGGTGCTTTGCACTTAGAATATCATCTGTCAAAAGACTGCTCTCAAAGCACTTCACAGACATTAACTAATTGGGCCTAATGACACTTCTCTGGAAACAATGAAGCATAATTAATTCCCTTTTGTGAAAAGGAAATTTAAGGCACGGAGAGAGCAAATTTTTTTCCAAGGTCATGAAGAATATTGCAGAAGATGTGGGAGCAGAACCCAAATCGCCCAACCCTCCAAGTCTGTGGTCTAGGCACAGGAACAGAGCTATCAGCTGTGGGAGGAGGACAGCTCTTCCTCTCCTTTTTTTGTTATTACAGAAGTATGGGAAATTAATTGCTTTCATTAATTCCACACTAATGGCCTGCACAGTAACAGTCCATTAGGAAGCAAGCTGTTTGCTCTCCAAGCCTTGCATTGAAGAAACAGCACTGAAAAAACTGTGTATTTGCAAGTTATCACTCTGCCGTGGGGGGGGCCATGTATTTCATGTTCTTCATCTTTCTTATAGTGTCATTTACTATTTATTGTAGATTTGTGTTTCTAATCCTGTGCATTTGTATTCCTCTGAGTTAAACCTTGCAGTGGCAAGAAACAGGCCAGAGAATTTCGATTTACGTGTAAGAGGTTATTTCAAGGACTTTTGTAGATATGCAAATTCGTGTCTTAGCTTTGTTATAAATTTTGAAAATTTTTATTTTTATCTTAAGTTTTAAAGTCAGAGTTTTCCCAGCCTTCACTGAACAGCTAGATGAGACAGGTGGTTCCCATCTGCAAATAACAGGTAATGCACCATTGCAAAAAAAAAAAAAAAAATTGAAGGAAGAATGGGAACTAAACACTGCTTTAGAAGTCAGTTTCCCCCTCTTTCTCTGTTTAAATCTCCAATGGTGTCTTCTAACTAAAGTTATTGCATAGTTACTATATTATAAGGTTATTAAAAACAAAGTAAGTGTATGTAGTCAGACTTTCAAAAGTGATTAGGTACCCAACTGCACTGGCAGCTCCTTGGGAGATCTTGATAAAGGCACCTGAGTCCCAGTGGATGGAGAGCAGACAGGGAATAGGCAGTTCCATAGAGGCACATCCTTTCATTTCTCACAAACTGTCTTCACATATCACTTCTTTGTCTTGTGCCTTGACACTCTGGTATTCTTTTTTAACTCCATCTCAGTAGCATGGATATGATGAAGCATAAAACAAAAATAAAGGAAGTTACTGAGCATGACCCCTCTGCCTGTCTCTGTATCTGCTTTATTCAAAGGTTAAGAAAATGGGAGCTTAACTTTGCTGATGGAAGTTGACTGACTGTAGGTCTTTTCTACATACTTATTTGTGTGTTTTGAACATTATCTGGCTTGCTGGATAGACTTTTCTTACAATTCATGCTACAAGGTAACCAATAACATCACAGGAAGATGTATCTGGACTTTCTGAGGAAGGATCTACAGGGATATTTCTCCTAAAACAGACAAACATGCCACTCTCCTGTACAACCTGATAGAATTTGCACCTCCCTTTACATTGATAAACCGCTGATTAAAATTTATAGCAGTGGACAAAGAAAGCAATAACTGGGATGTCTAACACAAAGAATTAAATCCAGACTCTGCAAAAAATGGTTTTGTTTGTTTTAAAAAGCCACCCTTTTTCTTGTTGTTGTATTAACCATGATGGATTTAGAAGCGGAATCAGGCAACAAAGAGTATATGACCCAAAGGACAGTTTATAAAAGGTTTCACATTTGGACAGAATTTTTCTTTTCCATTAAAAAAAAAAAAATTAAAATTTTATAATTTGCAGCTCTCAAGCTGTTCATTGAGAAATTATCTATAACCTAACTGTAGTTCTTTTAAAGACTACAGAGAAATATTTCATTTTAAATGGATACCATTGGCATTCCCCAGCACTGACTTCTCTTCTGACAATTATTTTCCACTGATGCTGTAGCTATTACCAGTGTGGTAGTGCTTGGAACTCAAGATCAAGATCGAGGTGCATTACACTTGCTGCTGCTGCTGTAAAGCTTTGCTGTCCTCAGTTTAAACCTAGGTGAGTGAAAATGGCTATTTCAGAAAACTAGAGATACAATCTGCAGGATTCCAGATATCTAGCAAGGCTATTACAGACTAATATTTTAGAATCTAATTCCAAGGGCATCTAGTGACAGGCAGGACTCAGAACAACTCCCAGCTGGCAGTGCTTCTAAAAGAAACCAGACATTGTCTTAACTGGGTTCCAAGTGTACAGCTGTAAATGTGTACTGATGGCTATGCAGCCTCTTAAAACACAACACTTAAATAATGGGCATTTAGCACATACCTTAAGGTTATGAGTTAGCTCCTTTCTCTGTTCCTGCACCACAGCCAAGTCCTGATCCAGAAAACAACGTTTGTCTGTCTTTTCACATAGACCACGTCTCACAAACAGGGATGATTACTTTGTCTAGTTGTATAATGTTCTCCATTTCTCACAAGGTCCAGTACATCCCATACTCACTTTATTTTCTCAGCTTGGAACTTGACCTCACAACTGGTCATCTTTGCCCCACAATAAGCTTAAATATATGAGAAAGCACCGCTGCAGGTCCTCCCTCCCCTGGTCCTTTCTTCCCAGACTCTCTACATGATGAAAACCATCATAGCTGAGAGCAGAAGTGCTTCTACCCTGTCGTTGTGGAGCCTATAACCTTTCTCAGGACAAGCAATGATGCTCCACTGGTACATATATATATATATCAGCTCCTTTACCATTCCCACTTTGTACAAAGCAGGACAGTTTGGCTATTGGGAACCTACAAAGAGGGGGTGGGGGGAAGTATTTTGCTGGTCATTCAGAAGACCTAGGAGGCACTCAAAGGGCCAGAGGGAAAAATTCCCTTCTGCTGTTCCCTGAGAGTAGGCATCCTTCTGCTATACACAGAGCTTCATATGTGAGGAAAAAACTCCTTGCTCACAGAATAGGAAACCACAGCCTCTGGTCCAGCAGTTGTATCCATCTACCAGATTTCTGCCCCCAGACTTTTCAGTGCAGGACTAAAATCCTTCATCCTTGGAAAATATATTTTTTCTTCTTCTTTTTTTTTTTTTTTTCTCCATTATACTTATATTAGTCCACAGCATATTCCAGACAGTCTGCACAGTTTGTGTAAAATCCATAGAGACCAATGAGTTAAACATCAGCTCAGAAATGTGCAACCTGAAAGCAGAGGCTTAAAATGGAGACAGTTTGTCAGCAGTCTCTCTGCTTCCTCTCACTAATAATATTGTATTATAGTACTCATAGCACAAACTCTTGTAATGACATTACTGGAATTGCTGTAGAGGCATAATATATCCTAAGGTATGTTTATTATAACGCTAAAATTTTTGATATCCATACATTTTTCTGTCAAAATTTTCATTATGATACTCCTTTTCTCCTAACATGTGATAGAAAAGTAGTAATCTGCTGGTTTATGTTTGTGTTACCATATCTCAGAAACAGATTAAATTTCACTCTAATACTATAGAATTTGAATTAATGTTTGAGCCCTTAATTTAACTTTCCCATGTGTAACATAGGAACATTTATATATGATGCATTTAATATCTATCTTTCAAAAATACTGCTGTAACAATACACAACAATTTGGAAAAAGAAAACATAAGAGGCTCCAAACTGTATTTCGATTAAAGGATTATGCCAAAACACATAATACCATATCACTAACAGAGCTGCATTAAAAAAATTAGATTAACTGCAAAATCAGATAAAAAATTACTTCACTGGCCCATACTGCTGTGCTTGATTTGGATAGCATTCAAAAATCATGTTTTGTAAATCACTGAATAATACGAAAAACTTCTTTGTCCATACAGAACTATAATTTAATCAATCTTTTAGAAAACCAGAGGCCTCACAAAAGTGAATGGATATTAAAGAAAACATGTAAATTGAACACTTTGAACAACTGATAGTTCTGTATGTTCATAGATACACCTCATATGGCTTCATCTCAGTTTTTCTGAGCCCATGTAACTGGTACCACTAGGCTGCTATTCACCTCCCTTATTTTAGACAAATACCTTGTGTTGGGCTGAGCTGCCTTTGAGACTCAAACAGGGAACCTGACAAAACAGTTTGGAGTAATTTACACCCATGCTTAAAGTGCAGTGAATAAATTGAGATTAACTGTATCTAAAGGCCTGCAAATGCAATACAGCTGGGGGGTTTGTCAGTGATGTCTAGGGGAACCTGACCATCTCAGTGTGGTATGACCAAAACAGGGAACTTGTGGGAAAGGAGACTGGTCTAAATTTGAGGATAATTTTTCATTATGAGGCAAAATTTCTCTAGTTCTCAAAGTGACTATTGTAGCCAGGAATGATTTTTAGCTTTCAGACTGTATCTGGCAAGATCTTTGCCCAGATCTCAGCTAATTATATAGTGAATGTTTAAAGACATTTTTTAATTTCATAATGGACCCACCACAAGAGGTTTTTTTTTATGAAAAGTGCTGAATATAGAGTTCATGCCACTTTTCCAGAGAGATGAGTGTAGAAAAGTCTATAGGTGTCACGAAGCATCTCAGCTTTATCCAAAGTAATAACTAGAAAAATTTATCTGCACTAAGATTTTTTCCAAAGTGCTAATAAATTTTGGGGGACCATGGGGCAGCAAAAGCAATTCTCTTAGTCCTAAAAGGCCTTTCTCTCTGTGAAACAGAGTGCCTCAAGTGAAGGGGAATGAGAAAACAGATAAGGACAGCTATTTGGCTATGTCTATACTTTTTTTTCGAGATCTCATTCCTCTCAGAAAGCTGCATTATATTTGTACACAATGGGAAAAAGCCTTTATTTACATTGCTGCCACATCAGATTGATGGCTATCTCTTTGCTGCTTTTCATGTCATCTGAACACAGGTATCCCTCAGCCTTGTGCTGTCAATACCACTCTTTTCAGAGCTTTTGCTGGGTCCTGATGATCTTTATGAACCATCCACCCTGCTGTCTAAGATGTTCCCTCAAACAGGCCCATAGGGAGCCTGTGCTGATTTGGAAACCTGGAAGTTTCTTTAAAAGAGCTCTATACTTTAATTACATCTATTTTAATTAAATCAATCTGATTCAGTTCCTGAGCCAAGTCCTCATTTTCTCACACAATAAGGGGTGGAGAATATTTTCAGAATGGAAGTCATGAACATCTCCCTTTCACTGTCAGGGTCTGAGAGATGCCCAGAAGCCTCTCTGACTCACTCTACTATCATAAATCAGTGGGCTGTCATGGTATTTTCAGATGCCTGCTGTCAAGAACTGTATCCTGCCTGCAAGCCAGGAGAATAATTCAGGAAATGAATGCTGCATTTGTGGAGAGTAGAAAATGTTGTAGAGTCAAGGTTTTAATTTCCAGCAAATCTTTAACGTTCGACCACCAGGAACTAGCATGATCATCCAAACTATTCACACATATTTTCAATACAGTTCCACCAAAAATAATTTGGTTCCTCTTTCCAATGCTGAACCTATGGCAGAGAGCATGCCATCCCCTTTGACAGCTTTTGGGAACCAAGGACACTTGCTTCACATTTAGGTGGCCATTAAAAGAATACACTTTAAATAAATGAATGCCATGAGAGTTGAGAGCTTCCTTCAGGGAAACATTATAATAATGATGATGTATGCACCTGAACTTACAAAATACATGACACAGGCATAGGCAGAAAAGAAGATTTTCTCAAGTAGACCTATAGTTAGTCAGTGGACTACCTCCCAAATGACACAGTTAGGACTCCTGGGCAATCCAGGGTGCAGAATATGTGCTAGTTTTTCTTTCTTACCTGATAGAAATGCATATCAGAACACAAAAATATAATTTTAGTTCCTTAATTTGCCTGATGTAGTCATTTGAAAATGGTTTTATTCATCTGTAATCTTTGTAGAGGAGGTTATGGAGCACAATTTGAAACAATCTAGAATTTATAACTGTATCAAAATTAAATTTTTTGCTGATTATGGAGCAGCAGATTTTAAACTCAGAGATATTTCATAAATTCCTTGCAAAGGTGCACAGAATCTGATCCAAGCAAAGTCCTCCTGCAACCTCCTAAGCAAAGTCTAAGGAAAGGAAGACATAAGATGATATATTCCATATATTTCCATATGTTTTCCCATGACAGGGAATCTGCTGCACTTTTAGTCTCAGAAACAAGACATGCAATATGAATTTTCTGTTCCCATAAGAATTAGGAAAAAATGTCCCTTGACTCACAGATTCCATGCAGTGGTTTCCCTTGTCTGGTGCTTGGCAAAAGCAACACTATTACATTTACAGAAGTTACTGGGAATTTTGAACTTAACATCACTGTTATCTATCTCATGTCTACAGTCAGATTCATTTCATGATGACAGGTCACAAAGTCTGAGAGCCTTTTAAGCCAAGCATATTCAAATGTGTTTGTACCCCTAGCATACATAGTTGTAAAATCTAGTGTTTATGTAGAGAGATGGCTCATCATACACCTATAGGGCTAACATGTAGGTTCCAATTTTGCATTCAATCTTAAGAAGCTTTCTGTGGAACTATTATCATTCTAGGTGTTATTAACATAAGTAGGGGATCCTTATGGCTGCATGGGGCTCAATTTGCTGCTTCTGATACTACAGAGCAGAAAATATATATATATACCAAAAAATGAGTGTTTCCGGGAACTACATTGATGCTTCTGAGCAGGTTTTTGCTTTATTTTGCTTTGCTTCATATCTTTACCCCCTGCTGCATCATGTAGTTGGCTTTTCTATACTTTTTCCTTCCTTTTAGTTTAATTAAGTGAATTGAATCGAACAGACAAATTCACTTGTGAATTGCCATTTATTATACCAAGCTCTCCACATCCATGGAAATTGCTTTTTGCATCTTTAATTTGCAGGCAGTATGTAATAGGAGTCTAAGCAGGGTCTGTCCCACAGGATTATTAGACAGATGAAAAATGAGGTGCAATAATAGAGGAATAAATAGAACAACAACACAGTGAAAGAACAGCTAGTGAGAGCAGATTATTTGGGAATACTTACATGCTTTGTGGCAAGGGACACAATTCTGATCCTTTCTGAGCTGACAGAAGTGCTGGTAGGAAAAAATGGTGCTTGTATACATTTGGCATTTGAAATTTCAGTGCACTGGGAAAATGTCTAAGATAAGTAAAAGTAGCCAAACATGTCCAAGTAGTGATTAGTTGCTTTGACTGGTTTTTTTTGTTTGTTTTTTTTTCAACTGTTAACATGGTGCTATCAAAATCCAAACCAGTCTTTTATTATCAAATAGGGACATCATGCTTGATAATATATTTTAAATTGATAATA
This sequence comes from Muscicapa striata striata, assembly GCA_030060385.1. Taxonomy (NCBI): domain Eukaryota; kingdom Metazoa; phylum Chordata; class Aves; order Passeriformes; family Muscicapidae; genus Muscicapa; species Muscicapa striata. The sequence goes on from JAREIS010000018.1 coordinate 3,648,386, forward strand.
CATTATGAATTAATACATGCATTATCAAAAAGGAATATCCCTGAATATTTTAAGATCAATGTAATGGTGGCCAAATAAAACTATTTTAATCTTCCATATATGGATCTGAAAATGCAAAAGAAAAAAAATTATGTAATCTTGTCATTAGTGTGCAAAAGATTCTTAGTAAGACAGTAGTTAAAGAAAACAAGATGGAGGCTTGGTCAACTGACAAAGGGTCAACAAATGTGGTGATGAGAAAGATCTGAAACAATATCTGCACAAGCAGACAATCCAGTAAGATGGAAGCTTAAAAAATCAGGAGTGTTGTGTGGGTCTGTCCTTAGGAATAGACAGCACCAGTCTGGGAGCTTACACAGTCCTCTGTCTGCTGCTGAGGTGCAGCAACCACAGGCAGTGGCTTCAGAGCCATGGATGTCTTGAAATGTCCAGTGAGTAATGACAGAGACCTGAGAGTCTCCAAAACAGGTCAAAATGTGACTGGCATGAAAATAAAGGGGCTACATGCATCCAATGAATATTTATTAACTCCAGACAGCTCCTTTCTCTTTAATTGGTTAGGAAATGTAAACTGGAAAGAAGACCTGATAAAGCAAAATTAAATGGTCTCATAAACACCTCCATTACCCTCCTGATTTTAACTAAAATCAGGAATTTGTCTTGAAGAACTTAATCTCTAGATCTGAAAATTTCATAAGTCTGAAAGAGACGAACAAAAGACAGTAAGTGATGACTTTTGGTAAAATGTAAATACATTTGAATTGGAATAGCAGAGTCTCTTTGAAGAAAAGCTAGGGAAAAAAAAAAAAAAAAAAGGAAGGTGAGAAGTTGGTAAAAACAACCTGTGAATTAGATAATCTTCAGCATAGTACATAAAAGATGGCCTTAAGAGTATCAACAATTTGAGTTCACATTGTATTTTTACAAAGTGCAACATCTCAAGTTGATCTATACAACAGCCTGAATTGCTGTGATGGTGAGTCCATTTTGATTTGGGACTTAATTACAGCATTTACACACTATTATTGAATGACAAAGAAAATAAGGATCATTGAAAGAAAAGCTACAAGGTAAGAGTTGTTTTTTAGCAACTTTTTATTTGTTTAAAATAGAAGTCAAAAACAAATTTTGAAACAAAATATATATATTTGATAGAAAAGTAGCAAAAATTTACTGTCCACGTTATTACTACATTTGATAGAGTCAATAAAATATGCTAGGTTGAGAGAAAAAACAATAATTTTGATCTTAGAAAGTACTCTGAGAAACAATCAATAGGTTGTGGACATGAACATCAATTAATCATCTTAACTTGTGATTGAAGTGTCCTTCCACATGAAATCACATTTCAATTCAAATGGCTTAAAGTGGATTGCTGTTCCTCAGCAGAAAGAGAATGATTCTGGAAAAATAAAGCTTGCAAAAACCTGAAGGTCAAAAATGCATTTTCATGACTGACAAAGTAAAAACTTTATTTAGCTTCTGTTGTGTGACCTGCCCTGCTCCTGCAGACAACAATATAATAATATTGTAGAAGAGCCAACAAGAATTAAAAAACCATATAGTCTTATAATTTTGATGCCATTCACTGGTATTTCAGTAAGTTCTTAAAAGGCACTATGAAACTATTTACTGACAGCTGATGTCTGTTTCTGAGACCACTATTGTCCTTCCAAATGTTATCCTGATTTCAAGAACCACTGAAAAGTATAGGCAACCTTGTTTTTTCACTTGAATCTTTTAACATTGTCTTCTCACTCTCAGCTATGACAACTTTGAGCTGTTACCTTCTATAAAATAAGAAATTTTAATCATATTCCTCAGAATTTCTACTGACAATCTCTTCCTCACATTTATCCACACTTACTATTTCAGTAAGTTCTGCATCTGCTTGGTTTCTAAGGCAATATGCAGTACATCCATTCATTAAATCTCAGGAATCATATCACTATTTAGAAACTGATGCTATCAATGCAGAGATCCTATTGTGAGATATTTATCTCTTCCAAGACTGATTATGGTAATTTTTATTAAATAGATTTCCTGTCTGGATGAATTTGCAATCCTGTATGCTTCCATTCTTCCTGTCCTTAAAGCAGCAACACTTTTCTAGGGATTTCTGTTTAATGAAGAGAATGTTTTGGTCATATGTGAACACTTGAAAACCATACTGTCTTTCCAAGGATTCCACACTTGTTTCAATCTTTCACTGTTTTCCAGCTTCTGGTCTGGCTCCTTGTCCCTGGATCTGAGCTCTGCCTTACAGCACTACATTCCTTGTTTCACTCAAGCAGAGAAGATGCTTTCTGCTAAATCACCAGGTTCATAACACCACTCTATTAACATTTCAACCCTCAAGTCTCTTCTGAATATATCAGCCTTGATGCTGATACTGTTCAGGTTTAGCAAATCTGGTGGGAGACTGCAGAGCCAGTCTGAAATGTGACCTGACACCTTTTACTAGGTGTACCTTAGAAAGGAGTCTGGCCCAGCAGAAGCAAACTTTTTTTGAAAAAGACTGTGTTGAAGCTGTTCTATGGAGGTATTGAGATATCTGCCTTCAAGGAAATGGGAAGATACACTTGGAAAGGCTGGATCGTTTTCAGCTGGCAACTCTCTTGTTTGCTGATAATCACTCATAGCAAACTCTTTTCCCTGGAAACTCTTCAAAACAGTGCTCTGAGGAAATCTTCATGCTTGTCCCTGCTGCCGGGTGTGGTCTATAAGAGACTTCCACCTCTGCAGGTCTCATCATATTTTTCTTGGCTGCCACCATGCATAAAACTGTCAGCAGAATTTTTTTCTTTTAAAGATGCCAAATTGGACATTAAGCTGGTGTGGAAAGTGGTTCTGTGTTGCACACAGCAGGTATCTCTATCCTTGTAGAACACCATACCAAGTGTTCCAGCTTTTGTCTGTGGAACGGGCTTCAAACTGCTTTCCTATGAACCTACTGTTGGTGGTTGTGTCAGAATTGTTGCTTTACATTTTTATTTTTTCTACGGCAAATAGCTGCATTTCTGTGAGGCTTTGAGTTGGTTTCATAAATCACAAATTCCAGGAGGATACTTCTTAGCATCCAGAAACAGGAACACCAGGTCTTGCCATGGAGTCACATAATGTCAAAATGAACTTGCAAAGAGGAGTACACAGTGAAGGTGCCGTGTTTGGATAGGCAGATGTGCAGGTTTGCTCTCTTATTTGTGCATGGTGTTGCAGCTCACTTCTTGTATGTTTGTCACCCTTCTCTCAGTGTCTAGACTGGTCTAAGATTAGAAACATTCCATTGTTCTTTAATATGTAAATCATATTGTGTTTACCTGGGAATTTTCTAACACTGGTTAATTTCTGCTTTAGCTCAACTGAGAGTAGTATTTACCAGATTAGCTTCTGAATTATAGATGTAACCAATGTAATATCCATATAATTGTCCCAGGAATTAATTTGGCATATCATATTTAAATATTTATGCTAACATAGCCTCCATTCCCCCTTATTTAAATATTTCCTTCTCTTGTTTAGATATACAAGATCTGAGGCTGAAAACAACCTGATTGTCATTGTACTGGAGTACACTATCAATAACACTTAGACCCCCACAGAGAGGAAATCAGCCAGGATAGGGGGCACTTTTTACAAATTAGATTTCTTGGAATAGAGAAAAAGGAAAAATCCATTATTTCAAACATCTGTTTGCACTAGAAAGCCTCCACCAAAATCACAGGATATGTCATAATTAAATGGCTTGGAAATAATTTCTTGAGAGCAGAAATTTTATATTTAGTCATGCATAGCAGAACAGGAGGTTTTCCCCTCAGAAAGCTTCCTTGCTGTATATATATTATATACTCTCAAGAAAAAAGTATCTGTTGTGAATCCAAAACAGAATTAAAACTTTTAAGTATACAAAGATTTAATTTATAAAGATGGAGGTAATCAATCTATAAATTCCCAGGTTCTGACCCCTGAGAGTTCTTTGTGTCTATATTAACGTTTCAGTCACTCATCAACAAAATGCTTGCTGGTAACTTGAGTAATGGAACCAAGAGGAGTTAGAGTGGCAGCTTGCTACTGCTCAGATGCTCCTGAGCATGGGTTTCCTCTACATGAAGAGTAAGACCATGATTTTCCTTACGTATCTTCATTCAACCCTGCCAGACATGGCTGCAGAGAAAATAGATCAAAAAGCATCCCTGATATGACTTCAGATTCAGAGAAGTGAGTCAAGAGCCTTGTTTTGCAGGCAAGGCATGAGAACCTGAATGTCTGACATTTATGTAAGTGATGGTCTCATGGTCATAATCCCACAGCACATCCTCGAGGTAAAATCTTGCATTTCTGTGAATCCCTATGAAAACAATATTTCTTTGAAAGATTTACACCTAGATCCAGAGGTGAAGGAATCAGGATGAGATGAGTGAAATGCCATTTTAAACAATAACTTCTTGAAGTTGCAGATTACAGTGTTTATGGATGGAGATTAACCATTTATCTGGGCAGAACAACACTCAGTCTATTCAAAAGAAGAAACAAGCCTTTCATGGGTAAGTGGGAATATCATATCACAACTGTGCAACAACAGACTAAGCATTGAAATTTCCCTCTGTTCCAAGGAGATATTAATCATCACAGGAAAAAGGAATCTATTTGTCTGTCATCCTTAGAGGAAAGTGCTAAAATGTACTAAAGTTCAATAAACAGCTTCAGATGACATCAACACTGTTCAGCTGAAAACCTTCAGATCTTTCAATCCTATGTAAAAATACATCAGTTTTTGAAATGTACATACTAAAAGAAATGTAGGGACAGGATGGTTGTGAATATAGAAAACTATTTGTACACAATCAAGTTAGGTAATGGTGCAAAAAATTGCTCTATAAATCAATCAGCCCTCTATACTTGTTTCATTAAGGGATAATATAACTCTGATATCATTTTACTAAAGTTGGCTAAGCTTCTCATATTTGATTTCCATCCAATTTTTTTAGCAGAACTCAGCATTTTAGAAACAAAGGAAAGAAAAGAATCCAGTGCAGATGTACATTTTCCTGATGTTTAATGCAGAACAGCAAGGTTGCAGTACATTAGTCATCATGGCAAACAGCCGATATGGAATATTAACTGAACTTTGAAGAAAAGCTGTATTTGTTCTAAATGCCTATACTGGTGTTTGTAGAACATTTTAATATTCTACAGTGGGTGTGAGAGTTATCATTAAGTGAGGCCTTTACAGCAAAACCTCTCCCTACAGGCAAATTTTGCAGCTCTAACTGACGGTAATGTGTATCCATACAATCAGACCTTAAGTCAATCTTTGCCTCATATTACCATCTTAATTTGTACGATTTTATTCTGAAGTGCTTTGTACAGAATGAGAAAAACAGCCATTGATATTTCCTAGAAACACATAATTCCTGATTCACCTCCTGCACATTTACCACTTGATCCTGTTAACACCCCTCAGCTCTTAGGAAAGGTGCTAAGCTCCCTCTGTTACCGTTTAGTTCAATGGGGTGACAGAACATTTTGACTAAATGTGTGATCATGTCACATGTAAGATTACTTAGTTTTTGAGTGAAATGAGATCATGTGTCTCCTTAAAATCAGCTTTGCATCAAGTTTGAAGGTATCCATATAACATTTCATGTATTAAATCATTAGTCATCTGACATATCAAAAATAAACACACCCTCAAAAATATTAGCTTGCCCCCAGTCCTCTTCTTTGATGATGTAAAGTGAAATTCTTCAGATTTATTACCTTGGAGGTTCTATTCTAAAGGGTAAGCCACAGTATCCCTTCTCGAATGTTCAGAAATCATACTCATACATAATGGATAATTTCCATTTCAATTCTTGGACACATGAAAAATCATTAAAATAAGCAATCGGCATTATTTTTGTTTTAGTGATGAACAAGTTAACATTTGTAAAATAATTTTTGGCACTGATGTCATGTTATTTTGTAAGCTGAAGTAATAAGAGAGGCAAATGTTAGTTTTTAAACATTTTTCTTGGTGTAATCATATTTTCACTCTATTACTAATCTTTTATGTCTGTATCCTTAATCAATTTCAACGACACAGTGTTATATATTTTCATTTTGTTCAATCTTATATATTTATTTATTCACATTTTTACTTACCTTTTTTCTCATGCTGTGATACATTTCTGCCTCTCTCTACATCATGATATCCTTTTTCTTCATTGACCTGCTGATCTGAGCATAGGCACTTCTTTATCTTGGCTTATCCTTATTTTAGCCCAGAAATAATTAGGTTACACCTAGTTCTGAGGAGGGTATATCTCACCTCAGAAGAAAGTTCTCCAAGTGGCAAATAGATTACACAAGAGCTAGCAAGGTCCACCCTGTGTAGCAGGGACTTCTGAACCCTCCCATGCTCCACCACATGAGGCAGCAAAACTGGTTATCTTCACTCATCAGTCCCATCTCCTACAGCCAAGGACCAAAGTTAGTTGTGTTTCATATCCTCATCCATGTGCCAAACACTCAAATCCAGAATCCTGGGTCTGTGTCCACACTGCCTGGTTCACATGGCAATCTCAGTCTTACTATCTAGCTTATAAATCCTTTAGGTCTTTGAAGTCTATGGCCCTGGCCCTCAGACTTCAAAGCATATTTCAGTCTGAATAAACACATACTGCCTAAATTGGTCTCACTGTCTCACTGCACTCTGCAGTTTTACTGTAATGATTTGGTTTGATTTTTTTTTTTCCCCCTTCTCTTAGTGGAAGGCTTGGAAGCAAGTGTTTTACTGAAGAGAAAAGGCATTCCAACTTTTCACCCTCTCTACACTAGGTAAACCATCATCAGAATTTAGCTAGCAGAATCATAACTGCTAATGCATCTACAGAACTGCAATGAAATACATACTTGGTTAGCAAGACAGGAGAAGGTTGGTGTGCAGATGGTGTAGACATGGCTTATAGGTAAATACGACAAAAGAAGTGTGAAGCAGTAGTTGTAAAATAAGGAGACAGAAGTGGAACAGATGAGAACAGAACATACAAAATGAAAGTGAAAAAGGAGAGGAAGGCTGACTCTGTAAATCTGTTGAGTTAGAGCAGAATCACTTTTTCTTCATGCTTTAACCAAGCAGAAATATTTTTGAATAGGGGGTGCAATGTGCCTTTCTCATACTAGGAAAAGTGGTAAAACTGTAATCAAATCAGCTATTTGGATAGTTAAGGTGCTGCCTTGTGTTTAGGCAGAAGCAGCTAGAGTGAAGATTAGATTGATTCAGACCAGAACAGGGACAGCCTGTAATTATTCCAGTTCTCTGAACCCAGAGTTCTACTTTGCAAGGGCAGCTGCAGGATAGCTGGACAGCTGCTCTCTGCCATTAACAGAGAGGTAAGTGATTTTTTAAATCCATTTCCAAAATCAGATTGAACTTAGATTGACAAATATCTAAAACTTTCTGCATCCTCCTAGCTGTGTCAAAAATGGAGAGCAATAAAGTTGATTCATTAAAAAAATTATATCGGTGATATATACAACCCAGACAAATATTATATATTTTGGTTTCCAGACAGGTAATTTTACTTCAGACTGAAGACATTAACACCAGAGAGGACCAACAACATGGCTTACTGCTTGAAAAGGAAGAAAAAATCATGTGGGTTAGCCATTTAAATATTTTTTCAGGGCAACTTTGGAATCAAGATGGCAACAGATTGATCTTGTAGACTATCAACTGATAATAAAGTTTGAAATATTTCAGGATGAGAAGAAACAGTTTAAGGCCTCTTAGTTAAAGAGAAGAACTAACAACCTACTGGGATCAAAGGGGACTGACTTTGCCAAAACAGTTTGGGATGAAAGGAGTAATTGAAAAATTCTTAATTTCTTTTATGGCTCAACAGCCAGAGTTCATACAGGCAAAAGAGATAAGGACTTTTAACGGTTAGAGAAAAAGGTGCTGAGTTTGTAAATGAAGTCAGTGTGGAAATCACTTCCTACATATTTTTTAAAAAGTGAACAGACAAAGAACAGGATAAATGTGTTTTACAAATGCTAGAAACATATGTAACAAGATTGTTGTATTAGAAACATATGTTGAGGAAAAATTATGATTATATTGGAAAGACAAAGAGTTGCTTAAATCAAGCTATCAACTGGGAGATAAAATTACCAACATATAAAGTTTGCAGATGGGGAGGTAAAACAAAAGTAATGAGAGAGCGAGAAATTTGCGCACAGGGAGAATACTGAATAAACAGAAATAAATGACACTACGATTTTGGCTGACACGATAGGAACTATTTGAAGTTAAGTGAAGAATGAGATATGGAAAAAGTTAGTCCTTGGATCTGCCAGAGAACTTCAGAAGAGAATGAGAAAGCATTATCAGGAAATGTTTTTACAGATGAAGGAAGTCTGTATCAAACTTGGTGTAATGATTGTGTTAAGAGTTCAATTGCCTAGACATTTCCTAGGAAAATATTAGGGGGAAGTAGGAAGGAAATATGATTTTGAAAGTAATACAAGATTGCTTACTGCACAGGAAAAGGGTAATGTGGATGTAGGAACTAGAAATTAAAGCAGGTACAATGAATATGGTGAAAGATGGGGAGAATAATACATTAATTGGTGTAATACCAAGGCTGAAATAACAGAAAGACTGCAAAAAGGTAAATAGGAATTGTGTTTTAGTAAAATCAGACTCTGAATGGCTATTGATAAATTAAAAGTAGCCTGAAAGCATCCAGCTCTGCCAAAGGAAATTCGGAAACCCGCGTGAGGAAGGTTTCAGAAGGATGTATTCAAAATACAAACAATGCATTGGGAATGAAGACAGAACAAGCACTGAAGTTGTTTCAGGGAAGAGTAATGCAGTATCTACTTTCAGTTTAAGAAAAAGTATAGAATTATTTTGATGACAGTAGTGAAACAGCTCAAGTGAGCTATGAGCTTTCCCCATCCATGGTGTTACCACTGCCAACATAAAAGCAGGAGAAGGAACTGGAGTCCAAAAGAAGAGATTGGATGTGAAGAGGGAAATGATAAATGTCTAAATGTATACTCACATATTTTCCTGCTTTTGGGAGTGAGCTTCACAAATGACATTGGGTGCCATGCACAGATCCCAACAGTGATCCTCCAGTGCATATTACTCATTTCGGATGTGGAGAATCTGACTTGAGACCATAATTTGTCTGTTAGAGAAGGACTCCATTCTTCAAGGAGACTACTTTTTCATGAACAAGTTTGGGGCAAGCTGCTTTTATCTTCTCATTCTGGAGATTATACAATTGTACCACTGATAGAGCATTTGCTGTCTGTTGAGTGTTGGCTGCTAAAGGGGTGGCAGGTGACTGACTGAGGAGTGCCAGGACAACAATTCAATGCATGGCATAATCTCACCCAGAACTGTTGAGGCAGTCCTAAATTTCCTATTGTCCTGCGGCTAGAGTCTGTGCTCTGCCCTGGAGACAAGGATATGAGTTCAAGCTGCTGTTCCAAAAAAATGAAGTAATGTGAAGCCATACCTGTCACCCCTTAGTCATGCTCCTCAGCCTTCCACAAAACTTCCTTCTTCACCTTTATCACTGGCTCAAAAGGGCCACTGCTGAACCTTCCTCTTTGTTTATAGCTCTAATTTTTTTTTTTTTAATAACAAATGTGTTGCAAATACCACTGAAACTAACTTAATTTAATACGTACAGGAGCCTTTTGTTTCACTTTATCCCAGATTACTTCTTTTCGCTTAGATTGCCACAAAATAATAAAATGGACAGGAATTACTTCCACTCTCCTGGCTGTCATCACCTTCTTACCCATTTTTGGACAATGTTTGCAGCCAATGCACTCATGCTGATCAGTTCAGCCAAAATCACTTTGCATTCCTGTCTAGACACAGGACTAGATTCTGTCTGGATTTCTAAAGCCACAAGGAACCCAGAGGAGCTGGATTTACCCAACAGAGAAGTGGACAGATATCCTGATGATTTCCCCTGTATTTTTCTCCCACAAAAATACAAACAGGACTCCTTCAGGTAAAATTCTCCTAAAAGTCTGTTCACTTTGTGACATGTAGCATCTTAGTTATCAGGAAGCTTAGGTACACAAAAATATTCACACTTGCAAAGAGCAAAAGTCAGGTTGAAAAGCAGTCTTAGCGTAGGAACCAAGACCATATATCTAAAAATTCTTCATGTGTTTATTCCTATTACCTTTATTTAACTGAAACATGGATCAGTTCTTATCTGTTCTCCAGTCCTGTACAATTGGCCCCTTGGCAGCTTACCATCTGCACTATTTGTAAAATTAGCCATTACACAGACTTTTAACAAAAATGTGTATGTGACTTGCATTGATCTATTAAGCCAACTTCCAGTTTCATTCCCACATCTACTTTGGATCAGTAAATTTCTCATGTCCACTAAAGTCCCATCTCAGCACTCCTCAGTCGAAATCTGTTATAAACATTTGGCTTCCTATGCATCCTCCAAAGGAGTGAAGCTGATTGTCAGATTGAGTATAAATACCTTACAAACTCTACACACATACTACTAAATACTGCAGAAAAAGGACTCCCCAATTGCTTCCCTTAAAAAAAAAAACTATCCTGGGGAAAAACAGAAAGGAGAAGAGATAAATAGGTTAGCATCACGTGTCACAATATGACTATGCAGATTGCTGTGTTTGTGAGATATTGAGTACATGTGCTCTGTCTTCACACAGCAAAAGGCTCAGACTTTCTTTACCTCGTACAAGTTAAGAAATAAGAAATCAGTAATTTTCTTGTACTGAGATGATTTGAACCAATGGTCAAGTCTGAAAGCCCACTGCTGGAAGAATTAAAGCATACTTTTAATGTTTTGTGTGTTTCTTGACATTTATTGTATTACAATGTTGTAAGGTTGGCCTCACTGCTGTTTTCCTCTGAGTTTGTGATAATTCCACACATTTCTCCTTTAATTCATAGCAACCTCAACAGACTGATAGTGGCAAGCACAGGTCCCTGCTGTATAACTGTCAACACAGGAAAGATTTGAGAAACGTTTTAAATGGATACAGCTGAGTTTTGTAGTTTTGTAAGAAAATATAGATAGAAACATTTAAGATTGTACCTGTAAGGGAAAATGATTAGTCCCTGTTTAAGCACCTCTTAGCATTGTGCCAAAGCATTAAGAAAGAAAAAACCCTACGACTTCCAGGTATATTTCTGAGGATTTGAATAACTCATTATGTCTACTTACTTTATCACTATAAGGCAGTGTAATCATTCACTCGCTTGCCTCCAGCAATGAGAAAGAAAAATGGTGAAAATGTTGAAAAATAATATTTGTAAAACATGACTTTTGTCAGGAGTAGTTGTCTGGTCTTGTGCTTGAAAACCATCAAATCTCAAAATGCAGTCTTTTTAAAAGCTTTATTCCTTTCCCTCAAAGAAATATAAAATAGTGACACTGGCACTCCTCAAGCTCTGAACACAAACACATTTAAGAGCATTTGAGTCCCAACAGCACAGTGCAGTCTGCCTGAGCAGACCTGTTCTCCCACATGGACCCTAGTGAAACTTACAGGATCCCAAACATCTGCAAGAAAGTACAACAGAACATCAGAACCTTGATTATTCCAACCACTGCCATATATTTATATTCTGGAGTCAAACTGAGATCTTCATTTTCTGCTTACACTTAACTGTGGAAATTAATCATTTGGGATTGTAATTATATATATGATGCTCAGGGAAATTATAATAACATTGAAGGCACCACATCTTTAGCCTGCATTTTGTCTTAGACATGTTAGAGAATGCTTAATGAAGCATTTTACATCCCATTAAAACTTTTTACCGCACACTACCTCCTACTAAAATTCCTTAGTCAGTGCCTAAGTGCAGCTTAAAATCAGATACACTTATAAAATATAAACATATTGTACAAATTTCCTGCATGTTAATGCAACCTATTAGAGAAGGATAGAGCTCCATGTATTTGCTGCAGTTCTCACAGAAATAACTGCTAGTGGTAATACATGATAGCTGGAGATCGGGTTGCATTTGTGTACTGTTATATTGCAGTTATCAGAATCTTGATATATGACTGAAAAATAATATACCTAAATTCAAGAATTCTCTAACATAAATCACCTAGTTGTAGCTTGTGCTATTGTGGTGAGTTGACTCTGGTTGGACACAAGGTGCCCACCAAAACCACTGTATCATTCCCCTCTGCAACTGAACAGCAAAAATAACAAAAGGCTCATGGGTCAAGGTCGAGACAGAGAGGCATCACTCACAAATCATCATTACAGCCAAAATGGGCTTGACTTGGGGCAAAAAAGAATTTAATTTATTGCCAAATCAGAGTGGAATAATGAGAAATAAAACCAATTCTTAAAATCACCTTCCACCTTCCCCCCCCTCCGCTTTTTAAGCTCAGCTTCACTCACAATTTTCTCTCCCTCGACCCCTCCAGCAGCACAGGGAGGGTGGGGAAGGGGGGCTGTGGTCAGGTCCATACACCTTGTCTCTGCCATTCCTTCCATGTGAGAGACAGGACCCCTCACACTCTGCCCCTGCTCCTGCCTGGGGTCCCTCCCCTGGGACACAGCCCTCCATGAACCTCTCCAACCTGAGTCCTTCTTGTGGGTTGCAGTTATTTTATGAACAAGAACAGCATTACATCAAGCAAGTGTATAATGATCACTGAAGAATGGAACAGATATCAAATCTGGACCAAAAAAAAATTTAACCACTTAGCTAAATCTCATTTATGTTAGCAGGACAACATAATTCACTCCAGATAAAGGCAAACATAAAAGGGAGACAGGAAGGAGAAGTTTGTAGAGAAGAAGGGATGAGTGTGCCAGATTCTGTACGTTAAAAAAAAAAACAATATTTTTGTTGTGACATAATTTTCCATTTCTGTTTCAAAATTTAAAAGGTACAATTTCAGTTTAATTTTGTTAGTTATCTGACCCAAATGATTCCTTCCAAAGATATCATCAGGAATTGTAATTTGATCAAATTTGAACTAACACTGATGGAAGAGGTAAGAACACCACCCTCAGCAGTAGAGAAACTCACTGCTGAATTCTAAGTATTTGCTTCAAGCACTGGTTTTGTAGGAGCACACTTGGGAACAGTTCAAACCTAGGCACAGTTTTTCTACATCTATTCTTTCAAATATTTCAGACTAAATAATTAAAATTATAAACTACAAAATTCTTATAATATGGTGATAAACATAGATGTTATGACATTATGTGTCTATGCTGCTAGAAGAGATAAAGCAAAAAGATTTACTACTATCCTTGCCACAACTGTAGTAATAAATGGCAGAAATTCCCACCTAGTCATGAGAAAATTCTCTTGATAAAACTCTCCAAGTATACTGATAGGATCTCCTGCCCAAGTTAAAAATTAATATACTTACCATCAAATGGTTGCAATTAGATCAAGTAGTTTCATGTCTATTTTAGACATCACTTAAAACAAATTGTCATTTCTTGTCATAAAGCAGCCAGTGTTCTCAACAAGCTGACTTTTAACCAAATCAAAAAATATTATTTACCTTTTGATTCATGCTTAGTTGAGAAGAACATTCCCCAAACATTTATTTCAAGGTAGCTTTTAATTTTTCTTTTTTTACTAGGTCAATTAAAATACAATTCAGGCAGAGGCAAAGAGCTCTACCAAGTCTCTGTACCATTTAAGGACTATACTGCAGTGACAAACCGTGATACCCTCTTCCTGGTTTTCTTCATAGAAGTAAATTCCACCTTCATCAATGAGCAGAACCTTAAACCAGAGACCTTAAATTAAGGATTTGAACCTGTTCAGCTTAAAAATCCTGAAAGCTGAACTTGTTCATTCACAATAATAAATTATTATGGAATGAAACCTGCAAAAGTGGAGCTCAAAAGAGAGAGTATTTCATAACTGAAATGTCACCAAAACACTGAAATAAATAGAATGTATGTGTTTCTTGGGCACACTATGGTTTTGAAATATGGGAGTTAGCATCTCTTGGGCCCTCAAGAGTAAAGACATCTCCTGTGCCTTCAAGAGACCCATGAAGGTGACTGCAAGGTAGGCACTGCCCTAAAACCACAGTCATGCAGCTGATTCATCCAGTCTCATATCCTCTCTCCAGTAAGATCTGTATCTACTGCAGCAGAGGAAGATAAAAAGTTCCAGAGTGTTTGATGATGATCCTAATGAAGTTTCATCTGTAACAGCTGGCAGAAGCAGTCTGAAACCAAAACAGTGTTGTCACAGGGCTCTTAATGAAGACAGAAGGATGGTGTTTTTATATTTAATTTCTTTGTCAAAAATAAAATCTGTTTCAGACTTTCTACTTGTACGAGTCTTTGAGCACTTGGACTACAGAATTAATTGTACCTACCACAGTACTTTTGAACTCTTGCTCCTCTTCACTGTGTTCATTTGCAGTGACACTGCCATCAAATTGAAGAAAAAAGTGCAGTGGAGCATTTTGATGTTAAGTTCAGGAATCAAAGCTTCAGGCTTGGTTGCCTCTCATTATGTGTTCAAAAAAAAGAGACAGTACAGAAAGACACGTCAGGTTTTGGTAGCAGGAGCTGCTGGAGTATCTTGTGAGGAGCTGCTCCTCCATGTCAAACAGAGCCAAAGCCAGCTGGCCCCAGGATGGACCTGCCACTGGCCAAAGCCAAGCTCACCAGCAATGGCAGCAGTGCCTCTGGGATAATGCATGTAAGAAGTGGAAAAAAGTTACTGTGCAGGAGCAATTGCCACCAGAGCAGAGTGAGAATATGTGAGAGCAATGGCTCTGCAGACACCAAGGCCAGGGAAGGAGGGGCAGGAGGTGCTTCAGGTGCCAGAGCTGATATTCCCCTGAAGACCCTGTTGAGGCAGGATGGCACCTGCAGCCCATGGAGGTCCATGGTTGAGCACCTGCACCCCTGGATAACCCCATGCAGAAGCAGTGGATGGCTGAAGGAGATAACCCAGGAGTGAAGGCAAGCCTAGGAATTTAAGATTTGGATTTATTTCTCATTATCTTGCTCTGATTTGATTGGCAATAAATTAAATTCATTTTTGGCCCAAGCTGAATCTGTCCTGCCCATGACTGATGAGTGAGCTCTCCCTGTCCATTTCTCAGCCCACAACACTTTTTGTTATATTCTCTTTCCAATGTCTGGTTGTGGAGTGAATGGATAGAGCAGCTTTGGTGGGCACCTGACCATGACTCCCCACAGAGAGTTGTTATGTTTTGTTTATTCTTTCAACAGTGGAATCAAAAAAGAAAAAATGCTGTAATCCTCAACATTTTTGTTCCAAGAGGAAGACACAGCAATTTATGTCATTGCACAGTCAATCATCATCATCATAGTACATGCCAGCTAGAGCAGATCAGAACTGAAGGATAAAAATATATTTTGCCTCGATAACAGATTTGTTAAAGAATGGGAGTTTTTAAATACATATACAGAAAACAGGAGGAAAAATGAATGGAAAAAGAGATCTGGTAAGAAAAACTGCTCTTCTGGTCAGAAAAGAGGAAGAACAATGGATTTTGTTTCCCAGTTCTGATGATGCCCAGATGATCCACAAGAAATGTTAAAATATATGAAATCTTATGATCTTGATTGAAGTGAGTATAGATAAGTACAACCCTCATAAGGCAATACAGTTAATCCAATCAAGAGGATTTTCGTTTTTTGTCTGCTTACATTACCTGAAATACCTTCCTGCTTATTCTAAAAGTTTACTGAGCTCTTATACCACAAGTGCATTGTGACACTTATGTGTGTCTCTCTTTTATCTACAACTATCTAAATAAAAGCAGAGAGATGCTAGCTAATATTCAGTCCATTTCACATGGCAAGGTCTGCAACTAAATCCATCTATAGGAGAATTGAAGATCCTGCCCTCTCCCATGAGACCATCCTACCAGCACACAGGTGTCCTGGACTGCATTCTGCACAAACCACATCCCAAGGTTCCCATACAGACACTGCAGTTTGCCCAAGAGAAAAAAGGCTCATCTAAAGCTCAAACCACAGTGCCAACAATGCCAGGGATATGGAGGCTCCTAGGAGAACTACAAGGGGAGAGCTTCAGTCCAACATAACCTCGGCTGTGATGGTCCTGGAAAAAGCAGAGATCAGGGTATTAAAGATCTATGACATTACAAGGATCCACACTATGTCCACAAAAGTGCATTTCAAGGCTCTGGTCTCTGGTTTAGGACTGGGCTTCACCAGACCCTCTGATCTCATTAGTAATGTTTAGTTCATGTTAGTTCAAGCATTTGAGAAATTAGTATCGAACTTTTCCTGCAAATTTCATGGATTGAAAGAACAAGATGTTAATCTCAATAAATGCTATGGTGTTATATATTTCTAAATCTGTTATACATTTCTAAATCTGCAGTTTCTTTCAGTCTTTTGTGCTAAGTACCTAGTGATTCACTATTTTGAAAAAATATGATGAAATAGCCCCCATCTCTATTAGTGACTCCATTATAATACAATGAAATTAAACACAACTTGTTGTTTTGCTGGGGTTTTTATCTATTTATTCTACATTAAACAAAATCCTCACAGATCACCACAGCTCCAGATATGGATGAATTAAATGAGGCCCAGTTTCCAGCAAAGCTGTGACATAAATAGCCACTCTTGACAAAGCTGTAGAATAACACATAATTTCTGTTAACTTTTTGCCTTCTAAATTATCTCTTATGCAATCATCACAGTAAATCAAACTAATGAACTGGTTAAAAAGAAATGAAATGTCACTGATAATTTTGTTTTAGTGCAGTAAAATTAGTGACAAGCACAAGGTTTCTGATTTAGACTGTAAAGTTCCTTTTAGAAGTTAGAGGGCTTTTGGAACCAGGGTTTTTGATTCAGATCCTAGTCTTAATTAATCTATTTAATTATAAATCCCTACTACTAAACGAATTTGCATTATCATTATGCTCATCTGTATTGTAAAAGCTAGTAATAAGAACAAATTTCTGCACTTTCTGGGAGACATCTGTCAGTTTTGGTCAGAAGCACTTACATTATTGGAAGGGAAAAAATACCTTTTCAAAATTGGCAGCAGATGAGCTTTTGCTTGCCGGAGTTATATATTTAAACCATTTATATTTCATTTATGAATTGCAAGAGTTGAGCTGCATCATACTTTCTATTGTGCTATGTAGAGCTGGTTAGATAGGGTCTAGTGGAGGAATTTTTATAAAAATCAACATTTCTGGAAAAGAAAGCAAGTTTCTCAAATTGAATGTTCCTCTTCCCTCTCTCTCCCTCCCTCTCCCCTCTCCCTTCTCTCCCTCCCTCTCCTCTCCTCCCTCTCCCTCCCTCTCCTCTCTCCCTCCTCTCCTCTCCCTCCTCTCCCTCTCCTCTCCTCTCTCCTCTCCTCTCCCTCTCCTCTCCTCCCTCTCCTCTCCCTCTCCTCTCTCCTCTCCTCTCCTCTCCTCTCCTCTCCTCTCCTCTCCTCTCCTCTCTCCTCCTCCTCTCCTCCTCCTCTCCTCTCCTCTCCTCTCCCTCTCCTCTCCTCCTCCTCTTCTCCTCTCCTCTCCTCTCCTCTCCTCCTCTCCTCTCCTCTCCAATACTATTATTGCTCCTTTCATATTAATAAGAAGTCAGTTATTGTTAAATTTCTAGGGTTGTAAGGTCAAAATTTGGCTGCACTTTTATCCTTATCCTGTTTCAGTTGTTAAAAATGCTAAAATTAGTATTATGCCCTATGTCATATGTTTCATATAGGGATTTATTTTGACTCTTATTTTTTGCTCTAATTCACAAAATGAGAGAGAATGAGAATCTCTTAATGCTTCCATATCTACCTCTGCCAAATACAGAAATTGAGGTAAAATCTTATCCCACTCTATGCTGGTGGGTCTAAGATGGGCATTAACTTTGAGGATTAATTCTGGCAGAGTATTTACAATCCTAGGTTTTTGAGGCAGTCTTAAATTACCTCTTCAATAATGATAATATCACAGAAGAATTACCAAAATGTGACTTAGCGTATGAGGAAGCTTTTACTGTGGTTCCTCATTTCTGTGAATGGGAATATAATTCACATTTTTGTCAGGAACTGCAATTTTCTCTCCTTTTATTGACTGAAGATTAGAAACTTTATTAGAAAACATATAATACTTAGAGAAACAAGTTTCACTCACTGAAGATGGTCTTTCTGCTCATTTCAGGCCATTTATGTACAACAACTGCTGAGTAAAAAATTTATATAATCATTTATGGACAGAGGAAAAGAGATGTAAGTTATAGACTTCTGGTCTCCCTCTCTGAAGAGAAGTGATAAGGTAGAATATGTACAGAAAGCCCAAATTGCCCTCAGGCATTTAGAGATTAACAACATAATTGTGTCACTTTTGTTGGTCAGATTCCTCTCACACTTTTCAAGTGTAAAAACTGTCTGTAGATGCTCAGAGACAGAAGTAAAATGACCCCAAAATAATAGAAATTAGAATCTGGTCAGTTCAGCATTTTCCCATGAGCTGCTGTTTTCCCCTATACTTTTCATACATGCACACATACATGAACACAGGTGTGAATCACCTACACTCATGGAGTGAGATCTGGAGAGCAGGATTTTTCAAATGTAACAATCTCATTTGGACTGGCTTCCCCAGTTATACCTTTGTAGGTCATAAAATAACACTTATAGAAACACAGAAGTAATCAGGTTAGAAGAGACCAACCTCTCTGCCATAGTCAATGACATCTTTTGCTAGATCAGGTTGCTCAAAACCTCATCCAACCTGGTCTTCCTTTCCAGGGTTGGGGCATCCACAATTTCCCTGGGCAACCTGTGCCAGTGCCTCACTGCCTTCTAAGTAAAGAATTTATTCCCAACATCTTATCAAAGCTTCTCCTCTTATAGTTTAAAACTGTTCCTCCTTTTCCTATCACAATCTGCCCACATAAAAAGCCTTTTTGATAAAAGCCCTCTTTTTCATGAGCCCCCTTTAAGATCTGATGCCTCCAGAGCCTTCTCTTGTCCAGGCTGAACAGCCCCAGCTCTCTCAGCCTGGGGTCACAGGAGAGGTGTCCCATTCCTCTGATTGTTTCTGTGGCTCTCTTCAGAGCCTGCTCTAACAGCTCTGTGTCTCTCTTGTCCTGAGGATCCCAAAGCTGGATGCAGTGCTCCAAGTGCAGTCTCACAGGGGCAGAGCAGAGGGGTAAAGTCATGCACTTCTTTTGATGCAGATCAGGCTATGGCTGGACCTTTTGGGCTGCAAACACACTGTTGGACCATGTCCAGCTTTTCATCCAGCAGAACTCCCAAGTGTTTCTCCATAGGGCTGCTTTCAGTGAGTTCTGCCAGTCTATTCACTCCAACCCAGGTGCAGCACCTTGCATTTGGAGTTTTAATCTCATCTTCTTCATTCCATCTCATCACTCCCATCTTCATCCTGTATAGTCACCAAATCCATCTCTCTGGAATATCCTCAGTTCTATGTGCTCTGACTTTAACTGGTAGCTTTTCCTACGTGTGCATGGCTTAACAACTGTGGACCTTGACAAGAGAACCAAGCAAACCAAATTCAGGCTTTGTTTAAGTCAATTAGATCTGCTCATTTGCTTTAGCTCTCTTTTTCTGTTTCCATGGTTTGGTTATTCCTCTGAAAGTAAATAATGATTTTGACCTGTGTAAAGAAAGGTTTGCCAAGTGAAACAGCTTCTTCTGATAGGCCAGAAAATGTGGATCACTGCAAAGAAATCAAAAGGGATATGCCTGGGAGACCTTAATGTAATTAAAATTTTTTTGTTCAACCACAGACCAACACAACAAAAGGATTAACAAAAAGCTGATAGATCAGGTATGATAAAAAATTAAGTCATCCATTGATGATTTCAATGTTACCATTTCTTGAGACCAGATACAGTAGTGACATAATTAGGATAAATTTTTCAGCATAGCTGGAAATAAAAGGTCAAGGAAAAATATATTTTTCTGAATTAAACGGTATTATTAGAAGTAGAAACAGGAAGGAACAGAACTACCAGTAAAGAGAAGCATTCATAATAATTTTTTTCTCTTGTGAAACATTCATTTTTTTTCCATAGTGATTCTAGACACTTTGACCGTTTATGTCTAACAGCTCTGCTTAATGCACACTATCAGTAGACTATTGTAATAATAATTTTAAAAGTTTTAATTTTATTCTGCAAACTATCTGAACATTAATTTAAATGCATCTTTTTTGACAAACAAAGTGTTTAAATTAACACAGACAACACCTTTTAAGAAATCAGTGAAAATATTTTCACACTTACGATGCCTTCAATCATATTTCATGCTATGAATCACAGTTTCTGGTTTTTGACTGCTTAAGAAAGACGTGAGCCCAGAGCTTCTTTATCACATTAGCAAAATCATGCATTAGCTTAAATCATAGGATAATAAAATAATTGAGTTTGGAAAGAACTTCCAGAACTTATCTAGACCAACCTGTTATTCATGGCTTAACCCCCTAGCTATTCCAACAGTCCATATTATTTCTTTAGGGAGACTGGTTTTAGACTTTATTGGAATTTTTATGAGAGAATAGGAACACACTGCAACACAGGAGGCTCCTTCTGAACATCAGGAAACGCTTTTTAACTGAGGGTTGCCAAGCACTGACACAGGTTTTCCTGTGGTTGTGGAATCTTCATCCTTGGAGACACACAAAATCCATTTGCATACAGTGCTGGCAACTGTTTTGTGGGGGAGAGAGGTGGACCAGGTGAACTCCAGAGAGCCCTTCCATCCTCAGTTATCCTGTGACTCTGTGATTCTGTGATCCTGCAATGCTGGGTAAAAAAGACTAGAAAGCAACTTTCCAGACTGGAGGCATGGGTATCTTTCTGCTTTAAGCAGAAGATCAGCCCATATGACCTCCATAGAACTGTTTCAAAGTAAATTTTTCTACCACAAAACCCTCAAAGAATATGACAAAATATTTCCATTCATTTTCTACTCTTTTATTGAGGAATGACAGTAATTATAATTGGAGAATAATTATTGTGTAGGTACCCGAGTTGAAATTTAAGCAAAGAATTATAGAATTATAACATATAGAACAGACAAGAGCCAGGCATCAAATTGGTTTGAGAACAGACCTTGGCATGCCTTTGACCTATGCCAACTAGCACACATTCCCAGATTATTCCTGGGCATGTCAGAGAAATTATCATAAGCAGGAGATCATTCCCAAAGGCAGTCCATGTGTAACCATGGAAGGTATGGGAGTTCAAGAATACAGATGAGGTTTATGATTCGTTCATCTAGCAATGATTCCTTATGGAGAAACTATGCAAAAGTACAAACTGGAGACCATATACCCACCATGTGGGTGCTGTTACATGGGTTTTGCTCTATCTCATCATCAGACACCAGACTGTTTTCAGAAAATAACCAAAAAGGAAGCTCACCTAGAATATAGACATGCCTCTATCCATGTTGTCCGGCAGTTGCCCATACAGCTCAATTTGAGCAAAATGGGAGTGGTTTCCTCTCTGTTCCTGTTTCTTCCTGACAAACATAAGCAGCAACTTTCTACCTGTCAGTATTTTTGCTGAGAATGTGCAGATTGCTTTGGATACAAGATTTTACTTTCCCAAAGGGTGACATGATCTGGTAACACCTCAGTCCCGTGCTGAGGTGGGACATTTTCTAGGTCTTGTATTTCACAGCTCCACTCTTCACTGCCTATGCAAATTGTAATCTATCCCATCCTCTTCTCCCTTCTCAGCATTGTAGCCTTACCCCTGTCTTTGACCTGCTCTGGCATCTGTCAGGTTCTCTGTAGATCACTTTAATTCATTAACAGGGAAAAAAAATCACACAGCTTTCTAGTTCTGCTTTCTGCAGATTTAGCATGTGCAAGTGTCTCACAGAGGGACACGGCACATGTTAAGGTCAGTACAAAATAAGCAGCAGAACTGCATATTGAAAGGGAGGTGGGGAAGAAGAGAGAAGAAACTAAGATGCCCCTTTCAGCAGGATTCTTGTTGCTGGTGTCGGATTTTGTAATACTGTCTGAGAAAATTAATTGTGCTTTGCTGGTGGCTGTTAGAGCTGCTACTACTGTACAGTCTGTTTCTCATTTTCAAGTGAAGATGACCTTTGTACTGTGAAAATAAAAGAAGTATATTCATCTACCACCGTGCTCCACAGAGAAAGTTGGCAGTTGTAATTTGCCCTCAAAGGATAATAAAAAGTTTAATACATCTCTTATTGCTTCTGCTGGTTTTCTTCTTTTCCTTTCTTTCTTTCTTTCTTTCTTTTTTTTTTCCTTTATTTGCTTTTACTCTACCTGGTTTACTTCATTCATTCAGAGCATGCAGTCTGAAAAGTTCCACAAAGCAGACAAACAGATTAAACCTCTCTGTTGATTGAGAAGTCTCAGTGACAAAAGTAGGAGGTTTCCTTAGGTGGTCCAATCACCCACTACATTTGAAGTCTGCTATGTCTGCTCTTTCTTTGATAAGAAGATCAGATACTTAAGAGGGCTGATTCAGACTTTTATCCTGCAGAGAAGTTTAACTAGAATCTCTTGCAATTTTTACTCAGTCTGGGTGAGTAGGTATCTTACATCTGAGGTGTCCTCCTATATCATGTATGGACACAGGATCTCATATCTTGCACAAAAAAAATCCCTGGGCAAGTTAATAACATATAGAGAAATGTCTGAGTCAGTATTTTTTGTCCTCACTGTGCCTCAATCCATTTCATTGTGATTTTACTGTCTGCTGTGGCTGGCAGGATAATGAGACCTATAGCATTCTTTGAATCATAAGAAAATTGATGATGGAATCCACAAATTTCAGAGCCTTACTCTGGAAGGTTATCAAACCCCAGAGAGTTCTGTCATGCTAGGAATAGGTACCAGCAAAAAGGCAACAGGTATGACAGTCTGAAAAGGTCATCTCATTGGCAAAGTACTAGAAAAGTAAACAAATTTGAGGTCATGATCCCACAAGGTGCAGATTCAGACAGCAGGACATATTCAGATGTAAAGTAGTAATTGCTGGACAAGAACAGTCCAAACAAGCCTCTAAGAACACATTCTTTCCCAAAAAGGAGAAATAAAGGTGTGAAAAAAGCCTCTTGAAATTCGATATGCAACACTGGACATCATCTTTTGGACTGAAAAAAGCCAGGGCAAAACAAGATTCTGGCCCCAAACCTCTGTGTCTTGGCATATGTACTTGGAGGAACAATAAAGCCAGGGCAAGAAAACTTGCAGCAGTATGGTATGGCAATCAATGAACACAAAGTATTTTGAAATAGGAAGGCTGAATCGATGGTGCTCAGGGGAGACACAGAAGTCTCACTGACAGGGGAGGAGTGGGGCAAGTCTTCAAGCAGTTGATCAATAAAGGGATAAACCACAGCCCCTTTCCCACTGGATAAAAATGACTGTTTGCCAGGTTTATTCCAGAGGATGAAATGTGGAAAACAGAAATTCAAGGAAGCAAAAAACATTTGCTATTCAAATGGCACAGAGGCAACACCAGCTGCAAACTGAGACTCTGCCACCCCTACTGAATGGATGTGAGTGGCTTTATGTATTTATACCTCCTTCATCTAAATATATTGAAGAGCAACCAGGTTCCAATTAGTGCCCTTGTCTGGAACATTGTCTTCCTACTCTCTCTTTTTGTCAGGGAAGAAAAAAATCAATCTATCCATCCATCCATCCATCCATCCATCCATCCATCCATCCATCCATCATCCATCTGAAAGCCCTATGAGCCATGTGCCACCAGTTGCTTGCCAAACACTTGCTGTCAGTAGCTTTGCACAGAGATCAGAGATGGCAAAATAGTAAGTTATATATTAGCAATCCTCTCTAAGGAGTTCATGGTAGCTGATTACTTAGAGTCAGTGATTCTAAGTCTGTCCAGCAGCCAAACACGAGGGAATGTCAGACCCTTGACCTCCCAGAAAACTTTAAAAATAGCAATACAGATCAATGTTTTCATGTTAACTTGCACTTAAGAATAAGTAAAGTATATCACAAAACTGTCAGAATGAGACATTTGATATATTCATTCTTGGAATTAATTGAAATTTCTTTAAAGAGCCTGTAAAAAAATTGTTGTTTTTTTTTTTTTTGTTAGGAAATATTATTTTTCATTCAGATCTTTTTTTTTTTTTTCATTTTTACTGCTCGGCTGCTTGGAAATGAACGATGTTATTACTGAAAACTGAAAACAAGGTTTATCTCACCAGGGTATAATAAATCTTGGTTAAAATACAGATTTATTTTTTAATGTAATGATTCTATGTTTGAAAAATGTTAAGGTTGCGACAAAAATCAACAAAAGCCAGGAAATTCAAAGTTAATTTTGAATTGTGTCCATAAAGCACCTCATTAAGTCCTCTCATTGTATCCTGTGTGGAACCATACAGTTTCCAGAGACATCTGTAATTGCTCATAATAAAAGGGCATATTAAGGGCAGAATTAGTGGATCTTCCTGATCCAGCAATAAAATAATCTTAGTGTTCATATGCTATGTAATCCACGAAAGGTGGTTCTATTTGATTTAAGCAACAAAACACTCTGCTTAGTGTAATCTGGAAAAAAAAAAAACAAAAAACCCCAATTAAAGAAACAAAACCTTGTGTTAGGCATCAAGGAAGGCACATGGGAAACTGAGAGAGCTCCACAGACTTCATCCATTCACAATTTTGCAAAATCACTTGTTGCTTTAGCATTAGAATTATTGCATGCTTTTTTGCTGAATGAGTTCCTTAATTAACAAGTATTAACAAATTAATAAAATCATCTCCAGCAGCAATATCTCAATTGCCAAGCATTTCACTGATGCATAAGCAAGTAAGGACTGAAGCCCTCCAAGTTTTCCTGCAGGATCACCCCAGGGTTGACAAGAATCACAATGCTTCCAGAGTTTGTAGGTTTAAAGCAAACCCACTATATGCAGTCCCAAGCTGTTTCACTAGACTTTAAAGATCTCTTTGAAAAAAAAAATTCAAAAAACACCAAGAAAACTCCTGTAGCTGTTTGGATTTTTCAGAAAAATCAGATCTTATTTTTTGGGGGCAAAGAAAGTAGGAAAATCTGAAACATTAATGTTCTACAATTTTCTACCATACACCATGTCTCAAATACATATAATTTGGGGTTAAAATTAATTTTTTTTCTGTCCTTGTGAGAGTTAAACTGGGGGGAAAAAAGCACCCAGGTTTTCTTTGTTTATGAAACACATGCAAATGCTGAGTTGCTCTTCTGATGTCCCTGGGAGTGGAGTCCAGCATGCTAGCTTAGCAGAGAGGTACTTTTCTTTATTGTGAAAAAGGGCAGTATAGAATGGTCTTATCTTCCAAACTTCACTTACCTTGCCACGTAGGGAACCTAAAGCTCAAAAAGTGTGCAGAGATCTCAGTAGCCAACAGATGGGTGATACTCCTGAGTCCTGCTGATGGGCAAAGTGTTAAATGTGGGCTGATGCTGGGCTGGGAGGAAGGAATGTGGGCTCATGGGGCAAAATCACAACCCCAGCATGGAAGCCAAGAGGAGCTGTTCTTCATTGTGGAAATGCAGGAACTTACTGGTCTGAGCCTGAGCAGGCAGGGTAGAAACCAGACTCCATATGCTGAGCTGGAGCCAAAACCCTTTTGGGATCCATCCATTGAAGGCAAGGCTGCTGGGACATCATGTCAGCTTCCAGAGAAGATAAATCATTCAAGGTGTGTACTATCCTGGCAGAAATCCCAGGAGAGAAGGCAGCATCACAGGAAAACAGAGTATTGGCATGAAGGAACTAATTTAATGGCTTCAGGATGACACAGGCAGGACCTTTGTGGGAGGAGGAACCTTCTGTTCCACCCCTACAGCATGGGATGGAACAGGCAAGGTGTAATTTATATGTACATATTTGAATGCTTGAGAGCAAGCCCATATAAAACAAAAAGCAGACAGGCAGAAACAGCTCAGTGTTGTCACTGGAGGAGATAGTGCTCATACCATCTTGGGAGAATTCAGGTAACCAAACCACACTAAATGCTCTTAGGCACCAAGGAACTTCAAGCACAGTGGACTAGAGAGCTTTGAAATGGATGCCTGTTGGAAAAAAAAAAAATAAAAATAGTAACCGCACAAAAATAAGGAAAAATATTTTTATTTCAAAGTCTCTGAAAACCTCAACTTCTAAAATCTGGGAACATGCAATATTCCAAATTCTACCAAAATTGTTTCTGGTTAGATCCTGCCTGCTTGAACATGAATTTAGAGATGTTTATAAGATTCTCTGTGGGGATTCAAACAATATGGTGAGCAACTGCACTATGATTATCAAGATCCTTTAAGCTGTCTCAAATCAGGAGCCCCAAAATTGAAATATCAAAAAAATCATCAATCACTTGGAAAATTTAGGTCATCTTTTCCCCTGTGTTTTCTCTTTCTCAACTAGGGCTCTCTTTGATCTGTGGCCCTTTTGCATTTTTTTCCTCCAGCTATGTGAGATTAAGCTGCAAGAGAAAAGTAAAATCTGATTTACCTGTCACTCAGAATGAGCAGCTTCAGGTCTACAAAGTGTGCAAATATCCTTTGAATTGACTGTCACAAAGGCATTTTTAGGTGGATAGATCTATGTTTGTTACCTCAACGTTCTCTCAAAGAATATCAACAAGACACAAGCTTTATTTTGGATCTAGGGTATCTATTAACTAGCCTAACTAGCAGAGAAGCACTCCAGGTATTTTAATCCTGTTATCTCCTTAATTTTCATTTTAAGAAAATTGTGCTACATTTTTTAAAATTTATTCCACTAAAAACAAGGTCAGAAACACAGTCTCTGAGTACCTGTAAATAGCATGCCTTGGCCAGAACTAAAATCATTCTGGTCGCACTCAGAGCCTGCTGACAC
This sequence comes from Muscicapa striata striata, assembly GCA_030060385.1. NCBI lineage: Eukaryota > Metazoa > Chordata > Aves > Passeriformes > Muscicapidae > Muscicapa > Muscicapa striata. The sequence continues at coordinate 3,675,264 of JAREIS010000018.1, forward strand.
AACCTTCATAAATTGGTCAGTAGTAGCAGGCAAATTAACATGTTTGGTGCTGAGATCCCACTTCAATTCAAAGTTCATTTTCCATGACAACATTTTTTAGGCATGCTACGCTTCCATTTTAAATCTCTTTTGATTTACAGACATAAAGCAAGATTTAAGCTGTGTTTGAACACCCAGTAAAGAAAATTTATTTTTTATTATTATTAAGCACCTATTAAGGTGCTGCAGAGCTGTGAGAGTTACTAGGACTTTCCTCCTTAGATTAAATATTTCCTTATTTTTCCTCAGAACTATCTTAGATGCAATTATTTGGTACTTTGGTCTTGCTAAGACTTCACTGAGATCTGGAAGTTCAGCACACAAGATCCCCAGGGCAATATTGATAACACGGCTGCAGAGCAAGCCAGGACCAAACTCCAGTCCTTGGACAAGGTACATCCACAAACACAAATTCTCCTCTTCCTCCCCACAACAGGATGTCAGTGTCTAAGCTGCCTCTTGGGCTCCATTTCTGGTGAATGCCATTCCTCTGAAAAAAGCAAAAACTGTTCATTGCTGTCTGTCTTGACAAGTTCTTGACAATTACTCAATTACTCTACTACTTCATCCTGCAGAAGTAAGAAAATGACAAATAAGCTGCTTTTTTTCACATGTCAATGCCAAAATATTGATCTTTTATTTGTAAGTACTGAGCTAATTATAGCTATGTTTAATTTGTATTAGTTTAATCTGAGACTTGAATTTTATTGTACTTTAAAGAATGTTCCATTGTGCTTTAGCAAAATTAGATAACTAAGTCCATAATCCAATTGAATAGAAAGGTAGTCGAAAAGGCTTTGCAAGCATGAATGATGTGGAAGATTTCAAAGTGTATAAAAATGTCTTTGCCTTTTTAATGTGATCTCAAATCTTGTCATTGCTGTACTATATCTATGACTACAAAAGCATGCCTAGAGAAAGGAGTACATTACTCACTTAAAATACTAGCAAAACCAAAATGTTCTGAATTTTGCAGGTATTATCTTTGCTCCCTACCTAAACTGCTGTATAGAACTCTGCATTCTGAAGCTGTATTGTACCTCAAAAGCAGTTGCATTTTGATGATGGATGAAACAAGCTATTCAAGTTCAGTGTGTTAAAGTGCTACGACACCCTTTGGGACAGGGTATTATATATATGTACCAGAGGTACTATTTCAAGGCAGAAACTCTGCCAAATGTTAAACTGAGTCTGAAGCCTTACAGCTGAGTTGTTAACTTCTGGAAACAGGAGTTTAAACTGCAAATGCTGAGCTAACATTGCCTCTGGGGGAGCAAATGGTAATAATGAAAAATTATAGAGCTTTCACCTCCTCTCTAAAGGCAAAACAAACATTTTAAGCTTTATTTTATACTTTTTTTCTGCAGTTAATTTAGACAAACTTGTTGGAAAAATAATATTTCCTGTGCTTAGTAAGTAGTATTTCAACCTTCTGAAACCCATTCAGCAGGAAAATCACAAGGGTAGGTTGCTTTCATCCTTGGTCTGTAAGTAGAAGTGAATTCTGCTCTCTACCTTTTCAGTGCCTCCATCAGAAAATGAAACAAACATACAAGGTAAATGTGCTAGATACTCCGTGGGTACCAATGTATAAAATCACAGGAACAAGCAAGCTGAAGTGAAAGTAAGCTGAAATGGAGTTGAAAGATGACAGGAAAAGTATTATCACAGATGAACCATCTTTGTTTGTTATGTTTAAATAAGGAAAAAAGAGAGAAAATGCTCTTCAGTTGTGTGGTAGGTGGTAATAGAAATCAAAAACACATTCTCCTTTGGGTAGGCAGGGAGGAAGGAAAAGCTTCTTCTGCTCCACTCAGAACAAATCTTTGCAAACTCTTGGAGATAAATGTCACAAAGCAGCCTTAAATGGCAGGATTGTATTTATTCATCAAAAGTGGTTCTCATTGCATGTGATAAATGCTTTATTTCTTCCCTAAATATAGCTGCAGGCAGGGAAGGCTGGGGTAGGACTTCCATTTCTAGCTTTGGGGAGAGAGTTGATACAGATCTTAAAGGGAGGGTTGCAAGGTGAGAAGAAAATCACAAAACAGAATTTTAAAACACATGATCCCCTAGCAGAATACCTGATGATGTATTATTTTTATTTTTGGGATGCAGAGATTTGAACTTGCCCAGATACTCATTTACCAGTGTTTCCTTATTAAATACAATCATATAATCATAGAACATTTGGGATTAAAAGGACCCTAAAATCATCTAGTTCCAACCTCCTTGACACTTTATACTAGAACAGGGTGCTCAAAGAGCATTCCAGCTTGGCCTTAAACTCTTCCAGGGATGAGGCTTCCACAACTTCTCTGGGAAACATGTTGCAGTGCCTTACCAGCCTCACAGTAAAGAATTTCTTCCTAATATGTAATCTAAGCCTACTGTCTTTCAGTTTGCAGGGTTTCTCCCCTGTCCTTTTAAGACATGCCCTTGTAAAAAATCCCCTTGACTTTGTCATAGGCTCCTCTAGGTACTGGAAGGCTGCTGCACAATTTCCCCAGAGCCTTGTCTTCTCCAGGCTGAGAAGTTCCCTAGCTAAGGAAAGCATCTCCCTTTCCACCAGTGTGTGGCACCAAGGGGCAAGACAAGGCAAGTTCAGCCTCTGAGTCTGGTTGGCATTTTCCATCACCAGTCCTCAGGCATGGATGTCTCCAAGATGCCTGTACCCATGCATGGAAGTTGTGGAACCAAATTGTTGTCTGCAAACTTGTAGTGCCTTGGGAGGCTCCAGCAAACAAGACCACACACAGCAGGTCCCTGGAACAATGGGACCTTGGGACAATGCATTGTTTGCATTTTCTATCCTGCACCCCTATTACTTGCCTGCATCGTATTTTCTCCTGGCCTTTGAGACTTTGCAAATTGCAGGAATACAGGTTATGCTCTGATCCCAGAAAAAAAGTGAGGCTCCAAATCTACTAAACACCAGTCCTTTGAAATGTCAGTTCTAACTCAGTATCATTATATTTCACACAGCTTTTGCCATTTTTGTGTTCATGTAATCCAGGGTACACTCAACACCAAATGCTAAACTAAGGTTATCTTTCCATTGATAAGGAGGTGTATTGGACCCCATCACTGTTAATAAACTGTTTCATAAACCAGCTTGATCTAAAGAATGAAGGGGCATTCTTATCCTTCCAGGAAAAGGAGACAAAAGGACAAAAAATATAATGACCTTTCAAAATCTCACATAAAAAGTTTAAATAAAGTTTATATTTTGCAAATATTTTATTCTTGTACCATATTGCATCAATAAAAACTGTTTTTCTAATTGTCCAAAATTATATTTAAATGAAGGCATTAGTATAACATCATGTTGACTTAAACAAATTGTTTATTTATAACCCCTAACCTCAGGCACAGACTGCCATAGTAAAATTGCATTACCATGTAACAATTCTTCAAAACACTGATAACTCAGATAAATGCTCTCTATTTTGATGTAATGATTTAATTAATCCTTGCCCTTCCAGAATAAAATATTTCTGGGTCATTTCCAAAATACACAAAACAGTTAATTTACTCTCATACTTCATTGCTTCAAGTAACCAGCAAACAATCTCTAGTCTCCTTTCTGTTCTTCCCATCTTTCTCCCTGCCAAGTAAATCTCATTTTTGAAAAGGTATAGAGGCATTCTTTTTTGTTTTGTTGGTTTAGAACACATCAAAACTAAAAAAATTTGTGAACGATGTGAATTCTGAATACCTATTTTGTTTTGGTTTTTTTTTTTTTTTAATAAAGAATTGTGTGCAGCAGAACAATTCATAATGTGCACTCCTCTGCTCATTACCTTGGCACTCTTTGGCCTGCCTTTTCCCAGTAATTATGTTTCTACCCACATGACATAGGTAAGCACAAAAGGGACTGCTCCCAGCCTCTGTGGAGCCTCCTCTCTGCACAAAATTCTAATGCTCATTTATCATGTATAAGATACACGTGTAGGAAACAGAGATCATGCTAATATACTAGGAAGTGTTTTACACTTTTGATTCTAGTATTTAATCATACCTAGAAGTGGTGACTGTACAAGTTTTAGGTGATGCTACAGGATTTTCAATAAATTCTGCATATCGCACTATGTTTACCATAAAAAAAAAAAAAAAAAAAAAAAAGAAATAAACTAACCCATTTTCAGTGGCCAAGCTGAAAAAATAGAAAAGAGAAAATAGAAAAAAAAAGACAAGATATACAAAAATAGACAAACTATAAAATAGTTTAAAGAAAATAGTTTAATAGAAAACAGTTTAAAACAAATTTAATTTTTACACTTTTTTCAGTTTTATCAATCTAGGTTACTGTTGTCTGGAAACATAACTTAAATAATGGCAAAAATAGAACCACTATCTAAGCTGATATATTTTCATATTTGCCAATCTAGTCTCTGCCCTGTACATCAATGAAAGCCACCTAATCTGACAATATGTTTATAGTAACATCTCTGCTAAGGGAGGAGACCAGAAACAGATTTTCTTTGCATAACCCAGTTGTGAACCCGCTTTATAATAAGATATTTTAAAACCCCATTGTTAGCAAGATGCAAATATTCACTCTTCCAGGGCAGATTATTACCTATACCTGTCTTTGGTTCAGTAAGGTTGCAATTTAAAAAAATCTGTACTCAAGGAAAACAAGAAAAACATCTGGTAAAATGACAGCTGTTCTATACTTGAAGAATATTTTTTATTTTGTTTTTTTATTATGTGTTTTTAATTGGTGCTGAAGGAAAACATTTAGTCAATTTTATTGTAACAGTTCATTGCAGCTGCTCATAAATTGGATTATCAGGGGTATACATGGCAGTAAAACAGCCAACATTATTAAGCAGATCTAATTTGGACAAAATCAATGTGTATTTCCCTTTTTTTAAGGAGGAAATCACCATCACATTAGGATGACAAACATGTCAGATCCACAGTATTTAAAATATTCCAGAAAGAACAAAATTATTCTTAGGAGTCAATCCTTGCTAAGGATCTGTGATCAGGAAGACTTCTTCCCTTCTCTTTTCTACTCAACCCTTTTAACTCTTTCCCACAGTAGAATTCACTTAATAAATTCAGAAATGCCGGGAGCTGCATTTTTGAAAGGCAGTTAACATCTTCATTAACTTTGTTCCCATCATACAACTCTTCTTTGCTTTGAAACAGGACTGTGTACCTGATGGATTCAGAGTAAAACAAACAAAAAAAAGTAAAAATTTCCAATTATACAAGATTTAATCAAGCACAGCCTGCAATGGACGTGTCTGGGGATGTCTAGCTACTTTACTTGGACCCTTGGTAGCTGCTAAGCTCAAGAGCTCAGCAAGATGCTCAAAACAGAAAGTGTTTCAAGTACTGTAAAGAAGTTGAATGGAATGAGGGTAAATAGCTTTTTCTCTCCCACTTCATATGAACTGTTTTGATCCTGATGTGTTCTGCAATCACTCCATTAGAGCTGTTTGACTCTTCAGGCAGTTCAGTCCTGCTGCTGGAGGCCTATAGTATGACATCAAAGGGATCATTGGTAGAATGGGCAATAAATTGTAAATATCAACCTTTCATGCAGGTTTTACCCTTTGATAAGAGCTGAGATAGTGCACTGAAATAAAATGTCTCCCTCTACACTTCAGCATTTTCACTTTGGAAAAGACTAATACATTTCAGGTCATATAGCTTGCTCCCTAAAGTGAGATATTTACTAATTTAGAAGGTGCTATCAAAAATAGCAAGGAATAGGAAATGAGAGAGAGCAAAATAGTGATATCTTTCCTGGCACAATACTCTCTGGGGCTTTGACCCAGCAAAAAATCCTCTTTTCTTAATCTGGAATGTGCTGGCAAAAGTTCCAAATAAGATATCAGGAAAGGCAAATGGATTTCTGTGGTGGAGAGGATTGTATTAACCTATCACCTTTACTGAAATGATTACTTTCTTTGGAATGATTCTTCCTTAAAAGCCATAGTGGTTTTGTATACTAACTACAGAGAGAGACAGAACATCAAACATTAATATCTTGGCAACATTTTCATCTGACAGATATGACATGGTTCAGGATTCTACTTTCATTTTCCTTTAATATAAAATTCACCTATTAATCATCTTGGATGTAAATAAATGTATTTAATCATATTTGGAAAAAAAAAAAGAATGCTATGTAAGCACTCAATTGTGAAAGCACTCAGCTAGTTTATGTGAGGTATTTTTGAGATCCCCAGAAAAAAACCAAACAGTATCACAAACAACAACAACAACAACAATAACCACCACAATATCTTTCAAAAGAATTATTAATAATCTCTTGGAGGGAAGACATTTTTTCACAGAAATGGTAACTCCTTTGTGCTCCCACTCACAATATTCAAATAAAATATGCAGATTTTTACAACAGAATTTTGCATTTTTTTAAACAGTCTTCTTGATTTTAACCATTTTGCTGATTACAATTGATATGAGCTTTCTTTTCCTGGTTTTCTGCTTAGTTGTTAACAGACATTAGAGTGCTGCAATTAAAAAAATAAATAAAAGGTTGCTTTATGGCTAAGCATCATGTTAAATATGGGTGTATTCCTCATTTGTGGAAAGTTATGTTCACTCGAATGTACTAATCCAGAAGGCAAATTTCATGCAGATTCCAAATGAGGACATGTCCATGCTAAAGAAGTACTGCTAGTAAGAAGTTTTGCACAATCAACCATGTTTGGTTGTAAAAATCCTGGATGCAAATATATCTTGGCCATATAAAAGCAGCATCCTGGCTACACAAACCAGAGGCATCTGAACATGACTAAGAATATTAGATCCAAACCACTTTTTTTTTTTTTTTTACTAAAGAAACTTTGTTTAATCACATGTGTGTTAATAGACAGTCTAACTTCATATTTTAGCTAAATGAAAATAAAATCCCAGAGCTATATTGAGATTACCATAGAAGTAGAGGTACCTTTTCCTTTAAAAATATCAAGACTTCTACATAATTAGAAAGCTTGTCTAAGTTTACATTGTTTCACCCTCCACACTAAAGTCTGTTTTCTACCTTAGCATTTTCTGCCTCAGATAATAAAAAAAAATTTAAGGTGAAGCACTTGCTTTTTTTCTTAATTTAGAAACTGTGGAATCAGCTATCTGAAAATTAAATCATTAAGTGGCAATGTCTTTATTTCAAGCACTTAAGCTTCCATGTGCATACAGGTTCATCAGAGATTCTACAAAAGGAAAGAAATCCTGGAACAGCTACTGGTCCATTGCAACAATAGCCACTTCCTAAAACAAGAATGGAGATCTGGGGGGTCTCCAGTGTGAATTTAAAAGAACTGTTCACCTTTGTTAGCAACATTTGATATGCATATATATGCCTATACCTTGCCAGCCTTTAACTCTCCAGTCTCAAAGATAGTTGATTGCTGTGCATTCTGCTCATCATTCTCCAAAATTTTGTCCACCTTTCATCTTGGTGTGTTCCACAGATCACAGAAGGACTTAGCTACACTGACTTCTAGGGGACAGTTGGTCTCTGCAGCTACCTAACCTAGCATTCATTATCTCCTTTCCCAACCCTTTAGGCTTGTGATGGAGCATCAAAGAGCTCTTGCTACATACATGGTGTTTTCTTTGACATTGTTCTCTATTTAAAATGAAAAAATTCTAATCAAACTATGGAAAATATTCCTTCCTAAGCATAAGACATGACACCAGAAACAAAGAAAATCTCAAAGAACCAGTGAAGCTCAGGGTCCCACCTTGGGTCATTTGGCCATCATCAAGTTAAAATGTTTCTGGCCTTCAGCTTTGGGTCTGTAGATTTGGTACCAAACATCCTCTGCCACTTCTACTCACTGTTTTCTTTAAAAATGGGCAACTGCTCACAGATTGTCTTCCATCAGCAATATTTGGGTAATGCATCTCTATTTTATATTAGGTATACCTAGAGAGAGAATATATAATAAACTATTGTGCTGAGGCATTTATCTTTGCAACACTGAGAGGGATAACTTGGAAGCAATGTATAGTAGCCATGAAGATAAATAATGCTACAGGGCATAGTATAATTTATAAAATATTCCTGGCACTCTAGGTTCCATTTCATTATTAGATTTTTAAAAAGAACCATTTTCTTGGTTAGTTTCCAGAGCTAGCAGTCACAGAGGCTAATTTCAAATTGCTTGAGGCCCTGGAAACAAAGATGTATTTGTGCAAACACTGTCTCAAATGCCAGTAAAAAATGTGAGCAGGACCCATTCAGCCTTTTAAGTGAATTATACACATGACAATTTTTCTCATCACAAAACCCCATCCCCCCCAATTTTTTCTGTCATGCACTAGCATCTACAGGACAGCTTTCAAAGTGACAAAACTATTGGACAGGGAAAGGAGAGCTAACTTGGATGGCTAACTTCTATACCTACTCAGCACAGAGATAGCTTCCTGTGAACACTTAATTTTGGTCAGCGTGTGAAGTCCTTTCTCTTTAGCTATCTCCACTGAGATCTCTCCTGGACTATATTTAAGAAGGATGTGGGACAAAAGTTGGAAGTCCAAGGCAGATCAACAGGAATGGCTAGGTGTCAAGGACTGAAAGGATTTGAGTTGTTCAGCCAAAAGAAAAGGAATCTGGAAGGAGAGCAAGGCAGTTACTGGTATACAAACCATGAAAAATATTTGAAGGAAGAGACAGAATTAAATATTCTTCATGTCTGCAGTAAATAGAAGAATCTCAAAAGACAATGAGGGAAGTTGAGGTAGAAAACTTTTGCAATGTAAAAGTAGAAAAGCAACAGGATAGGTTATTGAAAATGTGACATTTTCACCACCGGAAGTCTGATGTGTTTATCTAGAGATTAAACAAGTGCAGTGAACACTGCTTAGGATCTGGGAAAAAGACTGTAACCTTCTAAAATCTATTCAGTCCAAAGATTTTGTGATGTGTTAAAAAATGCTATATAATATATAATAAATATGGGCCTAAATTCTAGCAATAAAGCAGTACAAATATAAAATTAATCATCATTATTCAGCACAGCAGCTTATGCCAGAACTGTTAGCTTTTTTTTTTTTTTTTTTTTTAATGTAATGGCACCATTTAGCAAGAGAATGATAAATTATTCATCTTAACAAATGAGTTTAGTTAGCTTAAATAAATGAATTATTTTACGGTTAATTCAGTATCTAGACTTTAGACCTGGTGGAGAAGAGTTTAAACCCATTTTGAAACAGATGATTTACTTGAGATGATCAGTTGCTATCCTTGCACCCTAATTTTTCACCTGTAAAAGGAGGGTAACATCTTTTCCAGACTTTAATTAGTTACAGTAGGAAAATGTAGAATAAAAATGGAAACCAACTACTTCCAAGGGTGGCCATACACTTTCTTTAGATTAAAAAAATTCCCAGGGGAAAGGTAGAAAAAAACCCAATAAAGGTTTTAAGACTAAAGTCATTTTTGCCTACCAAATTATGGGATTTTTTTTTCTTTTTAGGGTGGAATTGGTGGCAGTGGCGGCTCCATTTGAATGTGTCTTTTTTATTTCTAACATAATGTAATTATGGGATTGCAGCAATGAAACCAGGGCTTATTCCAGATAACAAAATTTTAATATCTTTTATCTTCCAACAGGTGAAATAAATGATGTCCATTAGTGTAGTAGCAGACCACTTCTTTAATCAAGCAGCATAAGATGAAGCTGAAACTATCTGTAAACAGCATCAAGCATTAGGAATAAAAGGCCAGCATTAGCATAGGTATCATTTTATTGCTGTTTAATAATTTCCCCAAACAACCCAAAAGTTAAGGTTACATTTTATGGGTAGCATTCTAATGAAGATTAGTTCTGTAATATTTCAGGAGAGTAAACATGGCAGATATAAAGTTATTGAACCTTAAAAGTGTTTCTTGGACCAAATTACTCTAATGATTATCAGTTTGCTGTGAATAATTGTTTTTAGTCAGATCTATTTGAGTTTATGCAACATAGTGTATATGTACTTTCCCAGAGAGGTGGATGGGAATTTAAGACCAGCATGGAGTGAAAACAAAGCTTTCATGCCTCTAGGGAAAGCTCCTCCTGAAACAGTCAGAACCACATCCTAAAAGTTTCAATCTGTCTCTTCGCTCACCATCACACTGCACACAAGCCTTAAAACCAAGTACAAGCCTTCCACCAGCACTAGACTCCCACCACCTAGAGACTAGCAACCTATTAGTTCCTCCAGCTCATCCAGCTGAAAGTGCAGATGTAAGAACTGGATCTCTCACCCTGCAGGAGGAGGCTGTACCAGAGACTCAGCTCAGACTGTATTTGATCTTACCTGCAAGGTGATTGAAGTGCAGCACTCTGCTCAGGTGAGTGTTGCCTCTGTACCTCCTCCCCTTGGCTCTCCTGTGCACAGCAGGCTTTGACAGAATTTCTCTATTCAGTATGGGGTCCTATGAGCTGAAATTGGCCCTCCTAATTCTTTTGGTAGTGCTAAATGTCAGTTATTTGAGGATTTGTAGTCATAAGGCACTTTTTAGACTGTTTCTTTTTCTCACTTATGGTTAGAGGGAGTGGCATATGTATTTTTAACAAGGAGCTATAAAACATAAAAAGACACAAATCTTAATGCTTCAGCTGAAATGCAGTGAAAAAAAAAAAGAATGTTGTAAGACCCAATTAAGGGTCTATTTTTCTAATACAAGATTACTAATAAAGTACACCTGTTACTGAAGCGTGATTCAAAAAAAAAGCATACTATTTTTAATAACCACATTTGTCTCATTGAATCCCTCTCTCAAACCAGCAGACTCTTTTCCCAGATTCCACAAGAAATAAAAAATGAAACACTTCTATTTGAGTGAAAGATTTATAACTCATTTTGGTTTTGATGGACTTGCCATTTATGGCTTTCGCATTAAATTTAACACATTTCAGCATGTCACTATGAGCCTGACATACAGAACAGATATAATAACATTTCTTCCCTGATGTTCAGTCTTGGACTGTATTCAGTGGCTGCTGTCATAGCTGGACCCGTGGTGTGAGGTAGATCATTCTGCATGTGTCACAAACACACACTCATGCCCACATATGTGCAGAATCCAAGAATGTAGAGAAGCCTGGATGACTCAGCTCCAGTGCTTCTCTTTCTTTTTTTTAGCTAGGTTGGATGCAGGGACCTCTCTTTGTGCAAAGACTTCCAGGATCATCCTTCACCTCCTCCCTTTCTCACAATCTCTTTACTTTCTTCTTTTTATTTTTTCATTTTATGTAGTTCATAAGCCCTAGTTTTGTTTCAGTCAAGTTGTTTTTCATGCCATCCTCAGGGTATATGAAAACAATGTTCATACATAAATTGATTAAAATGTCTTTTGGTAAAGTGAGACAAAGACATTTGGTTCACTGATGCTCTGCATGTGACAATACCAGAATACCAGATCTTCAGAGACAGGATAATCTGTCAAGGAAGAAACAAAAAGAAACAAACAACAAACAAACAAAATAATAGCAGCCCAAACTGCACTTAAAAGCCATATACAAAACTTCACATAATGTAGTCCATTCCCAATACATCTGCAAGAATTTATCACTAGAAAAAATATGTACTCTATCTTGACAAAAATAGGAAGAAAATTGTTCCTATTTTACAGGTTGAGGCTAAGAGCAACTCCAATCCAAAATCTGATGTGATGGATACTCTTTTTTCTGTAAGTCATTGCACTGAAAACCATTGAAAGGGAAAACAAATGTCAGGATAATGTCCATACATATTCCAGAGTCAGGAACATAACGTATGCACGTAATCTTCACTTTCAAGCCAGGATTTTGTTCAACCAGATCATATGCATCCATATGGCTTTTGTGTTTCTCAAAAACTAATTTCATATTCTTACAGAGAAGTAGGTAATAAAATATATTTTCACAATTGGACATCCAGAAGACCTAATTTGATAACATTTTGAATGAGCATGTAAGTTTAATTGTCTTTCTTTTTGCTTATTCATTAGCAAGAAATCTTTCGGTAGGTGTTCCATGACATATTTCAAATACTTTGCTACAACATCAAATAACTTTGTGTTACTTGAATATGAGTGGTGAAATTTTTTCTTTGTGTGTGTACACTCTTCTGTTTCTCACAGTGCTTCAATACAACTTTATTGGCTCAGCTTTTTCTGCAGAATGTCACCAACGTGCATTTAAGGAATCTTTTGAAAAGTAAGATTAAAAAGGTATTCTTGCTGTCTTAAGGAATGAAACTGTTTCTGCCTGAAATACAAGTTTTTGGATATGGCTTTCTGATCTTAAATTGTCAAATAAAAGCAGTGTATGATATGAGTAATGATGACACCATGAATTCTATCATGTTACTATGAAATTAGTTTAACAAAGGACTTCTTTTTTAGGGCCAGGTTGTCAATCACATCTTAGGGAAAGTGAGCTACTTGTGGGCAAGCTTCAGAGCCTCTGAGACAGACTTCTGTAGATGAATAGGTGCTCAATTACAATGAGCAGTCAGCTCTGTGACCTGATGCTGCTTCAGGAATAGGAGACCCTCCTGCAGTCCTCTACACTCTTTAATGTTATGGCTTATGTGAGGCTGTGGAGACCACATTTTAGAAAGCTTTTCTGATAAACAGCTCTCCCTCTGTCTTCAGCTAAGCATCTGTTTACTCATTCAATCTTCTTGGGTTCTGGTACTACAGCTTCAAAAACTGTGAGATCCCTGAAATGAGGAATTTGAAAAGCAAAATTACTGAAGGGCTGCCCTACAATACTGGATTGCAACTAATAACAAGCAAAGGTATGGTCCAAGACCTCCTTCAAGTGAGCTTGGAAATGGAAAAATTCTTTACAGAAACATCTGGAACTGTACACTCAGTGGTGGATCATCCATCCTGCCTGCAGTCTTGGTGTCTGCAGAGCTGTTGCTGTCACATATCCTCACTGTTTCCTTTTGGCTGCAGTTGTGCAGGTTATTTTCACCCTCTTACATTCGTTACCCCAGGGGCACTACCATCATCAGCCTTGGTCAGCAGCAGGTCCATCTTGCAGCTGTCTGACATTGGCTCTGTTGAACATGGGGAAAGCTTCTAGTTACTCCTGAAGACCCCCACTTCTAAAATGGCCATGAAAACCCAGCTCAGTACTCCTAATCACAAGTTCAATGAGCTCTTCTTAGAAGGCTATGAAGCCAAAGTTAAAATCTAAGCAGTTTAATTCAAATTTCTAGCATAGAGACTTGCCAAAGTTTTGATGTTTCTCCAAGCATTTTTCTTCTACTAAGCTTGATGTCTCAGGTGAAAATGACATTAAGCCAGATGGCATAGCTGTAAAACTATATGAGTAAAAAGAGAATCCTAGAAAAAAAAAAAAGTAAATTGAAGTGCTAAAGAATAAAAATGAAAAAAAAATTAAAGCACAAAAATCACCTAAACTACACTATAGAAAGGTTTGAGCAGCGCCCTAAGTAACGAGTAAAAGTCAAGCTAGTCATGGAGAGGAGCTAAGACTAAGCAGGAATGTGCGGGGACAGGCAGAAGTGGGTAAGGGATGCCACCATACTGTGGTTGGGATAGAATGTAGAACACTGAACACCCACCACTGAATATATTCTCACACTCTGGGAACCTATCTACAGACAATAACTTAGGAGAGAAATTTTAACTATACAAGGTATTATACTCTGGCAGGTGTATCACTTGATTGAAGCAGTGCCTCTCTCAACAGTGACAGCAAATCATGAAAGCAAGATAAATACATGAGTGAGTTGTACTTTAGGAAGGTACTTCTAATTTCTCTCCTTGAAACATAGCTATAGGTGTTTGATTTTTTAACACAAAAGGCAATCACATCCCAAAACGAAGATGAATGTGTCTCCATATTTCTAACATGCAGGTGTTGAAATATTTTTCTTTCTCAGTGTAAACACACATAGTGCCTGAAGTACAGCCAGTTTCAGCAAGTTGATGGGCATCCAGCAACACAAAGCAGTAATCTGTCAGCATGGCAGAGCTGCAGACTCAAGGCAGAGCAGCAGCTGCTAACAGGTGCCTTATTTTATACACTATTATTTGTGTTCAACCCCTTCCCATTCATTGCTGAGGAATGGAAAATTTGACGTTACCACTCCCTAAAAACTTTTCACACTTTAAATTTCTATAACGGTTCCATTACACTCAGTGTATGTTGGACTAGAAAGTACAACACAGAAGCACAGGTGTGGTGTTTGCTGAAGTAAAGCAAAAAAGGACAGAATGTTATACAAGCTATGAGGTAGGTGTGGTTCATCTGTCACAATGTGAACAGGTCAGTGTTCAACAAAAAGAAAGAAAGTTGTGGTTTCACATGGCCAGGGGTGACTCACTGTCTGAAAACATGGACACTAATGGGGTTTTTGTGAAAAGGAGCAGACACAAACCTCCCTTTGCCACTGGCTCTGCACTAAAAACACAAGATGAAATCTAGACGTTACCATACACTGCTGCAGGTTTCAGCAGGCCCAGTCCTCTGCAAATGAAACAGCAGCAACACTTTTTAATCAACCCAACCATATTTTTACAAATATTTGTCTCTGCAAGGGTCTTGACATTCAAATAAAAACAATGCAAGAGGGTAAACATATCAAAGAACCAAGGAGGACCATAACATGGAGAACATTTTATTGTGGGTTTGTTTGTAGTTTGGTTTGGGGTTTTCTTTTTGTGGTTTCAGATAGGTTATTATGCTTTCATATTTTTCAAAGTGAAATACATTTTGTGAAAGCAAAAAAAGCAGTCACTAAGAATCACTAGACTCTAATATACAAGCAAGCAAATCCTATGGTAAGCATAAAAGCCTGTCACAAAATAAACCACCCTAAAAAATTATAATAATAACATAAACTGCCTTATGTCCTCCGAAAGGGCATATTTCAAATGAACTTGCTTTCTATGCTTTCTTTCTATTCTGTTTAGGACATTATTGTCTCTTAGGACTCAACTTTTTATGTATAATGCAATCAAGATGTAAAATTTGCATAGGTAATTTAATTAATTAACGTTAGCTGTGTAAGCTTTACTGTGAACACCAAGCTAGTCATCTTATAACTCCTTTCCTATCCAAGAATAGAATTTTCCGTTCCTGGAAAGAAATGAACATTTCTTATGGACCAAATATTTCATTGAACATCTGAGTCCAATTCTCAGATTCTCAGGTGCATAGAACTTTACTGAAGATTTATCAGTTTTTCAGTTTACCAGTTTCAGTATAGACTTGCTCAAATGACAGCTACTTTTGCACAATATTAAGCTGAAGTATTCTAGGAATTGTTTTCCAAAAGATTACTAGAGGTTTTCTTTGTGCTTCCTATAATCCTGTTAGAACTATTGGATTCCTATGGAACCCTACAGGCATTAAAGCAGCATTTCAGTGCTTGTGTTGCTGCTTCATTTGTGATTAGCCTATACTACCAAAGAGTCAACTGTTGTGAATGAAAAACAACACGTTACTTGAGTGAATAGATGTGCTGGTGGGCATAGGATCCTGGACTGGATATGAATTCTTCAATGGAATAAACTTTATAGTGTAGCTTCAGGCAATTACTTAACCTCTTAAACTCCACTAACTCCATCAGAGGACTGGAAATTGGTATTTCTCTCCCCCACACTTTACATGCCTGCACTGTTCAAAATACTTGTTAAGACCGAAAAATCAGCTCTGTAAATGGAATAAACTTTCTATTTCACTTCAGCATTGTTTAGATCAGGTTATGAGACACAGACTCTTGTGTGTGAGACATTCAGACCTGAATGCTGATTCACTGTGTTGGAGCTTATGCATTGAGGACAGTAAATAATATTCATGGAGAGATTAATAAAAAGTTTAAAAGTTTTCTAAGTATCCTTTATCTTTCTTCCCTATACCAAGATGGTTGTTTCCCCATGTCCAGGTAACAGGTAAACCACCATGTCAGTTTTAACAATGTTCTGTTCAAACTATGAAAATGAAAGGGACTTGATTCTGCATGGAAATCTGCTGCTGTACAAGGTGTGCTACAAGAAGGCAGACTTGGTAGTGTCAGTTCAGTATTTATGCAACTGAAAAACTGCAGGTGGGAATTAGCAAGCACTGCCTAGGTGAAATAGGTATAAACATTTTAGTCCTATTGGAGTATGGATATTGGAAAAGTCAGTGCTCTCACCCTCTGGAAATTTTGCAAACTCAGTAAACGAGAACACTTTTTCTAGCCTTGCATCTGTATCTGCCATGCAACAAAAACATTGTCAGGTAAGGGCAATCAGAGGTGAAAAGAGAGATCCAAATTCAGTTTGTACATATTCTGTACATTGTTACTGGTTATTTATTCATTTATTGCTAAAATAGCTGTAGATTGCAGGATTTTGCCAAAGCTACCATACACATGTAGTCAATACCCCTCAATCCTCCTGTTTCTCTTCTTTTCACACAATTACATTTGAGCCATTTATATGTAGAGCTGATGATGGTTTTCATGTGGATATTACTCAGGTCTTCACCCCTGTTGATAACACATACTGATAATTAGAGTTATTAATGACTGATAAAAATCTCATTGGAGTCCATGCAAGATTTGGGGTTGACAAAAACATCAGATTTTTTATTCTTCCACCAATGACAGCTAATGAACTACAGCCTACAGAAGAAATTGCTCTTATTAGACTCTAAGGCTTTGTGTTCATTTACTTTTCGGGACATAGCAAGATTATCTTTAATCTCTGGTCTGTCATAATTGTGTAGTGGACTCAGGCCTTCCTGTGTTCTTTTTATTTGTACAGCTGAACAACCTTTTGCTATTTGTTTAATTTCCTTCACAAAGTCTGGCCCAGACAAGTTCTTGGCATGTCTCACATTATCCTTATACTACTTGATCTTCTAAACATAATTGCATTGCTGAGTAGAACTTTTTCCTGTTCTTGGTAAGGTGTCTGCTTACTCCTGCAGTTTTCTTTGTGGTTTTTATTCATCCAGAGATGATGTCCTATTATAAAATTTCCCCTAAAGTTCAGAACATAAATTGTCTTTTTCACTCAATAAGATTGCACATCTCCAGTTCCTAGTCCTCAATCTTTTCAATGCAACTTCACAAATCTTAACACGTTCATTCACATCCCAGATGCCAGCCACCAGATACTTCCTTAGCATCTGGAAAACTTCTGGCCACACAAGCAATCAAGAGACAAAGTAACCTCTAAAAAAATCCATTCATCAGACCATTACCCAGATAGCTCATCTTCCACCATCAGCTTCTTTGCCTTGCCCACTTGCCCTAGCCTGAGGTGACTTGCCTGACAGTATTTGCCCCTTCTAGCCTGGCCTCTTTGCTAGTTCTGGACAGATCTCATGACTGTCATGGTTCAAAGAAGGATTCACAGACCCATAACTGAAGTCTATTGTTTACTCATTTATGCATCTTATCTAAGAAATTCACAAGTAATGTCTCCCCTTGTGTTAACAAAGTTAGGAATTCTCCTTTTCTATATATTTGATCTTTCAAGTATCAAATTAATGTAATTTAGGGTTTCAAAATCCTGTCAAAAAATTCATAAATTTTAATGATTAGTTCATGTCATCAATTAAAACTTTTCCTATCATGTTTATCCTATCTATGCCCAAAGGGGACAAGTCATCATGGCCACAAACAACTGACCCATTTTCCTGACAATCTGTAAGAAATAAGCTATTACTTATGTTTTAATTGGTCATTTTAACTTAGGTCATGTCAGTCATGAAAGAGTTCATCTTAAGCAGCCTTGGATACCCATAGTACTATGATTACTTTGCATGCACACACTGCTGTACATCATAGTTATGACAGAGGTGACTGGTTCCTTCTCAACCAGCAGCTGCTCCTTGACCTCTCTAACACAAATCTTAAGTGCCATAAGTGCTGCTCTGTTTTGTTGATGTCATTTTTCCTGAGCACTCTCACCTGTTCTTGATAAATGTCCCTTTCACTCTTCCTATTCCCCTTTAAGGCTTGCACACACAGAAGTCTTTATCTTTTCTATATGGAGGGTCCATACACAATGCTTGCCAGCCTGCCCCCCTGGCTCATTTCCATGCTCCCTGACATAACTTTAACACCAGTTAACATTCTTTTGGCAGCTCCCACTGACATGCATATGGGTGAATCCATATCACTCCCAGGAAACAGTGAGGCCAGAAATTATCTCAGTCACAGCCAAAACAATATGCAGAGCAGCCAAGAGTGAATAGACCCTTGATTGTTTTAGACCTCATGCAGCATGCATGAGTTGATGCTTAGAAAATGGATTGCATATTGGGCCATATGGCAAGGGGCACTGGAATGACAAGAGCTGCTCATTTAGGAGTGATAAGCACCAGAGGCTTCACAGTATGAGAAGCCATGGTGAAGGTTGGTGTTTGTATGGACTGAGGGAGTTCACGTGCTCTGTAATTGATGTGGAGGGATATAACTGCTATGATGAAGAATTAGACTGGTATGAGGAGTAGCAGCGGTCAGGCATGCAATCCTCATTTCTGCAACCATTCTACACCTGCAAGGATGTCTTGATTTCTCCAAATAAATGAGACAACTCTGCAAACTGATAGCAAGGCTTCACTGTGCAAGAGAACAGTGGAAATAAAAGCTGGAGGGATGTCCATGGCACCAAAACAAAAATTCTGCAAAGCATTTTTAAGAACTTTTCTAGCAATGTATGCTGCTGCTTGGCAAAAGTACTGAACAAATCTTACAGCCAAACTTTGTTAAAATGTCATCATCTTTAATGCAAATAGGTTTGCTTAGTACACAACCTCACATGAAATGCAAAGGTGGATTACTGGCTCAGAAAATAAAATCATTAAGCTTTGAAATGCAGAGAGAACATTAAAATATAAAAAAAACTTCTGTGAAAATTTCACTAAAAGAAGGACTCTCAAAATGTAAATATTTTTGGACAGTAAGTTTTGCAAAGCTTTCATTATCACTGCCATCCTTATTGTTTCTGCTTTATAAAGACATCTGAGATTAGAAAGTACATGAAAACTACTCAGTGAACCCATTAAAACAGCAGCATTATCTGAAAAGCAAATTCTAATAGCACATAAATTTAAATCTCATAATAATCCCTTAATAGGAGAAAAAGAACTGTTATTTCAGCATAGACAGTGCTGGCATGGGGTGTAATTTAACTTGAATATCGCATCTCTGTCAGACTAACCAATGCCCTGGGTGCCTTGATAAACTACAAGGAGCAGATGCATAATAAAATAAGTCAGACAGCTTGCTGAAGTTTCATCTGCCAGTGGGACCCACTTGGTACAGCCAGAGCCCTTTGCCAAGTCTACTTTCTCACTCTGTGTAGATGGCACTGCTCCAGTAGCTCTGATCTTCTATCCAGCTGCTCCACACACAATCTCAGAGAGGTATCTTTCATTATGCTTAGTTACAAAGGCCTACAAAGAACAGTAAGACCTACTCACTACTCCTTAACAGGTGGGTCAGCATTTTTAAAAGCCCTAGAGGTGACAAAACTCAGATTCCAGAAATTATTCAGGGCAAAGTGACCTTGAGCCTAAAAGAATGTGAGGTCTCAACATCCAAAACCAGGCTGCGGCTTTATAAAGTTCTAAATTTTTAATACAAAACTCTGACCCTGTAGAAATACTGAATTTCTTATGTGTAGTTCCTGAAATAATTTGGCTTCCCAGCTATGATACTGCAGCTCCCTTTAGAAGGTTTCTTTTCACATGTACGTTTTCATGGCAGAGGTTTAAGTCCTTGCTTGAATTGCCCCACTAGAGCTTGCCTAACCTTGAGGGAGTCATGCCCTGAAGGGTCATCTGAGCTTCAGGTGAGTCAGAACTGCTGTACTGGCCATGTGTGTCTGTGCAATTCCTACAAAGTTCATCCCACGGTCTGTGACTGCAGCAAGCCACGTTACTCTATCATGCCTTTGCTGAAATATAGTAGCAGACTTTTTTTTGACATTTCTAGAGGGTATTCTAGCTTCCAGGTTTAGCCTGAAAAAAAGAAGTCTCTGGGGAGACCTTAATGCAGCCTTTCAATATTTAAAGGACTCTTGTAAAAAAGATGGAGAGAGACTTTTTATCAGGTCTGAAGTGACAGTATAAAATGCAACAATTTTAAACTGAAAGAGGGTATATAAAGAGATGAAAGGAATAAATTCTTTACAGTGAGTGTGGTGAGGCACTGGAACAAGTTACACAGACAAGCTGTAAATGTCCAGTCCGTGACCTCAAGGTCAGGTTGGATGAGGCTTTGAGCAACCTGATCTAGTGGAAGATGTTCCTGCCCATGGCAGGTCCCTTCCAACCCAACCCATTCTATCATTCTGTGCTTCTATGAATCTATTTCTTTGTGAAGAGGCACAAAAATGCCAGCTTCATTTACAGAACTGAATAACTCTGCTAGGAGTATTTACATTAAGATTTTAAATCCTCTTTTCCTTCATGTAAGCTGTTGCACAAACACTCAGTGTTGCTTAGAAAACAAACTCATAGTGTCTTCCTATAGTGTAGCACTCACACAAGGAATCAAATCTCTCAAAAAGGACAGTACAGTCAGTCAACTAAATGGTGCTACAAATTTTTCTTGAAAGGGTCCTTACAACGGCCCTTTCACCAAACTATACGTGCTGATGAATTCTTATGATCCAGGGCTTTTTTCTGTGTGGTAAACAGTGTCTTGGGGTTTGTGCTGTGATGACTTCATTGTGTACATTTCTTACCAGATCCATACCTATTTATTATGATTCCTCCATTTTGATATATTCCAAAATTATCCTTCACACTTGACAGTCCCAAGCCTTAAAAATTTGCAGATTTTTTTGTATATTTTACCTAGAGGATAAATATATTGCATGTTTTAATATTACCTCATTAATCCTCAGATTATTTATGGAGAAAACATCAGCACTCCATTGGTTTGGAGTTTTCTTTTTATTAAAAACAAAACAAATAATTTCTTTTTATTGAAAATAAAAGAAATAATGGTGTAAACATTTATAAATCCTGATTATTCAGAGACATTCTTAATTCCTAGGAAGTAACAGAAATTCTTTTGATATTTTATATTAGTTAACAATTCTCTCTTGCTTTGCTATTAGCTTACAATTCTCTTACTTTGGCTACTAACCACTTTTAAGTGGTATAATTGTCAAATGGACTCTTTAGATGCAAAACATTAACCTCCACTAACAGGCATTTGCTTAAGTAATGAAACTCTATCCAAATACTCCACATTTCTTACTACAGCAAATCAACACTGTTCACACACTCAAACTGAAGATTATACAAGCACATGTACTTCTGGTTAGGCATCCTTAAAAAGAAAACTACTTGAATTTCAGTTTAGGGATAATTTCCTGTCTTAGCTGGCTGCTCCCATATTTTGGGAGCTCAGTTTTGTGAAGCTGAAATATGACAAACTGAATATAAACTGTCTCCCTCTTACAGATCATTAATCGGGTAGGGAATTTTTTTTTAAATGTTATTTCTACCCTAAATTGAAAGAAATGCTCAGATGAATTTAGTGAAAATTTTGGTTCTGTAGTGAGTAGGGAGTCAAGATTTCTGGATTATGGTCTTGGACATTACGAAATTATGCATAACTTTTTATGGTTTCTTTTCCCAATTACTAGATTGTATTATCATAAAAATTAATTATTTTCCTACCAGATCCTTCAAATCAAATACTGTTCAGCAAGTCAAAACTGAGATAACTTTCAAACTATAAAGTCTCTTTAAAAACCTATCAACAGATTCCAGAAAAACAAATTCTGAACTTGAATATCCATGAAGAAAAAGTTCAGAAACAGATTGGGAAAAATGTTTTAGCATAGGATTTTTTTCAGCAGAAAACCAGACATGTCAATGACATTTTTATGTCCTTTTCATAGTAAGTTGCAGAATGAAGCCAACCAATCTGCAAAAATTGTACATGTACCGTAAGTCAGCAAATATTCCTCCTGTTGCTGGGCCTGTTTGATCTCACAGTCTAGAAGAGAAGCAGAACTATATTTAATGACTCTAGCAGCCTGAATTTCCATTTAAAAAACCATCCCTGAGCTCTATAGTCTTTTGAAATACAAAACCCTCCTCACGTTTTCCTGTTCAGAGAGCTTGAAACAGATGACGGCAGGATCCTTCCAGCAAATTGCTGACAGGTAGCTGTCTGCCAGGATTCCAGCCAGAAGCCAAATTCACAGAGGTCAAGGGTTGAGGTGAACGTTATACATCCACAGCCAAGTACAGAAGAGAAGTCTTTTGAGAACCTTCACAAGGGTGTCAGCAGCAGTGTGGAAGGAATGGGGAAGATATGCTTCAGTCCCTTGCACCTGTATGGTAGGTGACAAAGTCTATAATTGTATGAGGTCTAAGGACATGGTTAAGTGACAGAAATACTGGAGATATTTTGTCAGTACTTAGATTACCAAGTCCTCAATGATATATTATTTGTAGGTTGCTCATGTGCTGTGTCACTATCCCAAAACAGTTTGTTGGTACTGGCTTTACTATTTCATTTCTTGGGCTGAATAGCAGAAATTCTTCACTGCCACAGAAATATTTGCACTTTCTGTTTAAAAGAGAAGCTGGGGTTCATCACTGTAATGTAAGCAGCACAAATAATGTTTCTTCTGGAGTTTTGTCTTTACCTTTGAAGAAAAAGAGGAGTCTTCATGTAGTTCCTATGTTATGTTAGTGAGGGGTAAGATAACAGAAGCCAAAGCCTCTTTAGTTGCTCTTACCAAAGGAGTTTTACACAGGTTCATGTGTGACAGATGGCAATGACAGACTCTGCAGAGTTGTTCAAGAAAATAAGACAATTGAGCCTAGGACAAGAGTATTGCCAACAAAGAAAAGGTAAAAATTAAGAGTTTGTAGGCACTAAATGGAGCATTAGGAATTTGGATATTTACAGAACAAAGCACGAGAAAAGAGTAAAAACTTCCACCAATATCCTCTGAACAACAGTGATATTCATGTTGGGGGGAGCACAGAAACACTGATAATAAGGATTTTATCTACATTTCCTAGGAGCATTCTTCCCTATTTTCCTCTGCTTCATGTTTCAGTGCTTAGAAAGATAGGTGACACCAATTTATACCAGCTTGAACTTATTCCTGCTTTATCCACTCTGCAAGTACCTCATTTAACTTGAAATGCAAAACCAATTCACATCCCTGGACCTAACTGCAGACAGTGCAAGGAGAAAGTCCTTTACTGTTTGGATGATGGGTTGTGATTCTATAAGCATTTAATGACAGGAAAGAACTTGTATATATTCCTCTCCTAGTCAGACATCTTAACTAAACTTAAAAATTTTGTGATAATATTCTTATGGTATGGTCAAATTTGTTTTATAAAGATAAACTTCCTGGCAGTCCAAGGTGAAGCATTGTGTATTTGTGAGTGAGGTGGGTATTTTGATTATATCTTGCAAACTGGGATTTCTGTCTCTGTCACGTTGTAACATAAATCACATACCATGTATGAATGCATCATAAGAAGTCACATAGGTTTATGGCATACTGTGACAGCTCTTTCTCTCAAGAGACTGCTGGTAGTTTGATAGTGGTCTCAGACCTTGACATCAGTGCTTTTGGCAATTGACCTACACGAGACATGCTCCAGCAAATGATGCTGACTGTAGATAAGGGATAAAAAATACATGATGAAGATAAATCTTCCTTCCTTACTAACAGGAAAAAAAAAAAGTGGTAATAGAGTATCCTCAATTTCTGATATACAGAGGACCTGAAGAACCAAGGGCTGTTTACAGTGAAATGACAAAGTGCTGATGGAAAATCTCTTTGGCAGCATTTGAGGAAATGGGGAGTGAACAAAAGACAAAAGAAACAGTCCATGTAAAATGTCCTGCCTGCACAAAAATCCTATTTCAAGCTTCCTAGCTCTACAGAAATTGCAAGTTAAATGTTTTATTCCCCAGATTTATTACTTTTAACTGCCCAACTTTTATAAAATATTTCCAGAACTGAGTGGCTGTTTATGCTAAAGGGCACACAGCACTATGCTAATGTGAGATAGGGAACTACAGAAGTGCCACTGCAACAAACCATTGCTAGAGGTGTCATTTGGAATATTGTGTGCTGGGCTGGTCATCTGTATTCAAAAAAGATAAAATTGAACTGGAAGAGAAGCAGAAACAATCTATAGAAAGTAAAGAGAAAGACTTACAATGACACTTTCCAGAGGTTGTTTGGCCAAGCAAAAAATGAAATGGAAGAGGATAAATAAGGACTCTAGAAATATGTCTTTGAAGAAGTAGAATGTCTTAAGCTAAATACATGCACTAACATAAAATCAAATTACTGTAAATTGATCATGAATAAATCTATTCTGGAAATTCCTAGTATCTGAGGAGCAAAATTTTAAGAGTATCCACATAGGCTCTGGGAGAAAGTGAAGCTAAATTTGTTTTAAGATGAACTTCAGTTGATGTATAGGGAGAGCTATATAACACAGTAAGGAAATGTCTGGGACTAGGACATTGGTGGCTCACTTCAGTCCCCTAGACAGCAGCAACTAGTGCCATATCCTCAGGCACTGCTCCTGGCCTCCAGCTACAGTCCAGAAAAGTTCTTCTACAAGATCTGAGTAGTATTTTCCAGACCTATGTAGATTTTTCAGGTAAGTTATAGTGTCTCAAATGGCTTGGGGTGACCATCTTTAAGCTTCTGAGCCAGGCTGTGGGCATGGGCAATCAGACTTCAGGTATGTCATAGACAGAGACATACCCTGAAACTTTATGAGCTTGTATTGAATTTATAACATGTTCTCAAGACATTTTATATGTCACATATGGAGGCATGGGAGGATTTCCCCAGGTGGATGCTCTAGTTTCTATGGGAGGCAGTATTCACCATAATTGCAGGGAAGAAGTTTACAAGGTACATTTGAGAGTCATAGTCCATTATATAGCTTCAGGCTGATGCTAAGGGTTAAAGAACTTATTGATAAAGAGACGGGGTTTTCTCCCAAG
Source organism: Muscicapa striata striata (assembly GCA_030060385.1). Lineage (NCBI taxonomy): Eukaryota > Metazoa > Chordata > Aves > Passeriformes > Muscicapidae > Muscicapa > Muscicapa striata. The sequence goes on from JAREIS010000018.1 coordinate 3,700,272, forward strand.
GTTTAGTTTAAAGTACTTTTTTCTCCTGCCTTTCTATATAGAGAAGAAAGTAGTCAGTCCTTGAGCGAGTTTTGTTTAACATATACTATGCTAGTAGAAAGATGTTCTCAGTTTCTCACTCATGCTTCCCATGGCACAGCTGTGACACTTAGCCTGTGTAAAACCATAAATTCAGTACAGGGTGATGGAGATACTTTGCAGAGTCTCTATAGCCTTTGGAACTAGAAATTTTCCCTCATTTGCCCACAGCTCTGATGTTTTAACCTACATGATCCAGACTGTCTATTAGATCATGACCTAGACCACCTCTTCCAGCCATATGCTCCTATTTTTATGGCCATATTAGCATAATAATTAATGCTGAATTCTAGGAGAACTTGCATTATGTTGCCCTGAACTTCCTGTGAAGGCTAGCAGTATGTATTTTTACATTGATTTGCTAGCCCCTGGACATGTTTTTCCACATGTCAGAATAAATGGATCCTATTTTATTTTACATGTTCAGTGTCTTTGCTGTAGTCTGACTCTTTTCTGGAATCATCTCAACAGATTTTTAGAGGGTTTTTCCTGGTTTTTTTTGTTTGTTTGTTTGTTTATTTGTTTGTTTGTTTTTTTTTGGTTGTTTTATTTTATTTTTTTTTAAATAAAGATCTCATACATATTGGATATACTTGAAAAACTCTCAGAAGGTGCATAGCTACAGTTAGGTATTTAAAAGTATCCACAGAACTGTAAGTATAAAATAATCATGCACAGAGAACATAAGCTATACTATATCAAACTGTGAGCATTTTATGTGCCATCTGAGTTTTCAGTTGTTTTACCTGAAGCTGCTATGTGGTTATGAGGAAGGGAGTATAAATGGCCAGGTAGAAATTAAAAGCAAGAAACAAAACATTTAACAATACAATTTGTCTGCAAAAAAACCTTTTACATAGTAGATGGGAGATTAATGAAAAAATGTTTAACTAACTTCTTTCTGGTGTCTCAGATCTCAGTCTTTATATTTAAAAGCCCCCTTGGGAGAGAATTTGGGAGAAAAAAAACAAAATTACCTTCTGAGACAGCTGCTGCTTCAGGAGGGGCTGGGTGAGAATCTGAGTTGTCATAGGGATGCAATGCTGAGTCAGAGTATTCTTGTGGGAAATGCCCCAGTTTAGGATGCCTGTGAGTTTACCAGGGAAAGTGAGCCAGCATGTAAGCTGTGACACTGAGCTACCACCCTCCTGGCCTGGGCATGAGGAAGCAAATCAGGATCCTGGTGCAGAGAGCTGTAGTTACTCTTTCCAGTATCTCAGTCATTAGTCACAGCTGTCACCTGAGACCTGGTAGCTGACTCCAGGCCAAAATCAACAGGCTGCCTACAATCACAGAATGTAAGAATATATTAAAGGAAGCAGGAATTACATTAGGTATCACGTCTCATATTTTAGTTCCTTGCCTCATCAATAGAAATAGAGTCTGCTGGAGCTGAAACCAGTGTACATATGTACAAATCACAGAATCACTGAATCTCAGAATAAATTAGGTTGACAAATACCCTTGAGATCATTGGGATCCAACCTGTGGCCAGCCACTGTGTCAACTAGACCCTGTCACTAAATGCCATGTCCAGTCTTTCCTTAAATATCTCCCTGGACAGTGATTTCACACCTCACTGGGGAGTCCATTCAAATGCAACCTTTTTGTGAAGAAATTCCTCCTAATGTTAACCCAATCATCCTCTGATGCACATTAATGCTATGTCCTCTTGTCCTGTCACTGGTTGTCTGGCAGAAGAGACTGACCCCCACCTGGCTACAGCCTCCTTTCAGGTACTTGTAGAGAACAACAAGGGCTTCCTGAGCCTCCTCTTCTCCAGGCTAAACACCCCTGGCTCCCTCAGCTGTTCCTCACAGGATTTGTGCTCCAGACCCTTCAGCAGCTCCACTGCCCTTCTCTAAACTCACTCCAGCACCTCAATGTCCTTCCTAAACTGAGAGGGCAGAATTTTCTTTCTGCTCTGCTCTGTTTTAGGGTGTAGCAAAAAGCTCTCTTGGCCTGGACCTGAAATGAGCTAGAAGTGCACATTAAGGTCCAGAAGAGCTCAAATTCTTGCTTTCTGGTGCTGAGTTGAGATGGAGATCCTGGCTGAATCCATAAGTCTGGGCTTTGCAGTCACTGACACATGAAACCCAGATGCAAATTTAGCATGTTTGCAGGTATGCTGATGACTGGACTCGGGGCTAAGGTTCAGTCATTAAACTATTGCAACTTCCTCTCATACAGAGGCAGAGCAGAGGAAGTCAGAAGGAGGCACTTGTGTTTGGCTAACAGCTGGACAGTGCTGCACTTTGTGTAGGAAAATGGCAGTGGATCATTTTATTTCTGTTTTCTTATCTAATGCAGTGTTACTGTGAACAGGATCTTGAATGCTTTCCATGCTCACAGTTCCCAAGAGCAGAACAGCAGGTAGAGAACATTTTTCAGGCTTGCTGAAGCAATCCCAGCTTAGCACACAGGCATCTGATACCCCAAATCCCTTCTAAATGTGTAAGAACTGCTGGATTCAATTCCAGGCAAGTAACTCTTTCTGAAGTCTCATTGAGATCAGAATGGCATGGGTAGAAAGATTATATACTTTATTTCAGAAGTCCTTTTAACTTTGTCTTAGCAAAAGACTGGTAAAATTTCTGTTAACAAAGCTAACAACTCTTTTTTTTTTATGGATTCATTCTATATGTATAATCTTTGGTGCCTTCTCAATGAAATTGGTGATGCATCCTTCTATTTTCTTCATGATAGTGACATCAATTTTAAAGGATCTTGTCTTTAGCATTGCTTCCAACTCTAATTAGACACTTTTTTTATTATAGATCTTCTCCAGAAAAAAACAACTTGTATGTCCTGGGAATGTAAAAGGTTAAGGAAACCATATCTAATTCCAGAATCAATCTAATTGGCATTTTTATGCATTCAGTTTACCAAAGCAATGCTATCAGATGCTTCTTTGCATCACATTTAGGTGAAAAGAGGTCCAACAGAAGAATCCCCATCCCAGGCTGGAGTTACAAATAGACTTGAATTTCTGGAGGTATTTCTCTTTTCTCACATCTGGGAAAGTAGGAATCAGATCACATGAACGATCTTTGTTCCTGGCCTGCTCTATCAGTTAGTTCATTCTGTTTTTCTCCACAGCTTGAAATTTTTTTTTTCTCTTTCATTCTCCGAGGAGGTTCAGCCTGTCAACCCCAAATAGTGCTTATATGATTATTACTATCCTACAACCATGACAACATTCAGAAGAATAACCACTAAAATCTTATCTAAAAGAAGGGCACAGTATGGTTCATATTGGTTTTCCTGTATCAGCTAAAGTAGTAGAACGACTTGCATGGGTTTGTCTCTGTCTGTATTGGTAAAGTTGGAGTTTTATTACTTGAATTTGGAAATAGGCAAAGAAAACAAGCTGCAACTCAGGATCTGACAACACTGTGTAAAACAAAAGGTGATCAAATGGAAAGCAAAGCATCTCTGAAGCTTAAATGAATTTGCACTCTTGAATTAACTCCTTGCAATTAAATGTCTTTATAGACATTGTCATATTAGCCATCATACATCACAAATGCATTTTGTCCCTTAATAAAAAAATGCAATCATGATTTAAAAAGAAAAAAAATTAATTTCTTATTCCATTTGGCAGAACAAGGAGTAACAGGTTACTTATACACATAATATCTCATAAGCCTTATTTTCTAAAATGCCACAGTTGTCTTCTACCTTAATTTTTATTTCATGATACCACTTTCCTCAGACCTACGTCTCTGGCCTTACTGTTTTGCCAGCTGATGGTTGCATGAATCAGCCTTAGATATAAAAAGCTGACTTCTGGAAGGCAGAGTTATTGAGGACAACTGATGACAAACCACTGAAAGTAGTAGGTGTTAGCCATTAAATTGTTCTTAATGAATGAATCCCACAAGAGCAAAAGCAGTTCTCACCAGACAATGAGGAAGGTGGCTGGCTGTACTCATGCAATGAAAAAGAAAACACACTGTTCTAGACTGGAGCAGCATCCACTTCTCATTCTACAAAAGCATATAGTGTTTACATGTATTACAACAAAAGTAAGCACAGAGAAAAAAAAAGATGTGATACAGATGTTTGCTTCCACATGCCATAAATAAAGACCAGATATAAAATACAACAGGGAAAGTTAGGTTATAATGAAGGCTGACATCTCACAGAACTTAATTTGTACATAGGTGTTCAAGTCAGATCTCTCATATCAGAGCCAAATTGCTGAACTTAAGCCATATAAGCTTACCAGGACTCTATTGTGTTTCAAAAGAAGAGAGTCTGGGAGGTAGAGGATGTGATCCACATTCAGATTTCAGTGTTTTCCTGAAAACCAGGCCTAGTCCGATCCTGCTCATTCAATACCCATTCTATCAGTTTAGTTACAGAAAAACAGAAATCCAATCTGCAGGTGTGAACTCTGAGCTCAGCAAGGGAATTCACACTCTTGCTCCCTATCCAAACTAGAACACCCAGACATAAGGTCTATAGATATGTCTGCCTTACATCTATAGTGTCTACCCAGCTGTATCTACAGGGCACTCACATTTGTGAGACTGCATTCCCAGCCTCCTTCAATTGCATATATGCTATTATTAAGTTAATATGACTCAATAGGTCTTACATTCTTTGGCTCTGATTTTATGGTAGCCCATAAAACAGATTCATATCTTCATTTCTGCTAAGGAGCTGATTGAACACCTGCTGAACTTGTGTGAAAACCTTTCTGATGACTTCAAGCAATTGTGGAACAGCTTCCAGGTAAAATGCTCACTCAGTTGCTTTGAGTTGGGTTTTTAAGTGAATTTAATTGTTATTCAGTAGTGCTGTTTTGTCTCAGAATCAGTGCAGGACTTATTTTGTATTGGCAGGAGCAGAGATTCCTTCTGCTGAGAAGACAGGAGATGGTACAGAGCCAACTACAGTTTCTGTAGTTCCAGTGCCTTTCCAACACCTTCCAACACCAACACCTTGGCAGCTGTTGCAGCAAAACCTGACCCTTAAGCACCGTATCCGTTTTTTACATCTACTGCTCTCTGCAGTAACATCTTTTTTTTTTTTTTTTTCACTTTTGCCATGACTGAGTGCATCTTGTATTGCTCTTTTTCCTGTATTAGCCCAAGGCCTGACAATAGTGCACTTCCACAGCTACTACAAATGCTATTTACATTTAAAAAGCAGTCAAGTATTCACCTGTATGAAACTCAAAACTGCTCCATGCTTCATGTTGGTATGTCTAATGCTCTTCTTCCCTCTGTGACTATATTCTTACACCATTGCATCATGAGGCATGTAACACAGTAAAGCACTGCCAGCAAAAGCCACATCTCTGTCCAGGGAACATATCCCTTTTCACTCAGCAATTTCTCTGCTGCAATGGGTATGGTTCATTTCCTCTAACTGAAAAGCAGGTCCCTAGAGGAAAGTGCCTGCTGCACATGAAAATACGCTGTCAGGCAAAAATGATGCATTCTTTGGTTTTAATGTTTAATGTGATTCCATGATGACCCTCAGCCCACACAGCAGGAACTTTTAACCTAGATGACATTGGGCAACAGAGAGAATCAGTTAAACAAATGTACTTTTTGTTCAGCAAGTCACTCCCTATACGTTCTACCACTGAGCATTTTTATTGCAAAATTAGGTTTGTTTGAAGTAAAGCTGGCAGATAATTTTGTGATTAAATAATTCTTTGTCAAAAACTATTGATATATCCAGATAGAAAGGTATTACTAAGAAGTACTCACTCTGTTTTTAAAGGAAAAGCTGGACTGCTCAAATTCAGATGGAAGACAGATGTTCACTGACCTTAAAAGAGTTTCAGGCAGGCATGCAGGGGTAAAAATCCAACCATGACGTTCTTGCTTTGCGTATGTCAGTTCATGGATCTGAAACTCACACACCCACATACCCAGCCGGTTTTCTCTTTTCTGGACTACTAAGTCATCTTCCCTTATGCTCTCTCCAAATAGATAATGTAGTTATCCATGTGAAGTGTAGTATCTCCAACAGGAATGACTGAGGCACAGAGATTTACTCAAAATCATGATTCAGGCATTTGATTAAAATCTACCATTTCAGGAAAGAAAGAAAGAAAGAAAGAAAGAAAGAAAGAAAGGAAAGAAAGAAAGAAAAGAAAGAAAAGAAAGAAAGAAAGAAAGAAAGAAAAGAAAGAAAGAAAGAAAGAAAGAAAGAAAGAAAGAAAGAAAGAAAGAAAGAAAGAAAGAAAGAAAGAAAGAAAGAAAGAAAGAAAGAAGAAAGAAAGAAAGAAAGAAAGAAAGAAAGAAAGAAAGAAAGAAAGAAAAAGAAAGAAAGAAAGAAAAGAAAGAAAGAAAAAGAAAAAGAAAGAAAGAAAGAAAGAAAGAAAGAAAGAAAGAAAGAAAGAAAGAAAGAAAAAGAAAGAAAGAAAGAAAGAAAGAAAGAAAGAAAGAAAGAAAGAAAGAAAGAAAGAAAGAAAGAAAGAGTGCTAGTTGTTGAGATATTACATAATATGGACTGTCGTTTTTACTGGTAACTTTTAAATGTCCCAATGCCATCTCAACGTATAATATCCACACATGCCTCAAAACATCAAATCTGCAATAAAAAATCACCACGGAAGATGGAAAATTTTTTTACTGAGTTTAACACAGCCTGTACCACAGGAGTAGGGAAAACTACTGTTTTGCACTTGAGTGATCCTTTGAGAACTCATATTCATTTTTAAGGAGATAGTAAATTTATGTTCATGGATTCCTTGAAGTAGATATTATCCTCATTTTGAGAAAAATGTAGTATCAAGATAACTAGTTCTCCATACTAAACAAAAATTCACTGACAGAACTGCAAAAATAACATAAATATATTGATCTCAGCCTCACCTCTGACATTATCCTTTCCTAAAAAGTGTTCTTCCTCCTGAAGGTATCACAGTTAGGGAGTTGAAGGGAAAGATGCTCTTTCACCTCATCTGTCCCAAGTTTTCTCCTTTTCTCCTGTTCCAGCAGAGGAGTTCAAGTGCTGTCTGTGAGGGAAAAGAGAATTATTTAGATCATCCAGTACTCTGTATTATAACATGTATCCATAAACAAAAACGTTTGAAGTATTTTGGCCTTGGATCTGCTTTCCCAGTGTTGAACAATCTCTACTCTACACTAAAGAAATTATGATGGATTTTTTACAACTTTTTCATTAGAGCATCACACTTCAACAAACTATTTCAATGAATCACTTTATTTTTTTCCAATGAAAATAGATTTTGCTGAGAAATTTCTAAACACTTGACTTTTAGAATAAGTTAATAACCTGGACCTAAATCCTGAATTCCCTCTTGATGCATATCTCATCCTTTCAAGGGTTTGATCTGCCAAATAAAAAAAAAAAAAATTGGTAGTAGTACTAGAAATAACAACGTTTCATAATGATAAAAATGTATTTTGTTAAGAAAGCAATTTTATTCATAGTGAAAACCCCTAGAAAGTTTCTTTTGACTGCAGTGACATCTACTGGTACCTAGAGAATTTTCTGGACATGAAGAAAAAAATCAAAATGACACTAAGTATGGATGAGGCCCAACAGCTTGGCATTTTACTTCTAAGGAAAGACAGAAAAAAGCAGATGTTCCAGAGTTCAAGCATGTATCCTCCCAAGGACTGCAGGCTTGCTCATGTGTCTTGATGTCAGAATATATGGTTCAAATAGAGAGAGAGAGAGCAAATGCAAGTGTTTTAAAAGGCAATGGAACTAGATCACCTGATGCAGGAGGAGGGGATGACTGCTCACTTTCTATTCCAAAGTGAACAAAAGAAAGGAAAAGACTGCTACAGGGAAAAGAATTCAAGAATGCTGAGGGATCTATAGAGGCAGCAGTGCTGGCCAATGTAGCAGTGGGCTAATGGTTTGAACTGTCAGATATCTCCTCCCAGAGACTGAAATCAAACACCAGTAAGGTGAAACCAGCACAGTGGTTAGCTAAGGAGCTGAAATCCTGCACAGATCAACCTCAAGCATCCAAACTCCATTCCTGCTTTGTTTGAGTGGTGCACAGTTTATTAATCGTGTACCCTACAGCAGACTGCATCCTCAACAGCACTGGGGCTGGTGGCTGCATCTTCCTTCTCCTCACTAACATAGTCCTTGTTCTGCCTCTACCTCTCAAATAGATAGTGGGTGCTTAAGAAAGTACTATATAAGAGCTAAGGATTTTTATAAGATACTCATATAGCTATTCTTCATTGTAAATTCTCTCCTGTCATGTTTTTTGGGGGGGGGGGTTTAACTGCAAGCTCATAAGAACATATACTACACTCATGAGGCATGCCTTTGAAGCAACTCCATGCAGAGTAATACCCTCAAAAGTTATTTATTTATAAACAAACAGAAAATCTTCTATACTTTAGCTGAACTCTATGTAGAAATATGCATAATGGAGAAAGTATTTACAATTGTGTTCTTTCTTTAATCATGGCATAAGAGCATTTTGAAAATAACTACTGAGCATATTCAGATATGAAATTCTTAGTAGATATTTCAGACATGACTGAGAAATGTATCAAGAGGTATTGTCCAATGCCAAAAATTTAATTCTGGTCAAAATAAGAAAGCTGTCTTGTCTAATGTATTACATGATTCTGTTCTCTTCTGCCCTTCAGTGAAAATCAAGAAGATGTACATTAATGAGAGGAGCCACCTCTCTGGACCTTGCAAGCTTCCACACTATCTGCCTCTATCCTGTAGCCATTGGAGAAGCACTGGGAGCAAATGAGTTATGAGTCATGGGAAGGAAAAAAAGCATGTCACAAATATTGAAATTAAATGCAAAGGGAAATGACAAGTACTGAAAATATGAGCTGCCTAACAAATGACATATAGTAAAACAAGGCAAGTGCTGGAAATGGCAAATAATACAAGAAGACAAATGCTGGGAAGAAAACATAACAAAATAAGAGAACGAAAACAAATATAGAACTAATGGCATCATTGATCCTAAGGATTCTTGAAAGGGTAAGACAAAAACACTGAAACAAGCAAAGCTTTAGGGAAGATGTCAAATTAAGGCATAGTACAAAATAAAATATCAAAATATTCACTTAGAGGCTTGATCAGAAGCATCAGATTTGTCACTGATGAGCTCTTTTTCCTTTTTTTTTCTTTGTTATTGTTGTGATGGTGGTGGTTATAGTGGTGTGGTGGTGTAACTTCAGTACACTCTATATCCTGGCATATAAAAGCACACTCAGATACCATTTTCAGGACTGTGGATGCTTTTTAAGATCTTTGGCCATTGTTTTAATGTTGCCATTCAGATTTTGATTTATACCTTGATTAGTCTTAATAACTTACAGAAAGTACACTTGCAAAGCAAAGCAGAAATTTCTCCATGCTTATTTATTGATTCTATAGGAAAAAGAAAGAAGAGACCATGAAAATAAAGATTAAAGGCAAGAGTTTTAGCTGAGATGTGTGAGTGTAGTAAGATGAGTTTCTGATTTACATTACTTAGGAACTCACCTTGAGGTTCTGTCACTGGGAGAGAACTTCTGAGGGTGAGATCTGCTAATGGAGCAAAGTCTAGGGAGGAAATAGACTTGTAATTAAGAGCAGTATTTACTTTGCCTAACCTAAGGCAGCTTCATCAGGCATCTGTTCTGAGTCACACTTGACTGGACAGGATCTATGACCTGACTTTAGGTGGAACCAAAGAAAGATAGAACAAAATTGAGAAGGCTTTGAAGTAGCCACGCCAACACATTTATGAAAACCTTACTAGCGTGAAACTAATACATGAAGATTAAATATTGCAGAACTTAAGGAAAAGGTAGGTTGACTTACATCACCATAAAGATAAAAGTGGATAAAACAGCAAAACTCTTATATATTATTGACACTAAAAATTAAACACTAAAATTATGATGAGAAAAAAAGAAAACTATAAGTAAGAATTATAATAAAATGATAATTCAACTTCCTAATATTTATTGATTTTTGCTTGGTTTTCACCTACATAATTTATTCCTGAGTCAACACATCACCAAGAGAAGTTTGCACAGTTGTATTTCCGTGATCTAATATAACGATGGCATCAGGTATAATAGATCAAGAGATTACTGAAAATTCAACTTTATTTTACTGAATTTTATAAAATTTGTCAAACTAGTGCATTCAAATAGATTTTTTGCACTGATTTACCTTTTACTTAGAAAATAATTATCTATATTTGCTTGAGGGATGCATGTAAATATCAAATTGCATTAATTTCAGTCCTATCCAGATTGTCTTAATCACAAGGATATTTTTCCCCAAAAATCAATGATGAAACATGAGCTTCATTGAAGAGGGTGATTTCCAAGACCCAAGAATGTACAAGTTTGCATTAGGAATGAGTCATATAAAATTAATACTCAGCCATAGGATTCTTGAACACATGAAACTTTTTGTCATTTGCTGAGACTGCACAACCAGATTAATGTACGTGGGACTACTTGCTTACACTCTGGGTTGCATGATTTGTTAATAAATGTACAAAAAAACATGGCTTCAGTCACTGCCATGTGCAATTCTTACAACTTTCCTGCAGCATAAACCTTTGAAAATATATCCAGAAAAAAATATTGGCAATATTTAAAATGACTAAAGAACTACATCCGAGAGCTTGCTCTAGTCTAATATGAATTTTGTTTATGTAAATACTCCTTATTTGTTTCAAGGATGAATTTTGAAGGGGGTAAGAAAACTATCGATATAAATATTTTAAAACTCAAAGAGAAGTTTACTACAATATTTCAGATCACTACAAATACTCTTACATAAATGGCAATAAAGTCAAAAAGTACAAGTCCTTTTGTATTTCCTTGTGGCTAAATCTATATACAGAATTAATTCTAGCCAAACTGAAGGTGGCATGTCAAGATCAAACCATTTGTATTTTAGTCTTCCACTCTTTAGTGCTGGAAAGAACAAATTACCAAGTTCATAGTACCATGCTTCTTATCCAAAGATCTTGATGTGCTTCATAAACTTTAATTAAGCTTCACAGCATGACCACCAGTCAGGCAGAAATCTTATCATTTTCAGAAAAAGCATAGCATGGCCTTCATTCCTTGCACAGTTGCTCTGACTACATACTGCATTTTCTCTGCTGTGATGTATTGTGGAAAAATATACAATAGCAAAGCAAAAGGCCCCAGTGTGCCCAACATCTATTAGCTTAACGTTTTTTCTGTTATTTCTTACTTTTTTGATAATACCTTACATGGACTGTTGTATTTTTAACTCTACCACTCAATTTGTGTATGTATATCTAAACTGATTTTTTAAGTTAGAAAGAGTTATAATTTAGATTTTGCACTCTAGAATCAACTATAGAAAATACATGTGAGAAAAGCACACAGAGTATACACAGATATTTAAACGAATTGCTAGAGCAGTTGTACTTTTCAGAGCACAAATCCTTTTTTGCCCACATTTGCAGGCATGTAGAGCAGTATGACCAAATTTTCTTTTGGGATACCAGAACCCCTCAGTAAAAGAAAAGAGCACCATATAATTAAGTGATTGTTTTCCTTCTTCAGAGTGTGCCTAAATGTTTATGCTTCTTTTAAGTACAGTGCTATAAAGCAAGCCACCAAAGTGAGAGGAATATATTCATTCACTTTTTGTTAATTGCAGTTGCAATTTTAGCAGTCTTCTGATACTTCTGCCAAAAACATGTTCATCTGGATCCAAGTAATTTGAACTGATGTTTGATCTTTTGTCTATAAATAAAGAAAAACACATTTATGAAATGCTGGATTTAAACCAAACTGCAAATACCTTGAAAGAGACACTAAATTATGAAAGTGTATGTGATCAGCTTTCCTAGGTATCTATGGTTCAGAGCAACAATTAAAAAATACATCTGAAATGCAGCATATGCATCTCAGTCAACAGAATATAAATCAGAAGAAGTACTGTGCAGAATGAAAACTTTGCAATAAATTGTAATACTTTTAGAGTTAAGGAAAAGTCCCACAGGACGGTTCATATAGCATGGAGATGTGAGTAAAACTAGAAAGCCCAAGGAGAAAACATTTGTGATAAAGGGATCAAAGTATTTCACAAAAATATTGAGAGTATATGCATTGTCCCAAATTATTTGAAGTACAGATGATGCTAGCATTTAAAATTGAACTGGAAGGCTGTGAGGTTACAGACTTCCAGCCCTCTAAGGCACTAACTCTGGAGCTTTATAGGCTTTTACTTTGGAGTTTTTAGGCTTTGTCAGGTTATCTTAAATAAGCAAAGCAGGTAATCGTTGAAAAGGTTATTTATTACAAAGTACATTTTATTACAAAGCACATCAGTTTCAACAGCACACAGACAAACAATGGCAAAAAGCAATGGCAAAGCAGCTAGCAACAAGCGAATGGCTGGAAGCTGGCAATAGCCAATGGCTAAAACCAAGTGGCTAAAAGCCACAATGGCTAAAAGCAACAACTATCCCCAATACAAACTCTTATATAGGATTTTTTTAATAAGCTAAGATGCAAACTCGGACAACTACTCCTTAATTTATTAGAATTTTAGTTTCTTACACACCGGGTTACATATAGAACTACGCATACAATTTATCTTGTTCTATCTGAAAAATGTAAGCACTATTATTACTATAGCTCTATTATGTCTAAGCACTGTCTACAACTGTGGGCCTGGAGCCTCTACTGAAGATATCAGTGTGTTTCAACCTTCACTAGAACACTCACTGCTACTGTGGCATTTGAAACCTTTCACTTACTAAAAGTATTAGAACTCACTCTAAAATTACTGACTTACTTTTACTTAAATGTCTACTTTATGTGTGAGAGGCTTAATATACTTTAATCCATCTAAAGGCTTTAATTCAATCCCTGCACCTTAATTTATCTCCGAAGAATTCAGAGAGACCCCTGACTCACTGATTCCAATAGAAGGCAATGTTTTCTTCAAAGCCAAAACAAAATAGCAGCTGGTAGCATGAAGTTTCTGTTTTAATAGACCAGGTTTTCTCAAAAGGACATTATAAGCAGTGCTATAGTTCCTGTTAGCATGGGATCACTTCATGGGCTCTCCTGGTGGCAAATGGTCAGGTTCATGTGCAGACTAGGAGATGCCTGTATCTGTGACCCTCCACAGTATTATTCAGTGATGAGGCAAAGGCAGAAAAAGCACCCTTTCTAATTTTTTAATGGAAGTACATGTATTTCAATGTTGATTAAAATGTTATCTGTAAGAATTTTTAGCTTATTGCAGTATGTACTTATTGCAGTATCTTCTGGGAAGGCATATATAGGTCTGTGTCTGCATGTTTGCCTAAGTTATTTTTGCTGTTATGAACACTAATAACTTGAAGCTGTAATTGCTAAATTTGATTTTAATAAAAGACGTTATCTATAAAGCGAGATATACCAGCTTTAATCAATCACGCACAATTTTTTCTGGCAGGATATTTTTAGCCTCATTACAGGATATTTTCTGGCAGGATATTTTAGTCTCATTACAATATAGCAGTATCTATGAAGTATAAAATGTTAGCAAAAGAATGAATCTGTAATTTAATCCCATCACCTACAGAGTTCACTTTATAATGGGGCTCATGGCTGTCACAAAAACCTCTTTACTGCCTTTCTCCCTGCACTCCAATTCAGGTTGGTGCTCTGTCAGAAGTGTCACTTTTGGGGACTGACAGGGACTCGCTCCAGCCTGAGAGCCGCAGTGAGATGCTGCCTCCTGGAGAAGGACATTGATGTGCCAAGGCTTTTCCAGGGCAAGGCAAGCAGCTCCCAGCCCTGCCTCTGCTGCTGCAGCAGCCAAACCCTGCCCCAGGCCTGTCACTGGGATACTGAGTGCTTGCTCAGCAATTTTGTTGATGGGAGGGGATGAGCTGGCAGCGCGGCCGTGCCAGAACAGGGAGCATGGGGTGCTGGTGCTGGCTCACCTGGGCGCTGGGGGCTGGCTCACCTGGGTGCTGGGAGCTGGCTCACCTGGGCACTGGGAGCTGGCTCACCTGGGTGGGTGCTGGCTCACCTGGGTCTAGCTCAGCTGGGCGCTGGGTGCTGGCTCACCTGGGTGCTGGTGCTGGCTCACCTGGGCACTGGCTCACCTGCCCCAGCACAGCCCTGCGAGTGCTCAGCACCGGCTGTGCCCAGCACATCAGCCTTTCCCTTCTCCAGGGCACTGACACTGAAACTGGCAACACTGACATGGCATTATCTCCCTCCCCGTAAGACCTGCCTTCGTATTACTGGACAAAAAAAATTTAAAAATAAAACTACGTCTTCCCCACTTCAATTTGATGGTCCTTGTGGGTCCCTTCTAACTCACGTTCTATGACATGCAAGTATCTATTTTATTTTAAAATTGTTTTGCATGCGAACAGAAGAATTAGTTAATTGCTTTCTGTTCGCAGCTTTTGAGCTGAAAAATTCACATCTCCAGATTCTACACACATGCTATATACCAGCTTAGCCTCTGTACAGATTTATTTGACCCTCTTAAGATCATTTGGCTGCTGAAGAGATAATAAGAAATCATTAATAATTTTTAAATCTGAACATTTTAAGAATATTTAAGAACATGCTGTCATGGCAATAACTGCTTATGATAGCAGGTCCTAAAAATACTCCTGAATTTATTATACAATTAGCATAGACATGATTCCCAAAAGAACCATTTCATAGAGTACTTTTGAGGGCCTAGTGCCAGTGCACTAATGTTTCTGGTGCTATAAAATCACTGGAAGAGAGTCTCTGTTATGAAGAGAGACATTTCCTTTGCAGTGAAGGAAAACCTGATTTTCATGATGAAACCTTTCATGGCTTCTTGGAAAATCTGCTGTCTAATAAAAATATACATATAGGGAAAGTTCCCTCACATTGTAATTTTTTTATCAACAACAGTAAACTTTCATCTGTTTCTATTAACAATGTCTTTAAATACAGGTCAGGCATGGTTGCCAAAATGGTTGACTCAGCATTTAAGTCACAGTAGCACTTACCTGTAATATTCAAGGAATTCTGCTGCTTTATTGACACACAGAATAAAGAAAAAAAAAAATCTCACTTAAAAATTGGCCTCCAAAGGGGTATTCTGATGTTCGCCTGGAGGAGTATGGCATAATTTAAATGTCATTTTTATGTGCAGAGATAGAGTTTCAAAGCAAGGACTATAACTCCACTAAATCATCATGAGTGGTTCACTTGTAAAAAGCTGCTTGCCTGAGCATTCTGTCAGTAGCTTAGTTATGTCCTTCTGCCTGACAGATGTGAAATAGTGTGCAACAATATGACACTGATGCAGCATAAGCCTACTCAGCACTTTTCCAATGGCAAAGTGCATTTATGGTAGAGCTGTCACAAAGTATTCTGAGACAAAATGGAAACTACTGCTCAGAATAGTGAAAGATACATGCATTCTACATTCTTATATTGTTAAATAGAAGTGGCACTTCAGACAACTGTTTCAATGTCTCAGAAGATTTAACTGGAGAAATGAGTTATTTTTTCATACTTCACAGAAAAAGAAAGTTTAAATTTCAAACAATATCTTCTTATTCATCAGTCAAGGACATCAGCAATCAAAATTGCTAATCAACTGCTTCCAGAACAGCAGGAAATAACACAATCCTCTTTTTCACAGAGTAGCTGCCACAGCAAAGCCACTGCTGCATTTCATTGGAAATACAATACAGGGCTCTGGAAAAAGTGTGTTTGGAAACTAGGCTACAGATCTTCCAGATACTGCTAGGACATTAAGAATCAACAGTATCAGCAGGTTGTCAGTGGGCTATTTTGAAATTTAGCAAGCCCTCCTACTTTAATAATTAGGAAGAGAACCCAGTCTCCAAAAATTTAGTTTACCAAAAGCAAGAGGAGCAGTTTATATTGGAAAAAACAGTTTTATTCCATTGCAGTCTGAATTATTTCATAAACTAAATATCCTTCCCATAAATGGTTTGAGTTAGCATTGTTAACAACAGATTGAATTTACAACTGTACAGGTAGCAGGAAAATGCAGAAAATAGCCTTTTGAAGCATGTGTCCTAGGCATCTACTTTAGAATGAGACTAATGGATTCAGAGGTGATGATTTCTCTACTCAGACCATAAAAGGAGTCTATTGACTTGTTTAGATGAAGACATCTATATTTGTTTAGGTTATTCACATATCAGACTCTACAAGAACACAAGAAAATCAGTGGATACTTAAGAGAATGGGACTTTGCTGAAAAGCAAAACTCCTAAAACTGCAGGTGACTTTGGTGTGCCCCTTGCTTAGACTTACTCAGTAAATTGAACAAGAAGAGTATAGGAGCAAAAACAAACAAACAAACAAACAAAACAAAAGAAAAAAATCCAAAACAAACACAGTCCTTATGGTTGATTTTATACTGAGAAAAGCCCCAGATAAAACCGAGAATAGAATCTGACAATTTATTTGATACACTGCTGCTTCTACTCCTGTTCTCACAGAAACTATTGACAGTCAATTAAAGAGCTTCAGGTTTTATTAGGACAGCATGTAGGTACAGGTTACAGTTACAAAGAAAGAGCTCTCCCTGCTTTTCAGTGCTGTAACATGCCTACATATCCAAGCCTTTTCATGGGCAAACTGTGCTGGCATTTGTTGTCACTGGCACTTGGACTAGATGATCCTTCTAAGTCACTTCCAACTGAAATATTCTAAAGACTTTTTAGAAGGAACACAGGGCTTTCAATGAATACTCAACATACATTTGAGACCTTCAAGGAGCCAACAGAAAGAAAATCAAAGTTCACTTCCTGCTTCTTGGAAAATCACAATAAAGTGCTAAAAATGAAGATAAACCTTCCTGGAAAGAGCACACAAACACCAAGAAGCACAAACACACAGAGACATTGTGAATACACACAGCTAGAATGGCATTACAGAGCAATATTAATTGACCTCCTCTGGGCCAATGGGCTTCATAAATGCTCTGAAACACTTGCCAATGACAAGTCTACAAATCATGTCTCTTAAGTAATGCCCAGGTTCACACAACATATCCTCTTCCTGCTCCTCCAGCTGTTTTATTGCTTCTGTCAGCTGCCAGGGCTCAGGTGGAGGTGCTGCAGGCAGCACTTCCAATGGATACCAAGGTAAAATAAATCACAACATTTTAGCCAATTGATGCAACTGCAAGCAAATGAAAAATAATTGACAGAAAATTACCACCAAACCAAATATTGTATTAGCTGTCAACTTATGGTAGTGAAGTTTTATTTGTAGAATACCCTTACCTGCATTGTTTTTTGATGCAGGAGATTCAGCAGCTTGCTTCATTAATGAAGTCCCCCCAAGAAAATATTCTTTCACCACAGTTAGGCCACAGGATTTTGAAAACTTCTTTGTGATCATTATTAAACAATGCTTTTATCTAAATCATGGATAGAAAATATATTTCAGATATAAGACCACACTATTTTTGAAATTTTTTTTCCAAAAGAATGAGTACCTCAATTAAACTGAATACTCATCTGGATAAGACAAGCTATGAAAAGGTACCTTTTTTGCCTTAAAAGGTTAGATTTTCATAATATGGCAAAATAAAATACCTTCTTTAAGAAACACCTCCTAGAGTTTAAACTCCATGAAAAAAAAATAAGATAAACCGATATCAAAGAGGTGAGATTCACAACCCCCAAGGCTGCTTATTCTGCTTATTTATGGCTGCTACAGAGGGAACAGGCACATTTCAGCAGGGAAGTATCAGCTTTTTGGTAAGGTGTTTTGGTTTTCCTTTAATTTTATTTTCAATAATTTAAATGAGATGTCTCAAGTCATGTACTTCCAAATTGTACTCTGTTTTTCCATCTCTACTAACAGAAGATATGGAAGGAATTTCAAACCTTATTTTTGAAAGCATTTATTAACAGTATTAAAACTCCTATTACTGGCAAAAAATAGTCAGAGCAGCACATTCATAGTTTGAACACCTTCCTTAAATGCACACTCTCAGATGTCTAGAAAGTTCAGCATGTTCTCTTACTATTTTTTTTTAAGGAATACAACTAAAAATTTATTTCTAATATATCCTTCAAGAGATGTGTTTCATCAAACTGCCACAGCACTTAGCACCTTCCCCTTGGTGGTCATCCTTATTTTGCAAGACTGTGGTTTCCAAGCTGTCAGTGATCAAGTAAGATGGAAAAAAACACATAAAAATATCCCCTTCTTCAGGATAGAGCTTCTTTGGCAAAGGCAGCACAAGCTCCCTCACACAAGCTTTGGCAGCAAGGGGAAGGGAAGGACAGAGCCGTTTTTTCTGCATATAAATAAGGTTCCCAGGGGCTCAAGCAAGAGTGAATAACATGTGTCAACAAGTGTCTAGTCTTCAAGACTTCATGCATTTTCTGTAGAGGCCATAAAAGAAATACCTCAGAGACTCAGAGAAATGTATTTGTGTATGAAATTTCTTCACTCTTTGTAAAGTTCTTCTGGGACTTAGACAGTCATATCTAAACGGCTCTGTCTTTCTGGCACTTCCTCCCAGGCTGAAATTCATGAGCACACTGAAAGAGATTTCTCCTTAATCTCTTTCTTGCCCTCTTAAACCCTCTGTGATGACCTGAAGTTAAGAAACACAGAATATAACCAACTAATGCAAAAACTGATCAGCATTTATTTTGATTTTCCTTTTAAATGCAAAATAGATAATATACTATGAGAGAAATATTATCTAAGAGATTACTTTAAAAAAGTTTTCATATCTTCTAACTCTAATACAATCATTCACAGCAATTTATGGCAAATAGTTATCAAAGATGACAATAATTTTGTCCAGTTGTTCTACCAAAAAGTCATGTGTTCTTCTCTAGCACTACAAAATATTATGAATATTTAAAACTGCATAAAATAAACACCTCAACAAAAAATTAAAATACTGAAAGATCTCTTGAAATGTGTTTGTGTACTAACAATAGTTACTAAAAATGTACTGACATGCAAAAACTTTTACTCATAGATTTTTAATACAAATGTTACCTTAAATTAATCTATGTATATTTTAAAGGGATTCTATGACAAATAAGAAATGTAGATCTCAACATTTTTTACACTTCTATTCTACAAGTACCTGAAGAACACAGAAGAAAAATCTATCCTCGAGAGTATTTAATAAAGCTGATTATTTAAACAGTTGTTTGAAAAGATGTGTCAAGCTGCTCATCTGAAATGTCACATTCACATCCTCACAAATATCAAAACACAGCTAGAGTCTTTTCAATCACGGATTTGAATGACAATAGTGACATCGAGTGGTCATTATTGTTAAACGCCGCTGTGCATTGGCATGAGCCCCCTGCCGTGCTGGTGAATGCCAATGTGCAGTCATTGCGAGGGGCACACAGCGCTAGGTCAGCTCACACTGCTCCTACAGCAGCTGCAGAGGTGAGCTCATTACAGATTGTCAGCGTGCAGTTCAGTTCACAGTTTAAGTTCACAGTTTGCTCTCCTGGGCAGCAGGGGAGCAGATATCACTCAGGAGTCAGGGATTCAATGAACCACTCGTGGTTTTGGTGCTCACTGAATCATGTTCCTAATATGCTGATTCTTCCTTCACTCCCTTTCCCATTGCCACAGCAAGACAGGATTTATACTAAAAATTCTCCATCCTTTTTACTTCTCTACTTCTTCATTAGCATGTTTCATTCCTACATTTCAAAATGTTGCCCACACATTAAGGCTGTATGTAGCCTTAGCTGTGAGGGCAGACACCTTCCATCGTGACTAACTTCAGAAATCACTGGAACTCTTCACAGGCTTGAGTGCAAACATGGCTCTCATTCAGAGCACATCTCAGTAACACATTCCCTGCTCAAACACACTTCCATATCATGCCCTGCATCTGCAGGTTGTGCCTTCAACAGAAAGCTCTTATCAGTATCTAGAGCTATACTGAGGGAACATGCTAAGAGTCCAATGCAAAAACTTTGATCTTCAGATTTCAAGGAGGGAGTGGTCTTTTGTCTCTTTGACATGTAACAGCTTCTGCACATGGTGTGAGATTTTGGAGGAACTGAAGAATAATGTAGAAAAGGAAAACCTTTTGATCATTGTAATAACAGCCCATATGAATAAGCAACCCCCTTTCTCAAATTCATATGGTATACACAAAATATCCTGTGTCATTTGCTTGTGTTTTCCTGCTCTGATGTCCCCAGTCATTATTCCCTGATCAGCTACACTGGAAATAAATTATTTCTACAGCATTTCTGTAAGAAAACTAATTGAGAGTATTAAAGTAATGGATATTTATAATGGGGCATAAGCAGATGAAAAACATAGCAGACTTTGGTATGTACACAGGAGGCTGAGGCATCTAAAGACTTCCTGCAACTGAGATGATTCCAGCACGGACCTGCAGTAGTGCCCTTCCTGGAGCACCTCAGTGCACTTATAGAGATAAGTAGCACAGGAGACAAGGGAGGTGTCTCTCATGCTCCCAAAGAACGTACAAAGATGTAAAAGGATGGCAGCTGGACCCAAAACATAGCCCTGTATTTATAAACATTTGGAGGAGTGGAGGAGGCCCATGGAATGGGAGAATAATATGTATTTGTTAAGGGACCCAAGATAATACTTAATGAGAATGTATAAATCATATATTGAGTATAAAAATAATTTAAATAATGTAGCATAAGCTGTGTTGCTGAGAGATTCCAGTAATGAAATTGAAATACAAAAGGATGGTTAGAAGATGTATTAAATTAAGTGGGACATGCATGATGTAAATGGTATGGAATACCAATGGTATGGAATAAGGCATGGAGATTGAGTATGGCTGGGATGGAGTCAACCTTCCCATAGCAGGTCTCAGTGTTGTGTTTTGTACCTGCAGCTAGAAAGGTGTCAGGGTCACACATGAGTGCTTTGGCTGCTCCTGAGCACTGCTCCCACTGCATCAAGGCTGTGTCTCCAACATCCCCCCACACCCCTAAAGGCCAGTAGGCTGGGGGTGGCCAAGAGGCTGGGAGAGGACAAAACCAGGACAGCTGACTCAGGATGACCAAAGAGATATTCCATGTCAAATAACATTTTGTACTCAGGAATAAAACTAAGAGAAAGAAGAACGGCATTTGTAATTTAGGTGTTTATTTTCTAGAGAATCCACTATGCATACCCAAGTCCTATTTCCCAGACATTGGCTGGATATCACCTGCTGATGGGAAGTAGACAATAGATGTTTTTGTTTCCTTCTGCTTCCATGTGCAGTCTTTCCTTTTTCTTTATTAAACTGCCTTCATCTCAGCCTACAAGTTCATCCACTATTCCTCCCGTGGGCCCTGCTGAGGACAGTGATAGAATAGCTGGATGGGCACCTGGAGACATTCAAGGTCATTCCATCACTACTTTACACAGCTCTTCCCAGCCAGCTCTTCCCCATGAGAACATTACATGAAAGAACTGAAAGGTCGCAGACCAATTACAGCCCAATTTATTCTTCTATATGTGTGTTTCTAGATGTCCTGGCCATTTCCATCAATAAAGCAATTAATCATCTGTATTCTTTGTCTGACACCAAAACAGACTGCTGAAAAGGTATCTAAAAGCTTTCAAAGAAGTATGGGACACCTAGACATCAGAAAATGCTGATAATTCTTTTTTAATTGACAGGCAGACATAGCATATAAAAAGCAGGCACTTTTAGAAGAGCAATGTATGATGATACACATTCACAAGCACAGTAGTTTTTAATGAGTTTAACACCTTACATAAGCCAACCCAAATCTATTATCTCCTTCCTTTCAGTCCAAGTAGATGGTCTTATTAAAAAGAATTGGGCAGCTTACAGTTGCATAATAAATGAATAATCAGAACACTGGAAGATTTTTTTTTTTAATATCAGATGCATAAAACTCTTCTTATCTGTCCTCCTCCTTGTTATTTTCTCCCTTTCCCTATTTTCTTCTTCTTTTCCTTGTACTCTTCAATTATCTTTGATCAATTTAAACACTATTTAAGGAAACAGAATATATCTTTTGGGTTGTCTATGTCATTTTAAGTACAGATATTACTAACTCAAGCTAAAGTCTTTGAAAGAAATAATAATTAAAGAAAAATTTTGAGTATTTTCCTACAAGAACTTCAAACGCTTCCAGCCTTACAGAAACAGGTTAGACTAAAATTTCCCATCTCAACTTGTCACAGAGGTTCTTATTTACCTGAAACTTAAATGAAATTTACTTCCCATTTTGACACTCAAGGCGCAACAGGAAAACAAACTTACTAATAGTTTTAAAACTGCAATACTTTCCAATTTGAAATATTAACTCTATTTTAGGTAGTGAAAAATCTTCTATAATCATAACAACTTGATAGATTTTCCAGAATCAATTTCTCATGACAACAGTTCCTGAAAAGTCAGTACTCCTGACTAAATCACATTTGTTTCCTTGCCCATGCTTCTATGCTAGAGATGGAGTCACACCATGCATATTTCCTCTTTTATTTTGCCTATATGTACAGCACAACTACTACAAAATAAAAAACATTCTGCTTGAAAGTCACGTCCTAAACTAATTTGTATTTGATGCTCTTAAAAGGTATTCTTTATAAAACTTCTAAAAATTTGTCTTCAATAAATTATCTGAGATATGAATCTATACTAGAGTTTTTCACTTATTGAAAATATTTACACAGAAATGCATTTCCAGTTTACCAAATCATACAAAATTTCTCTTTTTCCTTGAAGACCACAAGGTGGCATGTGAAACACATAGTACTGACAACATACTTGAAAGAATACAGTAGAAAAGTGGTATGTAGTTCTACCAGAAGACCATAACATGAATGCTCAAACAGTTTTAAGAAACAGTCTAGAACTTTTGTAGGAATTTGCCTTTTTCAGTCTGAGCTCTTTGCTCAGGAAAAAGATGTGCAAGCATTTTATTAACAGGAGGGATTATTTTTTTATATACAAAAGTATATTAAAGCATTCTAACAGACAGTGGACCTTGCAGTGGTAGCAGAGTGAACTCCAGCAAATTTCTTCCAGGATTTCCATTTAGCCATAAGAACCAGATGACCATCATGCATGCAGCTGTGGTGTGCTAAAACTTTACTTCAGTGAAAATTAATTAGGAGGTTTTATTAAGCATGAAACTGTATTTTAAAGTGGAAAAATACAGAATCTGGTACTGTTTTGCTACACCATGGAAGTTCTGAGCCTGATCACATTGATGTCTGAGTACAATGAAAAGTTTTTCACTTATCTCATATATTTCTAAATTCAACAGATTCAGGAGATGCCATTGGGATGCCTAAAGGACATCAAAGATCTAACACTGTTAATGGCTAGGAGTGATTTTTGGGTATCTTCCTCTCATGTGCTTTACCCAAGATGACAATATTATGTTTTTGCCATTGCAACAAAATTGAATCATGTTGATATATCCAGTTTTCTGAATTGCAGTCCAGAGAAACACCTTCATTCCTCAGATAACTTCAAATGCATTCCAAACCAAATCTTTCTGCTCCATCCCAACTACAATCTCAGCCCTTCTGGGTTATTTTACCCTGTATGAAGGTGAGCTATTGTAACCCCAGGCCAGTTAATGCTTTACAGGCATTTCCTATATTGACCAAGTGTCATTTTGTTCATGGAAGACAGGCACAGGAAACATCTGCTCCACTCTATAAACACTTATGAAAGGGTCAAGTTAGTGACCTGCTAATACCTGTGGGCATTCAGACAAATGGAACCTGTAAGAGTGTTGTACCCTGTGTAAATGGAGCCCTCAATACAGATCTGGCATATATATTGTTCAAGAAAATATTCCACCTTAATTACTGTTTCAATTTTTTGGTCTGGTTTGGTTTGAGGGGTTGTGGCCTTTTTTTTTTTAGACTATTTTCTAGGATTCATCCAACCACAAACTGTTACATTTTTGATGAAAAAATGCCTTACATTATTCCCAGATGACACATGCTAATTGTTTATACAAAGAAGAAAAGAGGGACATGTGTTCATGCCTGAGAAAAAGTGATTAACGGGTTGATTAATTATGGCTTACTATAAATTCCTTGAAGCATAAACACTGTTGCTAAAAGTCATAGACTTTCAACATAATACTTATCAGGAAATACATGCTCTTAAATGAATGAGCAGTAATTGCACTTGCTAAAAAAATTACTGAGGCTTTGACTGTCAGAATCACAATATCTAGGCAAAACCTTGGAAGGTTTTCAAACCTGAAGCTGGAAACTGGGGCTATTTTTCCTATTATGAATACAGTCCTGTATGCCACTAAGTATGCTAAGTTCTTTCGAGTCTTGACTCCTCATTTCATTTACAGACAGGCTGCATCTTAATTTGACTTCAAAGCACATAGATGTTGTCAAATAAACATGCCAATTTTTCCCTTAAGTGCCAACACAAACCACAAAAAAAAGCAAATGTAAATGTATAACATTTCTAACTCCCACATTCCCACCTGGTTCTGTAAATCCACTTGATTATCTAGACCTTGCCTTGCAGTCCTGTAGTTAAGTAATGAATGTTGTTCTCCTTTATGACTCTGTCATGACTGACAGCTTGACAACTATTTGGAAAGAATTGTAGCTATTCAAGCTAGAGGACAGAGCTCCAACACATTATGTATTTCTGGGAACTGAAATTACAGACCCAGCACATCTGCTGCACTCCAGGAGGTGCCTTGAATCATAGAATCATAGAATGCTTAGGGTTGGAAGGGACTTTAAACATCTAGTTCCAACCCCCCTGCCATAAGCAGGGACACCTCCACTAGATCAGCTTGCTCAGAGCCCCATCCAACCTGGACTTTCAGGGATGGGGAATCCACAACTTTTCTAGGCAAGCTGTTCCAGTGTCTCATCATCCTCATAGTAAAAAATTTTTTTTTCTTATATCTAATCTAAGCCTGCACTCTCAAGATTCCACTTCCCCTGGAACAACATGCTCTTGTAAAAAATCCCTCTCCATTTTCTTTGTAAAGTCCTTTCAGGTACTGGAAGGCTGCAAATACCCCAAAGACTTCTCTTTTCCAGGCTAAACAAACCAAATTCCATTGCCTTTCCCTGTGGGAGATGTGTTCCATCCCTCTGATCATTTTGCTGGCCTCCCCTGGACTCACTCCAACAGGTCCATGTCTTTCCTGTGCTGGGGATCCCAGAGCTGGATGCAGCACTCCAGGTGGGTCTCAGCAGAGCAGAGCTGAGGGGCAGAATCACCTCTACTGACATGCTGCCTTTGCATCAAATCTGCTGTACTTGTATAACAGTTTGAATTTTAAAAGAGAAAATAAATGGAAAAAACCCAAATTGCTCTAATTCACTGCTGATAAAAAAATTTCAGCATTTTAGACTGAAAACCAAAATAAAGGTTAAAACCTAGAAGTAGCAGGAAGGGGGAAGGGGCAAGCTGAAGTATTTGAGAAAATACTCAGCACAAAAAATGCACATAGACTAACCCTGAACACAGCAGACCACTGAATACCTAATACTACCTGTGCTTGTAAAGTTGGAGGTGTCAGGGAATGCTCCTAGGCCTGGCACCTATCTTCAAAGAGGAGATAATTCTGTAAGAATTCTATTAGAATAATTCTTTTTGGCTCATGAGAAATACTGCTTTCCTAATAATCTCCATGGTTCAGGAATTAGGAAATACTCTGAACAGGCATTTCTGATTCAGATCCTATTTTAGATGGATGACAGTCATCCCGTGCTAATAGTCCTTGTTGCTAGGAAATGGTCAAAGACAATTTTATTAGATTCAGCACCCAAATTGGACCTGGGCTTCACCTGGCCCCTGAGAATCCACATATTAACAAAGATACAGAAGAGTACCACAGTGCTATTGTGTCTAAGGAGAATTTTGCAAAATCACCCCCTCTTTTCCTTCCTCCTCTGCCAACCTTTTGCATCTGCATTACTTCTACTCAGAAAGCTTCTGGGTTCATGCAAAACCAGGGGCTAGGAGGAGGACCGCTTTCATAAAGTTGCTCAGGTCCCACAAGCAAGTGGAGAAAAGAGGGAACTCAATGAAAACAGCAAATAAACATTGAAATGGTTCAAGTGTGGGGTGGCTTTGTTAAACTGCTGGGTCTGAAAGGAAATGTCATTTACCTTCAAAAGAGCACTAGAGCTTATCCTGATATTACACTCATGATGTGTCATCACCACATGGGCACCAACAGTAGCATAACATGGTTATACTAAAAAATCCAGGTGACTCAGAAACATCAAGCACACCCCAAGCACTCCCACCCTCCTTCCCTCCAAACTACTAAAAAAGCTTTCAGCAGCTCTGCTCCTTGATTCAGTCAGCTGGGTAGTGTCAACATGTTGTAATAGCTGGATACAAGTACTTTCATGCAGCTCTCTTAATATAAAATTGTGTCAACAGACATCTAAAACCAACAGCTTCCAAAAGAGTTTAGACGCTCAGGCCCACCTAGAGTGTGGCACATGCTAACAAAGAAGGGTTGTTTGAGGCTGGCAGGAGAACACACTGAGGATTTCAAAGGCTGTTGGTTTCCATGGTTGTAGCACTCATCACCAATAGATCTGAGCAAGTCTGTCATTACATTGCCAGTGTGACAGCAGGAAAAACAGGATCTCAGCCGGAATCTAAACACCTGATTAATTGTTTCAGGAAAAAAAAAAAAAAAAACAACTTGTTTCAGTAAGAACAAACACAATTAAAAAGGTTACTAGCAAAGTCCTTCATTCCTGCAGTGTGGATCGTACAAAATAGTCAGGCAAAATATTCCTTTTAAAAAGGCTATTATAACCAAATATCTCTTGTCTTTTTATGTAAAAGCTTGAAAAATCCACAAAATAAAAAGCAGCAACAGAGGCATTGTGATTACTGAATGAAAACTCATTTTCTAAAACAGGGTTTTCCATGCAGCTCCAAAGACACAACTAAAATTCAGAGTGCGAATATCAAGTGCTAAGAGGAAAAAAGCCATTTCCCCAAATTTTTCAGAATATTTAATAGGTAAAAGGGTCCATCATGTTTAAGTCCAATAGCAAAAATATACTAAAGTTGTCTGAGATATAAAATCATCATGCAACCATAGCTTCTTTCAATCTGACCATCTTGTCTTGACAACAGATTTCTGCCACTATGAAAACACAGTCAATCTGCAAAAAAAAACCACAACTAGACTTGGTGCTTAATATCCATAAAAATGAAAGCACTAAAATTGGTGGAGGAACAAGACTGAAAAAAATTGGAAAAAAAAAAAGAATCTTTATATTTATAAAGATATGCAGGTACTGTGAATTTTTTTAAACATAGACATGAATATAAAAGGGTACATGTATATCTATGTATAAGAGGCCTGTTTTTCAGGTGGAGACACCCAGGAAAAGATATGTATTTTGTACCCTATTCTCAACATCAACATCTGTTTACTGTAGAAATCTAAAAGCTCTTTCCAGACTATGCTGCCCACAGGGAAGAATGTCAAAGAGCAAATACCACCTCAGTGTGGAAAGTGTGCTTAATTTCAGCTGTTATTTTGCTTGATCTTTTACAGAGATACAAGGAATGGAAAGTGTTTTACAAGCTAGCATCATGATGTATCACACAGCAGTTAGCTGCCCTCCAGGATTTCACAAGCTGAAGGAAGACTAAGCCCATTGCCATAGCTTTCACACTTTCAGAACCATTTTTTCCATTTTAAATTCAAGAAAACCACAGTCATTACAACACTAATCAAACCACTATGAATACTACACACACAAAAAGTATCCTCTTTGCTGCGGACTTTGCTTACCTCATTATCAGTAGGGATCTTCAGGAAATTTCCATGCGAAAGGATGAGTTAGATCACTTCAAAATGAAAAAGACTGTGGGGTAAATCTCACAAGTTTGAATTTTAAAGAAGTAAACAACAGGCTTTATTTAGGCTTTATTTATTTATTATCTGCCACATGCTATAAATACTGTTTCTATCATTTAGAAACAGTATTTAACAAAAACTTTAGTTTTATCGAAAGTTTAATCTACGTCAGGATTTCAGCCTCACCCCCAAGCTGCCATTAGGATTAGGGTTTGGGGTGTGAGGAGGACTACAGCTCCAGGAACACTGCACCTGGAATAGGCATGACGAGAAGCATGGCACTGCTCCAACAGTGCTGCCTCCACATCCACTTTTAGAATCACAGTAATTTTCCTGGGGTTTAAGTCTTTATACTTAACACTATAAATATACATTAAATTAACACAGCACACAGTAACAAGATGCACAAATAAATTTTCAGTACAGTGGCATCTTAATGGCAAAGACTGTAACTATGTATGTACGCCATGGTTTTTATAATGCAAGCTCATGGTAATTACTCTTTGCATATCATTTTCTTTTGGGAAAAAAATCTTCCTTATACATAAAATTTAAAACCGCATGACTAATGGTACTACCAACATGGCTTATACAGAGAGGGATATGCATAAACAGATACCCAAAACTTGCATATTGCAAACATTGCCTCACAGTTTTGGGAAACCACCTAGTGTTTCTAAAGGACACGGACTAACTGAAAACTGAAAGTAAAGTAAGTCACTGGTGGCTTTACGTGCTTCCTTGCGTTCATAAAGCTGAAGCATTTGGAGGATATAAATCATCCAAGATACAAGAAAACTGGAAAAGCCACAAAGCTACCAAAGTGCTAGGACTTAGACAGAACTGAAAAGTTGTTGCCATGTCTTACAATGAATGTTGTGAAATACTGAACATATTGTAGTTTGAAAACTTAGGTATTTTCCCTCATTCTCTGGCCCATATCCATGAGTAGGAGAAAAGAGAGGTGAAAAGCCACAGGGCGCTTAGCCCCGATCCATACACATAGAAAGGCAAGTCAGTTGCTCTATTTACCTTCATTTCATCCTGTGGAACTGTCACTCCTGGAAAACCACAAACCTCTACCTCTACCTCTACAAAATAACTTTGTTAGTCTGTGAGAACTTGGCTTGGAGAGCAGGCTTTACAAAAGCTTCCTGTGCAACCTCCGCGTAAAGCACTCATAAATACATCAGCGTATCAGACAGTTTGCTATGAGTAGGAGGGGCAAGGGTGAACTTGCACTTACTGGAAATTTCGAAATTACCTTTTTGAAATGCCGTTATCCTCAAAAATCTTCCTAGGACAAACACGGAGGAGACAAGCGACTGCACGAGACAAAGCTTCTCTCGCTTCGCTTGAGCAATGAGTAAACACCGGATGGGGCTCTAAGCAACCTGGTCTAGTGGCAGGTGAGTCCTGTCCTGGCAGAGCAGTCGGGACTCGATGATCCTTAAGGTCCCTTCCAACCCACACCATTCTACGATGCCGTGAACAATTCATTGCGGGGATGAGCGCTCGGCTCTGGCATCCCGCATCATCTTTCGAGGGCAGAACTCGCCCGGCCCCGGGCGGAGGGCGCTGCCTCCTGCTCCTCTCCAGCACAGGCGATGCTCCTTGGGACGGGACGGGGATGCTCCGTCCACGGCCCGAGGGACGCGCCCCCGCGGCTCCCCGGGGCGGAGGCCGCTGCCCGGGCACGGCTCTCGGGCACCGCCGGCACCGCGCTCCCCCGGCTCGCTCCTCCCATCCCGCCTGCTCCGCCTTCCCCGACCCGCGAACCGTGGCACGGTTTTTCCGTGAGGAAGTGCCTCGGCGGTGGGGTAGAAGGAGGGGAGAGCTGCTGGCCAACTGGAGAGCAGGCGGGGCAGGGAGGCGCGGGGGGAAACGAGGAAGTGGGGCCAGAGCAGCGGCGCTGCGGGCCGCGCTGCGCCCGGCCGAGTGCGAGCATGAGCGGCGGGGATGGCCGGGCGGGCGCCCTCAGCTACGGCCTCCCCTCCATCCCCTCCAGCAAACTCCCGGACTTGCGATTCATCAGCCGGGGCGCTTACGGGACCGTGTCCGCCGCCCGCCACGCCGACTGGAGGGTCCCGGTGGCCCTCAAGTGCCTGCAGGGGCCGCTGCTAGACAGGTAACGGGGTGGGCCGGGGCCGGCGGCCTGGGCACCGCCGGGGCGAGGGGCGAGGGGCGAGGGCCGGGCCCAGCCCGCCTGCCCCTGAGCCAGCCCCAGAAAGGGTCGAGGTGCCGGCCGAGCATACCGAAGTGGGTTTCTGCGGTCTGTGGATCAGATCCTGGTGATTCGGTGGGCAGCCTTGCTTTAATTCCACGGGGAAAGGGGATCTCACGGGGATGATTCAGCTTGGGCCATGAGAAAGCACGGACCGGCCCCGGAGCTTCCTCTCTTTCGATTATTGTAAAGGGATGGTTTCGGTCTCGGTCTGTGAGACACTAAGTTGTATCTCTTGGAGTTTTTTCTTCTGCACTGTGCACCCTGAGTGCTCCTCACAGTGGGATTGAGAGAGTTCGGCTTCTCGCTGGGTCTGTTGGTTGCTAACCATTTGGCTGAGGTGTCAGCACGAGATTAAAGTACAGTGATTACTATGGATTTGGTGTTTACATAGAGAGAAAAATATAAGGAGTATACTCTTCTGTCCACTAGAGATTGATTCTAGAAGAAGCTTCTCTGAGACAATGCAAAATGACTCTTTTCCCCCAGATCTCACAGTACTGAGAGAAGCTGATTCAAAATAATAGGCTTGCAGGTCCCCCTGTCAAACTGGTATTTTCCGTGTAACAATCGGATTCACCGTTTTCCGGGTCCCCAAGTGGCAGCATATTCATTACAGGAGCTGTCCCTCTGTGTAGGGGGCAGCAAGTTGTACTTTTTCATTGATCTCTGTTATTCAGTCCCCATAGTCCCAATTTGTTAATGCGTCAATGCAAATTTACCTCTTTTTAGGCTGTCTGGAGCCTATCTGACTGTAAACCTGCCTCTGAGTCTTATCTTGGTGTCTCCAAGCTTTTGCCTCAGGTTTCTTTGATCTAGTATTAGGTCTTTAGGTAGGATAGCTTCACTCAGAAAGGCTTCTAGTCTTGTGACTCAATATACTTGAATATAAGACAAGTTGTTTTAAGCTTTTGACTCTTATTGCACAGGTTTGTGTATACTCAGGCTTTATCTCTGGAATCTTGCCAGAAGTGGAATCTCAGTTACCTTGTGTTTTTCTGATAAGCTGCGGGGGTAGATTAACAGGTGGGGGGTTTTTTGCTTTGGGATTTTTTTTTATGTCTGCTTAAATCCCGGCTAATTGTAAATATAGCATTTATCCTCAGAACACAGTTGGGAGAAACCACCAAGGCTATTTTTAGCCTTGCAAGAATTTGGGTTACTGGGACATCTGGCCTGTGAAATTATGATTAAAAAGGCAAGTGAGGTAATCAAAATAGTTCAGTCACCTACATGCAAAATGATAACAGAAATGTTATCACAAGACTCAAAGCTGTAAAAAAAATCCATTACACCTGAGTCTTGGCAGCAAGTGCTTTGTTGGTTGTACAGTAGGCAATATAAAATGCCCAGCCTGTAAGTGTTGTCAGGAAAAGGAATGAGTTCATGGTTCCATTAATTCCCCAGGTGGGAAGTGTGTGCTGTGCATCCCAGAATACAGTGTGTGACCAGCCAAAGGAAAAAGCCAGTTGGGAAGCTGTTGTGGGAATGTGCTCATTTAGGCATTACTCAGTGCCCTTCTGGCGTGGAGCAAAGGTGAAGTGACTGACAGACACAGGAATAGACTTCTGTATGTCGCAATTTCTTTCCTGGCCACAGCTGAGTCCCATGCTAATGTGCCTTACTGCCTGGGAAAACCCCGAACTTCCTGAAACCTAGAAATTTCTGGAGAGAGGGGGGAATGCATAGAGTTGTGTCTTCCATCCCGTCTCAAAGGCTGTCTTTTTACTTCTGTCATTTCCCAGAGTTTTCTGTAAGTCCTTTTCCATCACACAGATAAAAGGACCTTAATTTCATATCCATCTAAATTCAAAATTTCCTGCTGCTAAGAGCTGCAGGCTTTAGTTCACAAGGCTTCTTCTTTCCCCCATATATCCTGACAGCCTTTTCTTTGTGAGTTCTAGACCCATCTTGATGGATCCAGACTGCCCTGAGTGCTTTGAGGTGTGCCCTGAGCTCGATGGGCACAAGCCAGCTCTTACCCCAAAGTGCTGTGCTGAACAAATCGTGGTGGGCATAGCCCTGGCCCCAGCACAGCCCTATTGCTTCTGAGTCAGACTGGCTCACATCCAGAGGATCAATCTTAAATGTGCTGTAAATGTCCTGCATTTGAATATCCTAGTCATGTACTTGTACCTGTACCAGTCTCCACTGGTATAAGATATAAATGCTTTTTTTCACTGAATTATGCTTTATGGTCCAACTGTCCTCATTGACAACAAACCCATTTATTTTCAAGACTATTTGAGATATGAGGCATACCACATAGTTTCTATTTTTAAGGATGGAATCATACTGAATCCTAAATAAAACTCGACCTTTCAAATCCACGTGCTGCAAGGTCTGAATTTGTAAAGGTGCATCAAACCCACATTTATGAGGAGTTTTGAGGTAACAGAGTGGATGCACACAGTCAAATTCAGGCATTCAAACATCATGAGGCTGGTCTGTTCCTGCTTCCCGTGTGTCTAGGGCATGTTTTCTCCAGAGTGTGCTTCAAAGTAGGGAATAATTTATGTGAAAACAAAGCATAGTTAATTATTTCTTTACCTTCAGAAAGGAACTTCCTTTCCTTCAGAAGTCAAAAGTGCATTCCTTTAGCCCCTATTATTTTAGCATACATCAGAGTCCACTAAGTTTCAGTGGTTGGAGAATGATGTGTATTAAAATCTCCACGCTCTGGGAGATAAATATCGGGCCTGAGTGAAAACTCAGGGTTTGAAGGTGTTCAGTAAAGTGGGAGAAATACAGGTGGTTGTTACCGTTATGGTTACAAGGAATGGTGGAAGCTGGAAGTTCTGACTGTATCCTTATTTACTGGAAACATGGGTGAAATGTGCGATGGAAATAGATTTGTGTGGTACAACAAAACCAGGGAAGCTGTCTTGTCTCTGCATTTGTAGATTCTGATTTGTATTACACAGTTTTGTTCTCAAAACAGCATGGTAGAAATCAAATGATGAAAATGTGGTGGTACTGCATACAGGGATGTAATTGACAGAGAATATAGTGAACTCAGCATTTGGTTTGAGTTTCCTTGTACTGGTATGGTAATGTGTTTTATTTGTTCACTTTTTTTTTAAGTGATAGAAACCATCTTCTAAAAGAAGCAGAAATATTACACAAAGCCAGGTTTACTTACATTCTGCCAATTTTGGGAATTTGCAACGAGCCTGAATTTTTGGGGATAGTAACAGAATACATGACCAATGGGTCATTAAACCAGCTATTGCATGGGGTAAGTGTACTTATGGTCTTTAAATATCATACCTGGGTGCTTCAAGTAGATTGCAATTTCCATACTTAATTACTATAGTAAAGTATTTTATTTACAGTATTTCACACTAGAAGACAGTCATTATCCCTAGTAGTTTTTGGTGCTCTGATAGACCTTCTGTATGTAAAAAAGACAACTAAACTCAGCTGACTTAAGTTTTGTTAAACTTTTTCCTTTAATGTTATGACCTATAATGAGTTTCATGTTGAATTATTATATACAGTCACTTTAAAAATCTCAATTGTTCTCTAATTAGATTCTGAAACGCTTGCTTCAGTCTGGGTTTCTGAATTACTGCCGATAAAAATACTGATTTTTTTTTCCATGAGTTTGAATATTTTTTTTAAAATGAAGATTTTGACATTAGTTTATAGAAGCTAAATATTGCTAATATAAACAGGTATGAATATTTCTGCCAGATCTTATTCTCTGAGTAACTTCTCCTGCGCTGAACTCTCAGTTGCTCCCATTAGCTTGGCCTGAGCAGTGTTGCTACTGAAAAGCTATTGCAGTTGTGTCTCAACAGCACTAACGTCTCTTCTCCACTTTTAATCAATACACATCTCCATCGTGCCTTGGAGAGCTCAACTGTTTTTCATAAAGGCATTAATGTTAGTATAACTTTTCAGATTTCAGTTGAGTTTTACCACATTTTTCTTGCTGTATTATTATTTATAAAGGTAGTATTTTGTGCATAGTTTGAATACAGTTTTTTTGTTCCCCGGTCTTAGTTGAAGATATGTTTTTTGCCATTCTTCCTGTAGGACTCGTAAATTGTGGGTTGCAAGTTTCATGCAGAAGTTCATCTGTAATTCATATTTCAATATGAATGAGTAATGTAGTAAATGCTCAACATCATGTATAGCAGTCATGAACTACTATGTGAATTCTAGGAAATGGAAACATTGCAACACATAATTATTATTTTTTATAATGTTCCTTTTAACAGCTAGTGAATCTTAATGCTCCATTACAATTTCTTATGGAGTTTGTGTAATATATGTTTTAAAAGATTATTGCTTGCCCAAGTCACCTTCTTCTTGTTGTTTTCAATAAGTCTTTGTGTGTGCTGTTAGATCAGAAGAGATTATTATATTCTGGTTTTGTGGTTTCATCTCGGCAGAAAGATGTATATCCTGACATTCCCTGGTGCCTGAGATTCCGCATTCTTTATGAAATTGCTTTGGGAGTAAACTATTTGCACAACATGAATCCTCCATTGCTGCACCATGACTTAAAAACCCAGAACATTTTGCTGGATGATGAGTTTCACGTCAAGGTAGGGTGATTTAATTCTTATGTTCTTCAGCATACAGAATGAGTGGAAGTGTTTTCATTATTGTAAAGGAGGAAGGGTGAGGTTGTGGCCATACAGAGAGGATGTAATTTATGGTGGATTTTTTTCTTCTATCCTTGCAGACAGAGCTTTGGAGTTCTTCTTTTGGAAACTCTTCTTACTCAATTGTGGATTGTATCTGTCTGACAAGACCAGAAAGGGTATTTGGGCTATTTCTGCTGTAGCAGTAGCTGATTCTCAAGTGGTGACACTCTTGTTTTTCCATCTTCCAAGGGTAGCTACATCTGGCCCTTTCTGATAAGAAAATAGAAAGTGTTCCTGCACAAAATGGTCTGACAGTTTACTTGTGATAGGTCGAATTCAAATATTAATGCTCATTTGATTCTTTCTATGCAATATGGACATATCTGTTCTGTTGGTGTAGTATAAGAACATGTAAAACATGACTGCGAAATCTTACTGTGTTGGAAGTTGGCTTTTGTGAAGCTCGTTAAAAACGAGCAAACATACATGCAGAAGTATCAGTAGTTCAAAACTTTAATTCTGCCTTTTAAAATATCACTGCCATGATGTGAAAAAGAGACTGAAAGTACTTCTGACAAAATGTTTAGGTGCTGCCATGATTGCAGGAGTTGGGTTTGTTGTTTCTTGTTTTTTAAAAAAGTTCTTTTTTTATTACTGATAGAATGTGTTACTCAAATAAATGGAAATAAGAGATATTTTGCACTGAATTTATTCTTGAAAAGTAAATGTTTCAGTTGCTACTGTAAGTTGAGTCTCTTTGTGAGTCCTTTGAGCAAAGATCCGCTGCTTGTTTCTTTTTTCTCCATTGCACAGAAACTTTTCTTGGCAACAAAGTTCCCCACGTGGCTTTGTCTCCGCTCACACTCTCAGCAGGTCATACTTCCTCCCACTCAATTGTGCTGGTATTGCCAGCTCTCGAGCTTCCTGATAAACCTGATCAGGGAACTAGTCCAAGTCATTTTTTTATCCACTCTCTTCTTAATCCGTAACAATTTTGGTGTGGCCCAGTGCTCTGCCTGATCATATCTCAACGGTTTCTTTGCTGAGGTAATTGAAGGGAAGAGGTTTACTCTTGCATACCTGCCCTGCCTCCTGTAAGGAGTGTCCTTAGGGTTTTAAGTGAAGCAAGATTCTCTAAATTAGTACAGTTGACAGGAAATGCAAACAAGGTTATCATGTATACCAAATAGAAGAGATACTGCGTATGTATAAAAGTGATACCATTCACAGAGTGCTTCTGACTGTCCCCGATTTTGTGAATGAGCAAGAGTTAAGACCAATTGCAATGAGGAAGGCTTGGTGAGAGTGAATTGTAAAGAAGAAAGGTTACTTTTCATTGTGGATTTTGATGTATGCTCTTTAGAAAGTTTGTTTCTGTTTGTTACCACAGCACTTGCATAGACATCTTTGTTGAAAATGTTTTTGCTATTATGCAAATGCTGGAAAGTGCAGAGCTGGTAGCTGGCTGCTTATCTCCCATGTATGCCAGACACTGCAGCTCAGCTAGCAGGTGTATTCTGCTAAATATTTCTCTCTCTATCCATAACCTAATCTGGCATCTGGCACCCTATCTCATCTGAAGATGTAAGCTGAAGTCAGTCACTTTTTCATGTAGATGCACTATGACTGTAGAAAGGAGCAAGGCCCCAGAGTGCACAGTAAAGAAAATATTCAGCAACTTTTTTCAGCGCTGAATTTCAAAATATCAAATTTATTAATTCAAGATTAATACGTCATAGTTTTGGGAATGAGGTGAAGTGCCCTAAAATTTTTCTGTGAGAGGAACCGCCTCAGGATACTGGCAAGCTGAGTTATGTACAACTATTTTGATTTATACTAAACTTGTGCTTTTTCACAACTAGGGAGCTACAAGTAATCAATGATTTTTTTGTTTGCTTTTTTTAACACAAGGAAGTGATTTTCTTTGTATCATAGCCATCTACAGCAGATTCCTCAGCCATAGTGTACATGAGTTCTTCCTTAAGAACAGAATAGGGCATTGCTATAGGGATAGCATGAGTCATGACCTAGGAATGCTTTATGGACTGGAGTTGATGTTTCCTGTTGCTAGGAGAACCTCATGTTTTTTGTGTGTCAGGTTAAGAGCTTTGGGTGACTCCTGCTTCTAGGTGTATTTCAGGAATTTCTAACAACTGTCAGGAGATAAATCCAGTTTATCTTCTCAGAACAACTGATTTGACCTTTCCAGATTGCAGATTTTGGCATGTCCAAATGGCGTGTCATCTCCATGTCACAATCACGAAGTGAATCCTCTTTGCCAGAAGGAGGGACAATTATCTACATGCCACCTGAGGATTACAACCCCAGTCAGAAAACACGGGCAAGTGTGAAACATGATATCTACAGGTAACTCCTGTTGTTCTCTAGCTTCAAATCTGAATTTGGATATGACTTAATGAGCTTAGATTTTATTATTTTCAATGATAATACCTTAGCTGTATAGACTAAATAAATTGGGAAATAAAGAATTGAGTGATAGCTGGATTTAATGACTCATTTATTTTGTGCTATGACTAGTATAATGCTCCATAATTAGGTTGAGACTACAGAAATAGGTAGGGGGCTGGTTTCTGTAGATGACTGTACACGTATAGACAATGCAGGGAAAGAAGGAAGCCATTCATACCATCAAGTCAATCACATACTCTAATAATTTGCATAATCAAATAACATAATTTTCAGAATGTACTTGGGGGAAAGAAGAAAATGTATTTTTGGAAAGGATGTAGATGAAAACATGATAGTGGGGTTGGAGAAAGTAGTTACACTAATCTCTTTAAGGAATAATTTATTGTATGAAAGTTGTGGTAGTTTTGTGTTGGGCAGTCCTGAGTACAAGTAGTAGAATAGTAAATAGAGTGGTGGTGAGCCATATAACAAAAGGAAATCTCTCTGAGGGTATTGGAGTTACAATTGGCTGGTCTGAAATGGTTTGGAGAGCTCAGAGATTACTTGAAGGATTTTGGGAGGAATTATCTTGTGCGAAGGAAGATTGAGGAGGCATTAGCTGGCCAATCACTATGACAAAGTCCATCCATCATTCTGGTGTGGTCTGCCACGTTTACCTCCACTCATCTCTGACATAGCTGTATCTTGGTGAGAGGTGACTCAGTCTCAGAGGGTCCTACTGGCTTCCAAGGAAACCACTATTTCCCATAATTATCCCTTACCCTTAAGAAGCATTCCTTGACAATCCTGTCCAAAGAATACAGATGACAAGATACCTGCTTTCCTTACCCTTTGTTGGGAAGATGTGGATAAGGAAAACACTGAAAAGAAAAAAGGGTGTATTAAGGGGAAGGAAGGAGTGACTGACAGCCTAATAAATGGGTGGAGATGAAGAAGACAAATGCTTCTTAGAAAGAAAATAATATTTTCAGAGGAATAACAACCAAATAGGAGAAGATAGGAGAACACATCAATAGAAGGGTGTAGAAAACAGGTAAATTGGGAAGGAAAGATATTATGTGAGAAGAAAGAAGAGAAACTAAGACAACATCGTAAAGAGAGATGTTCAAGGCAGGAAGGATATGGAGGTGCAGAGACAGTGAAGGACCGCCAGAAAGGCCACACGGGAGGGTCTGTGCTCACAATCAGGAGATGCTACAAAGCAGAAATAAGAAAGGAAAACAGGAACAGAGTGAAGAGGAATGCTGCAGTGTTGTAGAACTGAGAAAATAATCTTTAACTGTAGAGAGATGCCAAACTGAATGAAAGATAGTAATAAATATTTGGATATCTTCTGGATGTCTACTTAATTGATCACAGCTGAGTGTTGTTGAAATATTGAAGCTAATTTGTGCAGAAGGATCTTTCTTGAAGAAACAAATTGTGTAAACAGCAGTCAAGCAGCTTAATTTCTACAAAAGGGATGATTTGCTTTACTAAAAACACCAGTCTGCATGGACTTGTTGGGCATACATCAAAATCAGACTTTTCTAACAGGGAGGACTGCTTTTATTAAAAGCTACATGAGTAAATTTTATCATTGAAGAATGTTAAAATGTAAACAGAATAAATAGTTAGGAAAGCTCAATTTATATTATTTGATTTTAAGCATCAGTTATTTGTTTCTTTCTTCATTTTTCTGAATTCTTACTTGGTAGCTATCAGATGGTACAGTGCTCTAAGGCAGTTAAATATAACCTGTATGCAAAATTTGGTACTTCTTAGCAGTGTAGGAAGGAAGCTCAGTGCATTCATATCAAGGGTGGGGAGCAATTGATCATGGTGATTATTTTCTGGAATGGCAGTGTCACAATGCTTATAAAGACTTGGACTGAAAACATGGAAATAGACACTTGTCAGCACCTTGTGTGTATTCTGAAGTTATGGAAGCACTGAAGCTTTAGCCTGAATTGTCTTTTCTAAGTCCGAGTAGTGGAACCGGATACTTGAATACAGTGATGGGATTAATATTAGGGCCTTCTAGGATAAATCATGGAATAGAACTTCATTCAGATATGGTAGAGTACATGAAGAAAAAATGGAGAGAAGGACTGAGAATTCAATGCTGCTTTTAAATGAAATCAGCTAACCTTATTTAAATTACAAAGTTGTTTAAAATTACCTCTTTTTAGTATATCCTGAAGGCTGAAAGAGAGTGACTAATTTACTGAAGATGAGGCAGGTTTATACTCACTGAACCACTTGCCATTCATGTTGGTGTGAATGCAAAAGGTCACTGGTTTGAGTAAGCACAAGTGTTCAGTCTCCTGGCATTCTTTCAGAGTAGTCTTCCCAAGAGTCTCTTTTGGAAAGTGGATGCTGTGACATCTCTCTCTATGGAGAAGATTGCAAATGTTGAAACCATAAATGGGGTGGGTAGGGAGAGGGAAGGGGGAAGCTGGAGTGAGCATCCTAAGTGTAAGTTTGTATTTTACTGTGTTGGGAGAGAGCTGTGGGTCAAAGTCATCCTCCCTGCTAATACCCAGCTTCCCTTGGGAATGTCAGGGAGTGTCAGTCCATACTGGGAAGATGCCAGAATATTGCAGTTAGGATAGAGCAGTTGGCTCTCTGAGGCTCACTTTAATTTGCGTGCTGGGATTTAAACTCTGTGTACCTAGTTCACAACATATTAGCAGAGCCAAGTTGATACAGATTTGCAATAGGAGTTTATATGCCATGGATCTTTTCTGTACTTAACAGTATTAACTAGTTCTAGATGAAGTCACACACTAGTTTTCATATATTCATGCCATCATTTTAGTTAGCTATAGTCAGTCACATGTGTGCTTGCAGGACCATTTTACCAAAATGTTTAAAATAAAATGTAAAGCTGAGCATATTGTGTTGTTAAGTGTTGGTTGTCTAAAATAACATCTTCTGTACTTTTTATACTGTAAACAGTTATGCAGTTATCATGTGGGAAGTGATGTCAAGGAAACAGCCATTTGAAGGTAAGGCCATGTCTTCCTTTAATTTATTTTTCCTACCTTACCTAGAGGTTAAACATGAAACCTGGGGACTTAATTTTAGGGGTTACTTTCTAAAAATTCAACTTTTAAGCTGATTGAAGAACACTTTGAAATACTTTTCAAATTAGACTAATTTTTTTAGTATCTATTTTTTTTTTAATTACAATGTTGTTTCATAAATTATGAATACCTTTTTGTTAATTAAGAAACATAACCTTATTTTGATGAGCTGTAAATTCTATGTCTGCAAGCCAAATTACTCCTTCTATATAGTAAGCTCTTTTTATAGTAAGCTATATTGCATATATTTCTAATGACTTCACAATGTCTGTTTTGACAGAAGTTATAAACCCCTTGCAGATAATGTACAGTGTGTCACAGGGACAGCGACTAGACTTGAGTGAAGGAAGTCTATCAATGGACATTCCTCATCGTGGACTTATCATAAGACTGATGGAAAGTGGATGGGCACAAAACCCAGATGAAAGACCATCGTTCTTGAGTGAGTTTACCATGCCTTACAGATTTCTATTGAACATGGTACTTACAGGGCAAAGTTACAGTTGTGATAGGGAAGTGTTAAAGATGTCAGATCTATGTGCTCAATCTTGTTGCTTATAAGGTGCTTAGCTGCTTCCTTCATGTCTGTAAACAAACTTTTATCAATGGAATTACATGTGTGCCATAAAAACAAGTTGGTTGTTGGAGTCTTGTGCATTTGCCATCTCTTTATTTACCTGTAAAAAAGCAGCATGTTTTGTTTAACTGCTTGTGTTCTGAGGTTTTTGCTTATTGTTCAAGATAATTCGGGGCTTTTAAAGGTGGGTGGGAGAAGTGAAGTATAAAATGAGTACTGTGGGATTTAAGAGCACCCAACCAACACCAACAAACCATTGCACATTAGATAAGCTGTAGTGACTTCAACTTGTATTTGCATCTCAGTGTCTTTCACTGACACTTTGTCTTTTATTGTTCCATCTGCTTTATCAAGCAAGAACTGGATTTTTTTCCAAGGAAATGTATCTAAATACAATATTTTCTAAAATTAAAAAAAAATAGACCCCCGATAAATCCATATGCATTCTTGTTTTCCTATGCCAGTTAACAAAAAAAAAAATAAATAATTTAAGTGTATGGTCACACTGAAGGGAGAATTATCTGGGATGTGTACTACAGTATGAGCTAACTTGGATTCTCTTTTTAGTGCCGTGTGTGTAGTAAGATGGTCTTTGATAAAAAGCATGCATTGCTTTTGCCACTACTTTACTATCATAAAAATAAAGAAGAAGTTGCAAAACTGTTGCAAAATTAGGGGAAGTACAGCTTACTGATGGGGAACTTGAGCAATTACCATAGCATAGGGACACAGACACACTGAGGCCAGTGTCATTTGGTTTCCCTGGATGTGATAGATCAGTGCTTTGACTATCCCATCTTTTCTGGCCCTGCCTCATGCCTTAAGCATGTATTCTGGTTATTGCTGTGTTGGATGTGTGTTTGTTTATTTTTCTGGTATAGATCTTTAACACCTCTTCTGGAGTGGGAAGACAGCAACACATTCTGAGGTCTTACAGTGTTTGGTTCTATTCAGCTAGTCAGGCTTGATGGGGCTACCTTAAAACACAACAAACTCTCCAATGTCTCCATTCAGTGAATGTGATACACGTGATTGATACACAGTGATCAGGTGGCCAGGTCAGGACAGGGTTTCTTTTAGTGGTGTGAGCTGTTAAGGAGAAGCAAGCAGCTTCTGTTTTAGCAGTATAAGTGGTTTGACGTGTCAGTAGACAAATTATTTTTGTAAATGTGAGACACTTCAGTACACTGGCAACTTGATTTCCACTTCAAACCATTCACCAACTACTCTTCCCTTGTTTAGAATGTTTAATAGACCTGGAGCCAGTTCTGCGAACATTTGATGAAATAGCTCTGCTGGAAGCAGTAATTCTGTTGAAGAGATCAAAGGTAAGTAGCTGTTGTACAGTCATGAGTTGGTCAAGTAAGTTGGTAACTTTCACTTGCTAAAAGAAGTGTAATCTCCTTTGTCATTTCTCCTCAGTCTCCTTTGTATAATCTTGTGTCTAGTTGAAACATGAGTTTGTACAAGGCTGTTCTCTTGCCTTATAGCAGAAATTTAATACAGGTAAATATTTCTCTTCCAGTCACTATATGAATCACTAAGTATTTACAAGAGTGGAAAGAAAGCAAATGTGGAGCAGTCTCTAAATATACCTCTGAATCCTGAAAAGGTAAATACTTTACATGTTGCATTTGGTTAAAGGAAGGTTAACTTGGTGAGGGGAGTTGTTCTGCACTTTACTTTCCTGTGCAGTCAGGAAAGGCATAAAATGCATTACTTGAGCCAGAGTGTAACAAATGCAAAGCCATATATGTGAAGACAGAAAAGGGTGAGTATGCAGAAATTAGAAGGGCACTTAAATACAGGGAAGCTCTAAATATGTCACAAAGCTGTGAAACCAGGGGAGGTTTAGATTGGATATCAGGAAAAGGTTCATTACCCAGGGGGCGATCAGGCACTGGAACAGGCTCCCCAGGGAATTGGTCACAGCCCTAAGCCCAGCAGAGTTTAAGAAGTGTTTACACAATGCTCTTGGGCAAATGATTCTTGGGGTGGTCCTGTGCAGGGCCAGCAGTTTAACTAGATGATCTTTGTGGGTCTTTTCCCACTCTACATATTCTGTGAGTCTGTGATCCCCTCAAGGAGGAATGCAGCACACAATGCCTGCCAATAGTAACAGATTGTCTACTGCTCCCTTACACCTCCCTGGAGCTTGTTTGGATAGGGTCATATAGATTTGCCTTTATATTTTGATTCTTTATGCTGCTGCTTTTGGTTCTTACTAGTAGTTAAACTGTATACAAAATTGCTGTCATCTTTGAAAATACCTAAGTATTGGGATTACAAAATTTCTTCTGATTTACCATATTTTAATTGTGCTGTCTATTGAGCATTTAGATAGCAGGGAAAGCATGCTGATGGGAAGGTTCTCTGTAAAAAATTGCAACTTCATATTTGTTTAATGTGCCTTTTCAATATGCACCTGTATTTCTTTCAGCCAACATATTCTAGCTCCATACAATGTGATGCACTTCCCCTTCGGAGCATCTCTCCAGATACATCAAAATTCAAGTCTATTCCTCAGTGTAATATCCTCTCATCAGGTGAGATACTCTTGACTTTGTGTAAATTTAGGTTGCACTGGAGCTTTACATTCACACTGTGACATTGCATTTGTGCAGAAATGCCAGGTCTCTCTATGCCAGAAAAAAAATGTATTTTATAAACTTTGTGCTCTGGGTAAAAAGCTAGAGTTTTTCTGCTCTGATTTTCTGTTCCTATCACCTGAGAAATCTCTACAGCTCACAGGTTCAGTTTTCCTATTCAGAATTGCAAGTGCAGAGCTAACATTTTCTTATCCCTTCATACTCTTAGCAGTTTAGTTAATTGATTTTTTTTTCTTAATTTGTGAACTACTTCTGAATCTAAAGGAGGCTACACATTTTAAGACATTCTAGAAGCTGAGTATAGTCAAAGTTTCCAGTGCAAGTTTCTAGATAATTTTTAATTCAATAAGTAAAAATGTCTTTAATAGAGTGCTTTGCAAAAGTATCTGCACAGACCTTTTGTAGCTGTCCCCTTTTATGAATAAAAGCTGGCAAAATTCCCCGAGAAAACTCAATTTTGAGGTTTTGCTGACATCAGAAGTCAGAAAAATGCAATGGAACCCAGACGGAATAGCAATACATTGTGAAACTAAAACTGCATTTAAGATTCATCCCTTGACAGAATATAAACATGTTTCGAAAGAATGGAGTGTCCTCTGGCATTGCAGGGACCAGGAGTATGAAAGCAGACAAGACTATTGACTTCACTGCTATAAAATAAGGAAATCAATAAGTATTCCCAGGTGCTGCAAAACCAGAGATATTCTGGTATAAGTAGGAGAGCACAGGCAGTTCCTGTTTCAGCTCCCATTTGAACACACACAATTTTGAACTTCTACTCTGTGTACTAGAAAGGTATAAATACAAGAGGAATTTGGGTAAATAAATTAAGGG
Source organism: Muscicapa striata striata (assembly GCA_030060385.1). Lineage (NCBI taxonomy): Eukaryota > Metazoa > Chordata > Aves > Passeriformes > Muscicapidae > Muscicapa > Muscicapa striata. The sequence goes on from JAREIS010000018.1 coordinate 3,744,492, forward strand.
AGGCTTAAGGACCTGGAGAAAATGGAGAAAGCAAGTGCCGGGCACTTTGGCTGTACCTCAACTGAAGCATTTATCTGTACAGCAGAAAAACCTGAGAGATGAAGAATAACTGGTATTTATCTAGCTTAATAAGTATGTTGTGATGAATTTTGGAATATGGAGTATTAGTTTGAACATGAATGAGGACTGTAAGTACAATTACATAAAATAATGATAAATATCACCCTTTCTTTCTACTGGTTCCTGTTATAAATTGTTGTGAAATTTATTGTTGTGGGCATCAGTGAAAATTTATTGGTGCATTTATTCTGATTGGTCAGCTGCTGGTGGTTTTATAGAGTCATTGCTTAGACTTTTTTGTGTTTATATATAGAAACTGTAAAGCTTGTGAAAATAGTGCCTACAAAACCCTGTTGCAGAAGTGTTTGTTATTACTTTGCCAATAGCTGCGTCAGGTAGTGTTGTAGTGGGAGGCAAGACTGACATTCCTCTTGCTTTTCAAACTCAGATGCAATTGTTTCAAGTGAAAATTGTATTCCAGGTAGCTGTTAGCAAGAGAGGAGTTTGGCATAGCACCAAGGTAGAATCTAGCTGAGTTAATGACTATAGATTCTTGTTTTTTCCATCAGTACAGTCAGAATACTTTTTCAGAAAATTGCTTCTTCAGAGTTAAGACTTGTCTTTAGCCTTTAGCCTTTCTTTTCATCTTTACTTTTTTTTTTTCCCTTTCCTAGCAAATTTTTCTTGGGTACTTTTTTTAAACAGCTCTTTTCCTTCTTCCCATTTCATTTCTGATACAGAGAGTAATCCTACTTTGTTTTGCTGGATGAACAGGATGCACTCTTCTGAAGTCCCATTGTAAAATGAACTTCTTTATTCTCATAGTATACTAACTAGTCCTCCTGGTGCATGTTCTAACTTAAGTCATTGAACTAAGGCTATGTAGTATTATGAGAGACATGACAAACTCTTTTTATCTATGAAATCCCTCTTACTTAGTATACCTTAGAAGTTTATTCTTCCTTTTTCACAAGGTCCTTCATTACAGAATAATCTACTTAGGGGTTGTTTTTATTCCTCATCTCACTTCTAATCATTAGCCCCAGCTTGAAACAGAAAGTCTAGATCTCATATTTTTTCTTCTTTTTGTATTTCTATTTCTGTTACTCCAGTCTTCTAGGTCACCTAGATTCTTTTTGAGTAATTTGAGTCAATCTGGTTTTCTCTGAATAACATCTGAATAGCCTTCATTAGCATTTTTGTGAGGCAACTGGGGTTATTTAGCCTAGAGAAAAGAAGGCTCAGAGAGGAAATTTTGCTCCTTTGCTCTCTACAACAACCTGAGAGAGATTGTGGCCTGATGGAGGCCTCTTAAACTGACAAGCAATAACAGCAAGAAGTAGGATGAGAGGAAATGGCCCTGAGTTGTGCCAGGGGAGGTTTAGATTGGATATTAGGAAAAATTTCCCCATGGAGAGTTGTCAAGCATTGAAACAGGCTGCCCAGGGAAGTGGTTGAGTCACTAGCCCTGGAGATAATGAGAAGATGTGTAGACGTGGCACTTCAGGACATGGGGCAGTGGTGAACTTGGCAGTGCTGGACTCAAGGATCTCAAGGGTCTTTCCAACAGAAACAATTGTGTGATTTTATGATTATATTTTTTTTATGCTGTGATCGCTGGTCAAGGTCATTCTCTCATACCAGTACAATCCCATTAATTTTGTCTTTATGTTATGAAATTAAATATGAGTGCCTAAAATTGTATAACAATTTATCCCAGCACAGCTGCTTGAAATACTTTCCTGTAATGATCTTCCACTCACAGTGGTTGTCTCCTAATCCCCTTTTTTCATGGAGTAGGTGTCTCACAATACTGCTAAATACTCAAAATGCTACTTCACAATACATAGCTCTGCCCAACTTTCTCACTTGTTCATGAAATAAAATGCTAGTTTACTATGAGTTCTAGTCCACCATTTTAAAATACTGAGACTGGAGTTTCTTCCACATTTTCCTATTCCTGCTCTGTGTACTTACAGACATATTCTTCTACAGGTCAAGAAAGAGCTGGGAATACACCTTCAGATTTCCCCATTGGACAGGTAATCTCGAGTTGTCCATGGGGCTGCCCCTCATTGTGTCTTTAGATGCTCATCTGATTCTTGCATATCTGGTTCTTAGTTAGCATCTTAGTTACTATGTCTTTATCAAGTGACACTGTGAAAGTCTAATCAAAGCTGTACACAGTTAGGCACATGTCCTGTAGTTTGTTTCTCATCAGCTGTTTGTTTTCTTTTCCTTGTTTCATTCCCACTGCTGCTTTCATATCTGTCAGCCTTTTCTACTATAAAAAAACTACTACTACTAAAACTAGAAACTGTTAAACTTCCCACCTGATAGGAATCCTTTTTACTTTTATTTGCAAAAGTTTACATTAAGCTTTCATGAAGTCATATCCTGTTTTGATGGACTACAAAAAGCTTTCATTGGCCTCCCATTGAATGTTAACTTCTCCCACAGTTCCTCATGTCCTTTTCCCCCACCTGAATCTTTATTTTAATATTTTCACCTTTGTTACACTGCCAAACTTCATCAAAATAAATGTCTGCTTTCCTGGTGACTTCTAGTTACTCTTCAAATACTCAAAGGATTTATTTTGTTCTTCTAGTCCTTACAAAAATTTTCTGTCAAACGACCTTTTTCATTAAAGCTCACATCTACCAGATTTATACTCCCAATATTTCTTTAAAATAAAGCAGGACCCCAAACCACAGTCAGGCCCTGGTAAAATATAAATGACATAAATGTACTCAGAATTTGAGTATAAGGACTAATTTGTTGTATATCATGTAAAAGTTGGCTTAGTTGGCTTATGATTTCTTTTGTGAAATGGCTCTAAATAGTCTCTGATGGGTGTATTTTTTTGAACAAAGAAGTAATACAGCTTGTTCTTTTTCTTTTCCTTCTCCCTTTTCTTTTTGTCTAAGACGGAAATTCTGGGTGTCTACACTCTCTCAACAGTCAGAGCATGGATGGAAATCTGTCTGTAACTCAGAGTGCCAAACTCCTTGTGCATCCATACAGTACTGTTCTCTCATCTGACAGGAGTGTTTCAGATGCCTCAAGTTCTGCATCCTGTGTGCTGCGGTCATCACCAGTTCCTTCAGGTACAGCAATTTGATTCCAAGACCCACAATAAGTGTTCTAACATTGAATGTATGTTATGGATGTCTGTATCAAATGGAAGCTGAACTGTTAGTCACCTGCAAAATGAAAACAAAACATATGCAAATTAGGAATGCAAAATTAAGTAATTCTGTCCTTGTGGACTTATATTACAAAATAAGCAAAAACAGTGTAAAATGTGACCAAGTACAGGTAGCTACTGTAGCTACCTGTAGCTACTAGTTTTTTTTTTCTCTTGCCTTAATTAGATTCCTGCTGCCATAGGTCTTCTTTATCCCATTCCATTTGCTCATATTATTTCTCCTACTGCACAGCAGTGCTACAGTCCAGCAGAACAGGAGAAAAACTTAGCTCAGGTTTAGTCACCTTGTTGCCTGTCACTTACCAGTTTTCAGTCTTTCCAGTCTTCCATGTAGCAATGATGGGGCTGAAAAATCAGCAACTGTGTCAACATCTCACCTGTAATGATCCTCTGTGTTAGTTGGGAGCCCACTACCTTATATTCTGAAGCATCAAATAGCCATTAAAAGTTAACACAAAAGTTAGCAAAAATAAACTTTAATGATTAATTATTCATAAATATTTTTTGAGAGGCCACAAAATAACATGCAACTTTATAAAGATCGATTGCACCATCCCTCTTCTGGAAATAAGAGAAACAACACCTTCTCACTGTGTGAAATCTCATCTTGAGAAAAATACCAGGAAACTACAGGGATGTTTTCAGTAACTTCAATAAAATCCCCCTGGAAAGTGAATTTACCACCTGTCTCTTTTTAGTACCAGGTCGGGTTGAACACTGGAACAGGTTGCCCATGGAGGCTGCAGAAGTACCATCACTTGGAGATGCTCAAAATTCAGCTGGACAAGGCCCTGAGCAACCTGAGTTATCCTTGAAGCTGGCCCAGCTTTGAGCAGGCTATTACATCAGATGACCTCCTTGAGGGTCCTTTCCAACCTAAATTATTCTGTGATTCAGATAGAATAAATGCTCTAACCACCAAATTTGTCAAATTGGAACATTTTAGCAGCTTTTTTTTCAGCTTGTTCTTTGTTCTGTGGCAATATTTGTTGACAGACAGTTACAATCCCTTCCTTTTTTTTCTAATCCTTTCCAATCTCAGATTTTGTATTGGAAACCATACAACAGAATGTAGCTCATCAGTGGATCCAAAGTAAAAGAGAACAAATTATTGATCAGATGACTGAAGCATGTTTGAATCAATCACTGGATGCTCTTCTATCAAGATTTTTACTCATGAAAGAAGATTATGAACTTATAAGCACCAAACCTACAAGGACGTCAAAAGTACGACAACTGCTTGATACTTCAGACAGCCAAGGAGAGGAATTTGCCAGAATTATAGTACAAAAGTTGAAAGATAACAAACAGCTAGGACTTCAGCCTTATCCAGATATTGTATCTAATTCTCAAAGACTGCATCTTTAAGTTTATTCTTTCTTTATGAAACCATGTGAATATATCTTACAACATGATTCTTGTTTCTATGTAGTATTTAATACGTGTGCAGCTTTGTCTTTACTGTGCCTTTGTAGAGTCTCAGAAATGACCCTGAGTTCTTCTAGCCTGCATTTGGTCAGTGACCAATTAATAGGTTGAAGTGCAATCATAAAGCCAAACACTTGACAGTTGTTGACTTATTTTGTAAAAGTATTTTGTTTATACATGACAAAGAAAAAAATTAAAGGTTCACCATTTTACGTATTTTCTGTTTATACACATCCTTTCCTTTCATCTCACAGGATTGAGACATCTCATCTTAATGTGGCATGTTTGTTTTTCTCCTTCCATCTGCTCTTTCTCACAGAGGAGGGGAAAAAAAGTGCTCTTTTCAGGGCTGTTCTGCTCTGTGTATAATAAACTTTATTCCTTAAGCCATGCTGGTATGCCTACAGGAGAGGAGTGGTAGGAAGCTTACATTGCGTTTTTACAGGATTTTTTTGTTGTGTTATTTTGGGTTTCTTTTCCCATTTTGTTGCCAGAGCAAGTGCCTTAGACCACTGCATAAGAAGAATGTTAGTCCAAAGAGGAGCCCAAGGGAAAGAAGGACATTGTGCTTGTCATCTTTGTTCTCCACAGAAGTAATATAAAAAAGCTAAGTGGTTATAATCACTTCATCTGTTCTTGAAATCATAGTAGGATCCAGAAAGAACTTACATAAGGGCATTCTCAGTTAATACCTCTTTAACATTTCTTTTGTCATCTGCCTTGCCTTTGTCACCTGCCATCTTACCACCCCTTACCTCATCTGCCATTAATACTCCTCATGTCATGTTGCTAGATCAAACTTTTAACTCAGTTTTATTTTTGGTATTTACATGATGAGCAGTAGCTGGGTCTGTACAAAGATCAATCATGCCCTGCCTTGCCACTCTGGAAGTAATGTGCAGGAGTCTCTTCTGCTATGACCTGCCTTAACCTTCTCCAGATCACATCTTTGCTGTCCTTCTTTGTCTGAAGGATGGTTAACATGTTGATGAACAAAGGAGGACACCTGAGAGGAAAAGGTAAATGGTATTTTTTCAGTTCGTTTCACAAGACCTTATTAACTTCATCTAGATGACTTCAAAACTAGTAAGAAGATTGTTTTAATTTGTCAGAACACCGCACAGGCAGATTATTTGTGCAAGCACTAATAAATAATTGCAATTTCTTCTCAGGCTATCTAAAATTAGGAGGGATTCAGAATTGTTTTTAATAAAGTATGTTTTTGACATAAACTGCTTATTTGTCTTTTATCCTGCCTCTCTCTAGAGGCTGTAAAATTAAAGTTATATAGGTAGCTGAAACCCAGGACCATGGTGCAATGAATGGCTGTGCTTTTCCTAGAGCAGACCTGATGATGTCTAGCAGGGAGAGATCTGAAGAAAGCTGGTGCCAGAACTGTGTGTTTCACTGCACATCACATTTTAGGCCACAATTGTTCATTATTGGTGCTCAAAATAAGATCTATGTCTTGCAAGGTAGCAAAGCAAGATTTCTTCAATGTGTGTCCAAAATTCATCATGTATTACGAACTTTCCTGAGGATCCACTGTAAGAGAGCTACATTAGGGAAAAGAGCATCCTGCAGCTTTCAGAGTCTCTCTGCTGATTCCTGCCTGCCAGTACAGAACTAGCTGGTTTCTCTTAACTGCAATATTAAATATGGCCCTATGGAGTCACATTTAGGAATGGTGCTGTCACACTGCTGCAATCACTATGGGCTGCTCCTCTTCATGTGCCATCCCTGTGAGGTGGCACAGCTGCAGAAAAAGTAATTTTCTACCCCCAGCTCTGAATATGCCCACGTCTGTTAGGCCATGAGCATTCCAGCCAAAGTCCAGCCCTCCAAGGAAACCCTGAGGCTATTCAGTGTAAAAACTCGGGCCAATCTCCCTCCTCTTTCCTTGGACCCTGAGCCTCACTCCATGAATAGAATAGCTCAATCATAGCGCAATAGAATAGCACAATCATAGAATAGCTCAGGTTAGAAGGGACTTCTAAGGGTCAGCTGCTCCAGCCCTTCTGCTGTGGTCAGGGACATCTTCAACTAGATCAGGTTGCTCAGAGCCCTGTGCAGCGTGACCTCAGATGTTTCCAGGGCATCAGACACTACCCCTCTGGGCAGCATCAACTCACCCTCTCCAGTGTGTTAGGCACACTCAGATTTCCTTGAGTGAAAGGGGAGAAGCGGCAGCCACAGTTGGGGCCTGAGAGATACAGACAAGGGCATAAGGAGAATTATTTGGGGTTCACATGGGGTAAGAGAGGTGGAGGTTGTGTGCTTGGCCACGCAGAGTGAAGGGTGTGAAGAGGTGACAGACATGAAAGACAAATGAGCCACAGTCTGACACTTCTGTTGATTTATAGTTGTTTTAACAGTACTTTGTACATTCCTCACTTGTTCATTGCAATTCCTAACAGATTTTCCTGCTTTTTCACTCCAAGGGGAAATGCTGCTGATGTTTCACATTGACAGTAAAAGCTTTTCTCTGAGTTGTTACAGCTCACTGAAAGCGTTTCAAAACATGCATGTAGAAATGTCTTATTAGATGTACACAGGGGGAAATAGAAGCATAGGACTACACATATTATTTTGTGTTTGTTGGCATTAGATTTTGTATGGTATTTTAGCACCTTGTCAATTAGTAGTGGCTGCTCCTTGTGCTCTGCTCCCATACCTGAAGTTAACATGGCTGGAAGAACTTTGTTGTTCTGTGAACTATATTCTCTCCTGCATCAACTTCATGGCAAAGTAAGTAAAGATCTGATTTTACTAAGATGACACAGATGGTGGCCCTTGTTTGTCATTCAGAGTCTTGCAGGTAATGGTAGAGGGTGTTTGGCAGTGTGTTTTCTGTAAGGGTTCAGTGTAAGTGCGTCTTTTGTGGATGAGGACTGTAGGGGCTTGTGCTTGCTGAGGCACAGAGTTATGGAACAGGAGGAAGCAGAGGACTTGGCAGGGGTACCACTGAGCTGTTTGCTGCAGCTGAGCAATGGTATGAATGAAGAGGGCTCTGGAAATAATTTAAGTAGTCTTGTTTCCAGTGCAGTGCAGTGCAGTGCAGTGCAGTGAAAAGCCTTCCTGAGCAGTAATGGAAGTGTGGGCAAGAAACCAGAAAATGTCATGGGTTTATTCAGGCAAGCATGCCTTAACTTGCTGTTCAATAAGGAAAATGCATGTTTATATGTAACTAAGAAGAATCACTGTGAACAGTAAGTTGGTACAGGAGACTCCTCACTGCAGACATTCTTATCAAATCCTAAAATACTGTAAAAATTAGTAAGAAGAACTTGTTGCAAAGGCATTCACTTCTTTACATTATCCATTTTGCTTACTTAAAATGCAAGATTAAATGTAATCATCCTTGGCAAAGGAACTAGATTTTCTATTTGCAGAATAAATGTTCAAGAAAAATCCTTTTTGTGCATACTGCATGCTTTATGATTGCTCAATGTTGATTTATGTGCTGTTCTTGTAAATCTATGGCAAATATCCAGTAGTGTGTAACCATGAGGGTCAGACCGATAGAAATATGGGAGACATTAATGAAGAAAGGACTCTCATGTTCCAACATGCAGCTTCTACATACTTGAAACAAAGGGCTGAGGCTGGCTCAGGAGTAGGATAAATAGACGATATAAAGGTGGTCTGAGAGCAGAGTCCCTCAGTGTAACACACAATCAGAAAAACAGTTTGGTGCCCCAAATACGAAACAGGACAAACTCAAGTTCAGATTTCAGAGTGAAAGTAATTACGCATTCTTGAAAATATGCATTCTGGGCTTTAGGCTATAGTTGGTTAACACTGCCCTGGCAGAAGAAAAAGACTTTAAGATGACAGAGGCTCTGATTAACAAACATGGTGCTCAGCCTCTCTGTTTGTCCAACAAGGAACAACATTCCTGCAAAACAACCCTATTGCCAAAATGCTTCTTGCTACACTATAATGTACGTAACCACAAACTTGCAGGCAGCTGGAATTGTGCAATCTTTCCAGACTTAAAGAGCTCTCATCCTTCATATATAAAACAGCTTGAAAGCTGCTTATTCAAAGAATTTGTCCTAAACGTGCTTCGAATAGGGTTTTTAAGAAGCACAGCCATTTCTGTGTAAACATTAACTGTATACCTGCCTCAGTCCATCACAAAATGCGTGTTACTTTAAAACGAAAAAGCAGGAGGAGCACTGGCTTCTAAAAGAAAGATTTGTGTTTTTATTATTCCCTTTGGTCACTGTGGATTACAGAATGGAACGCGCAGCATGAGTCTATGCTCCCGCTTGTTTTCTAGTCGGACTTCTCAAGTCGTTGGAGGGATATCTGTGCTTGGACTCAAATATGGATCAAATGTGAATTAGTGGTCCAGTCTGATGAAGTGCTGTTATCTGGTGTCTCAGCTCTAGTGACAAGACTAGTGACAAGACCTGCTGGATCAGCTCCTTCCAGATGAACTTTGGCACAAGTACGTCATTCTTCATGGAAAACAAAAATCCCAAGTTAGTTCTCTTGCATTTATTAACTTTTCGTTAATATTTTATTTCATAAAATCCCAGAAGATTTTCTTTTCTGGATGTTTACTTGTTTCAGTAGGCATTATGCTGTATAGCATACTGGCTTTGCTAAAGGACGTCATAGGACAACCTTTTATTCCAGAAGACTAAGTGAATACACTGGGTAAATAATTTCTTTGCTTATTTTTATCTTAGATTTTTTTAAAGCTTATTGAATTAAAATAAGATTTTAACACCAGATTGGCCTGTTTTGTGTCTCATGCACATGTCATAAATTATTATAAAAGGCACAGATCTATAATTCTGAAGAAAAATAATTCAGTTAATATTTAACAATGTATAAATTAAACTTAAAAGAAAATCTGAGAAAAAAACAAAGAGAAAAACATTTGGTTGTTTGAAAATAAATAATACCTATGATTTTCAGTTAACTACATCTCTTTACTAGTCTAATCCCTCCGAAAGACTTTCTGCTTTGGCAAGTTATGCCAGCAGAATAAACCTCTATGTAGTGTTAGAAAAAAATCCATTGTGGCTTTCTAAATCAGCAAGAAGGAATTAGAGTGCATTATTTATTCATGACTTCAGACATATGGATGAAGGATTCCACCCCCAACTTTCCTTTTATTTTATTTCTATCACAACTTTCTTAGGAATAGAGAGCAGCAGTTGCATGCTTGTGCCTGCTAATGACCTCAGCTGAGGCTGTTTGGAGAAACCACATTCCAGGAGAGTCTGAGATCGTTCTTGAAAGCTCTCATTGATTTTAATATCCATGCTACTGTAGTAAAAATAGCAGGTAAGGCAAGGCTAAACAGAGTAAGAAAAGAGGCTATTCATATAAGGTGTTGCCTTACCCATCCTGGTAAAACAGAGGCATTTATTTAGAACAGCAACCTGAGAGGCACTGTTCTATTAGAGCAGCCTTTCTGCTGAAAGAAGCAAGCATATCACATATCCTCTGGTAAGCTGCTAACTTCTCTTTTTAATCCCTCCTTAGATTTGGGCTACAGCAGTTTTTCTCTCATATCTCCTCTGTGATTTGCTTTGGGGTGGGAATGGAGTGCTGGGGGCGGAGCAAATCCCTCCTGTGGGAAAGCCAGTCTATGACCATAGCAATGCATTGGAGTACATGAAGCAATAATTCATTAAATATTTTTATAAACATAGAATTTGGAAATCAAATGGAACTATGCTTGTTTCCTATTGAGTGGGAAATGTTTGCTTCACATGAGATCAAAGTGGATTTTTTGTTGCTGTTGGTCGAGATTTTAGTATTATAATTTCTGAGAGTATTTTATTTTATGCTGTTTCCTCATACTGCATAATCTTGTTTTATTTGCTTTCCTCATTGGGAAATGTCCGACAGTACAATCTGCCATGAATACTCCCTTTGAGACCTGTTGATGCTCATACTCACTAGTAGTGTTTTGAAGTTTGAACTACACAAATGTTGAAAACTGCTTTCTCATCTGATTCGTATTCCAATAGCTATTAATATAAAATGTATGTTTGGATTTTTTAAACTTTTGGTCAATCTTCTACAGGCAGGAGAAAATTGCCCAGAATGTGCTTGGAGAAAATAAGAGATTGCCCATGACATATGCAATGGCTTTCTACATTCATATTGATTTCTAATACGCACATAATTAAAATGTGCTAGATTTTAATTTTAAATGTTATTCTTAATCTCACTAATTTTCTGACTGAAGCCAGAAAGTACTGGAAGTTGATTAGTATTCTTGGCTGGTTTGATTTTGCCTGGTTCATTGGTGGCATAGCACATTTTCATTATTGAGAAATTTTGTGGAGGTAGGCAAAATTCACCAAAAGAAAAGACCATGAAATGAGGTGTAAATCTGATGTCCAGCATGTTCCAACATCTTTCATAGGAGTTGGCTTCCTAAATGCCCTCAACTTCCAAGGGAATCTGCTGAAGGTAACAATAATTGATCTCTGAGACCTTATTGAGTTACCAATATTTCTTGAATTAAAAGAAGAGACTTGCTAAATCCTCTAACAAATAGAGGCACCTCAGTCCTTTGGAAGGCTATGGAGCAGTTTGTAAGGCTGTAAGTTCCTATGGAAGTACATAAGCACTTCCCTGACCAATCCTTACTGAATCATTTGGCAAAGGTGACTTACCTCCTTAAGAAGGAAGAAATCATTCATGAAATGTAGACCCCTGAAGAATGGGAAGTGTCTGAGAAAATCCTGCTCCGCCAAATCAGCCCTACAGTAATTTATGGAAGAACTGTCTTTGATTTCAGCTCTAGTTTTCAGCTACTATCAACTTGTCCCTTCTTCCTTCACTTTTGTGTGACTTTTGCCAGTGGCTTAAGTAAGAAACAAGCTATTGAGAATTATCTGTATATGGTGTTTCTGTTTTCTTTAACTTCTCAGGTGTCAGTCTCCAAGGTCCTTTCTGTTGCTCTTAGCACATACAGCTGTGAGGTAAACATGAAGCTGCAAATGATTTAAGGTCATTATGGCTGTCTCGGCTCTCAAGGCATTGTGCTTTCCCTGAGAGGAAAATTTTCCTCCATTTATTGAGAGAGTCCCTAAGGAAAAGGAAGATCTGAATGAAAATAGGGTTCTTAAGTTGTTTAACGGAGGTCTTGCTGACACAAGGCAGAGGCAAGTGTTGGCAGCTGTGTCATTCAGCCTGCTGCAGCCTCTCAGGCACATAGATTCCAGAAACAAATAGTTCTTTCTGCTTGTCCCATTCCATGGGACCAAGACAGCAAGGACCTTCCTTAGCATCAGAAAGCTTTTATGCTTTGCTCTTCAGACTTCATGCTCAAGAGTTACTAAAATATTGCAGTTGAGATGGACATGTCACACAAAGGGACTCGGCATAACTTCAGAAGGCTTCTTTTCTGTTTATTATAACAGCATGCTGTATTTTATACACTCCACAAAGTTTACTCTTTATTCATTGGTTGCAATAGATCAACACAACGTTCATTAGTGCAAAGCAGTCTCCACCACTGTTTTCAACTAACTTTCACAAAACCTTCCTAAAATACTTTTTCCAGCTGCAGATTTCTTCTTGCTTCTCTTCTCTTCTCGATCTCCATGCCAATGGCCTTGGTAAAATTCCTTTTAGAAGTAGACCTTATCAATTAACTCTCTCTGACTCACAGACCAGCTGTCAGCTCCTTCCACACTAAAATACTGTATTGGTGTTTTTGCTGCCATAAAGTTTTATCATCACAATACCCAAACATTTTAAAGCGGGATGCAAAGAATCTCAGTTTTTAAATTACTGCATAAATTAAAACTTTCTGGTCTCAGGAAGCCACTCTTGAGTGCTAGAAGCTTCACCATAAATATTTTTCATCTACTATAATACAGGATTTTACAACTGAAAATGGCCACCCCTGAAAGATATCACTTTATTAGAGCTCTGATGGTTGTCCCCAATAAGCTCTCTCAGTTAGAAGCTTTTGCTGTCTTTCACTTGGATTATGTAGACCCTCAAAATGTGACCTAAATGTCCAAATTTTGGAGAAGACCTATTGAAGCATTCTTGAATGCATAAGCTCCTCAGCTTAAGCTTCTTGGCACACCAGGTTAAGGCAGAAGCAACAGTGATGGTCCTAGAAAGGGGACATCAAGGCATGAGGATGAAGTGATGGTAACAGCAGTAGGACAGGACTATTGACCAGGCTCAGTAGGGAAAAAATAGCAGAAGCTATAAATGAGATGAAGAGTTAGACAACAGACACTGGACATATCCTCAAATAGTTTTCATCATTGCCTGGAATGTAACAGCAGTAAACTCTTTATACACTTGACAAAAAATTATGCTATTATACAAGGACATCTGTACAGGAGACTATTTCCTATATTCCACTAATTTTCTCAATAGCATGAAGACTTTGCTGAGAACAAGCACAAGTCACCTCTCAGTTAATCTTAGGTTTATTTAAGAAGACATAGTCCTGAATAAAGAAATCAGTAACTGCTCCAACATTGGGATGGCACTGAATTAAATCAGTCCACTGTCAAAGCTGGTAGAAATACTACTGTTTTCTTGATGGAGAAGGACAGGCAGAAGTTGTTTAAAATATTTTATTCAAAAATTTCTATTTTCAGGTGATAAAAATTAATTACAGTGAAGTTGCACGTTTTGGTTATGGAAACTGGAAACTGAATCTCTTACCCTTTCATTCTCAGGCCATACCTATTTGTGGACTTATTTGAGGGTCTGGGTAAAAGTTTTGCTAATGTGACATGTCTCAAAGTACTGAATTTTGAACTGTTTCTTCTAATTTTTCTTTCATTATGGTTTCATCTGCAGTCACTTATTTATGGAAGAAATACTTCCCTACACAACTCCGGTTGTACATTTTTAGAAATCAGAAATAATAGTTTGGTAGCACAAGAGATAAGAGAAAAATATGCAAAACATTGTGATACTTAATAAAATAATGTAAACGTTACCTTTGTGCTCTCATGAAAGCTGCAGCTTGTAAAAGTGCTACTAGGCTTCAGTAGCATTGCCAGTTTAAATGATCAAATTCCCTTTAGCTAGCAAGCCATCTGTTCTAGACATCAAAGTTCAGGTTTGATACCACATACAATAGTTACCTGTACCTACCAATTACTTGATGTATTCTTTTTTATAGGAAAATAACTGTACCTTACTTATCAGTGAGACTTCATTTCAGGGAAAGTGACGGCCACTGGGTTTGATCACTGCTTGCATAGCTCCACATTCACATGACCTGGGTAACCACTGCATTTTGAATTCCCACACCCTTTGAGCTGTTCTGATTGAAATAGTTGTGCATTTCAGTTCAGAGCCAGAGCTTGCATTTAAAAATCTGAAAAAAAAAAAAAAATTAAAAATTGTACATTAAGCATAAGAAGCACAAGATGATTTTAAACTAGCTATGCTGAAAAAGGAGTGTTAATAAAGAATTATGCCCAGATTTTTATCATGCTAGTATCATGATGAGCTCTCCAAACAGCTGCCATCATGGGAGGGGTTTCTGTTGATATTTCACATAGCCATTGAGAACAAAAATGGAGACAGGAGGTTCTGGAAGTATTGGCCTGTATTTTGGGGTGGGGAGGGTGATGTTTTCCTCCTTTCTGTCACACAGAAGGAAACAGAGGAAACTTATCTGGAATTTAAAGGAAGATCTATGAATGATGTATTGGATGCATGGAATTTCTCCCTGCAAACCAGGAAGATGTTTTTTTATTCATAGAGAGATGATGCGAGAAGTAAGAGGAGTCACTTGTGTGTGAGGAGGTGGTCAGAAAAAAAAGGACACTTTTGACAAGAGTTAATATTTAACTTTTTTCCAGTGTTCCCACAGCGTTCCTGTGGTTAGAGAAAGTGCCATTGGGATGAGAAAATCATTTAATCTTTAAAGAGACTTTGGCATCTTTTAATTTTTAATGCTCATCAGGCCTCATTTGCTATTTGATCAATTAGGAAAGTGAGTTGCATCAAAAAAGCTGGGAAGGAGCAGATAGAATCATAATATATTCAGGGTTGCTAAAACAGTCATATTTTACAAAGGAAAAAGGAAAGCAAACCTTTCAGGAAGTTTGGGATGGGCAGATTGTTTTAAACTGGCCATTGACCCACGATTTAGCAACATAAATTTGTGAATCGCGTGTAATGTGTAAATGTCATGTGTAAATATTTGTGCTCAAATGGGGTTTGTTTTGCCAGTGTTGCATGGATAAGCTTTGTTCTACTCAGGGAACTTGGATCTAGGTAACAGGATTTTGAGGAAGTTATCTTCAGAAGTGCTTTAGAGTGTGTGTGGAGGGGGAAGGGAAGGAGAAACAAATGTGTTTTGAGACAGACACCAAAAATTAGCCTTTGTTGTAAGTACCCTTATACATCAGCCGGACCCAAGAACTGAGACAGTTGCTGCAGTCCTGGGTTCCTCATCCCCAGGGACCTCAGCCCCAGAGCTGTGCATGTGTGCACAAGGCCAGTTGATCCATGGAGCTATGCAGTTAGGTCATTTTTCCCAGCTCCCAGCATTCTTGGATCTTGTCCTGCGAGCACCAGAGGGAGATGCTTTTACAGGCATGTTTTGTTGGACTCTTTTATACAGAAGTGTTCCAGGGACAAAGTGTTCCAGACTCAATCCCTGTGAATGCTAGTGGCTTCTCCTGAGAAGTCAAGTGAGGTTAATAGCTAACCAAGCTGCATTTTTCACTGCAGCAGCATTCTCATCTCTTGGAGCAGTAAAACTCAATTTTTTACACTCATATTAACATTTACCTTGTGAGATTAGAAGTTTTGAGGCTCTTTTTCTGTCTTTTCTCTGGTGTTCTCCAGCAGAACAGTTTTCAAGTGAATGTCATTTGATGAAACAAATAATAATGAAATTAAAATTCTTTCTGGGATAAGAACAGATTTTATGAAGAGGTATTCTTGTAGAGGGCACTCCAGCTGTATTAGAACTGTGTTTCCAGGGATACAGTGTCTCCTTCTTCCTTGAAATATTTTCAATAATGTAACACAGAATTACAATTCAAGACAAATAATAATTGTGAACTGAGAGTTATCAAAAGCTTCAGAATCTATAACCAAGGACAGTGGCCTCATATTTATCCATTGAAAAGGTTTGAAACCGTGAAAGTTAAGAAAATTCACTAGTCTGCTGTTCCTGAACTGCAAGATAAAATCAGTCAAAATAGTTGTTCTTTGTATCATTTATGCCTTGTATGTTAATTATCTTATCTATGTCTCTGATACCACATGCATTACAAAAGATGTTCTCTCCTCTTGTTTTCAGGTAATGTGAATTGAAGATGCCAGCCCCTTGGCAAATATGCTGCAATAAAAAGTCCAGAACAAAGAATGCAAAAGCTGAAATGGACAATATGGCAGAGACGAGTGAAAAAATGCAGATGAAGAAAGAAATCACGTTACTAAATGGAGTTTCTTTAATTGTGGGGAACATGATTGGCTCTGGCATATTTGTATCACCCAGAGGTGTTTTAATGTACAGTGCTTCCTATGGACTCTCGCTGGTCATCTGGGCGCTTGGTGGGATTTTTTCCCTGTTTGGAGCTTTGTGTTACGTTGAACTGGGAACATCCATCCTGAAATCTGGAGGCAGTTATGCCTATATTCTGGAGGCATTTGGGGCCTTTGTGGCCTTCATCCGACTCTGGTCTTCCTTGCTAATTATTGAACCAACAACTCAGGCAGTGATAGCAATCACATTTGCTAACTATATTGTCCAGCCAATTTTTCCCCATTGTGAACCGCCATATGATGCAGTCAGGTTGATAGCAGCTGCATGTATATGTAAGTAGTGATTGCTAGAAGTTAAGAACTGTCATTGTACATGGCCAGAGGAGGTTTTCCTAAATTTCTATTTCTTTGCATTCTGTGAAAATAATTACCTATCTAAAACATGTTCTTAGGAACTAATAATCTTTTATTCAGATGTATCATGTTTAGGGCTGGTATTACTAGAGGGGAGAGGAGAATTACAACAATTTGTCAGGGATAAATTATGACTGCTGATTAAAGATACATGTATGTCTATGGTTCACTGGCCTAACTGGCTGATAGGACACTGTCACACGCACAGATTCACTTATGAAAATGAAGGCAAGAAGTTCTTTGAGTATGTGTGGTTGCATGCTAGTGCCCTTACTGCATAGAATGATTTCTAAATTATTTTTGTTTTGAGCATTACAAAACCCTTTTTATTCCTTTCAAAACTTAAGTATAGGTTATAGTCAAGTCAAGGAAACAGAAGCAAAAACCAACGAGACTTCTAGATAAGAAATAGCCCATTTTGATCCATGCTTGAAAGCACTCTAGGTCACCATGCCACATTTGTTCTGCTCTTTTCTCCAGCAGCTGGGCTTCATACCTGGTACCAATGCACACCATTACCTTTCCTCATCTACCTCTGTTTTGAATCATGGGATTGCAAGGGAGAGAAGTTGCCTGTGATTTCATGTGTGTGTGCTAGAGTGAGAACAGATGGGCACATGGCTCAGCCCCTGGCTGGACCTGCTGCCAGCCAAGGGAAAAAAGGAGGAAAGGAAAACTGGTTGATCCCACCTGCTCTCTGCAACCAACTACTTTGTTATTTTTGTTCTGTCAGAACTGGGACTTGAGAGGACTCTGTAAGTAAGTGCTGTGCAATCTTCAGACTCAGGGCCAAAATGGGGACTCTGAGCCATGAGCACAGAGTAACAGCGTGCAGGCCTGGCCCAATTCAGTATCTTGTCCACAGCATGAAAACTGCTTTTATGCATAAGTTGTCCTTATTTTACACCTAAACTAGGACTTAACTCAGCATGAAGAAATTTGTGATATACAGGATAAAAGAACTATCATTTCCATGTAAACATCTCTTGTTGAGTTTAACAGAATTTAAATATTATTTAAAAGGGGAAGGAGTCAGTCCTAAAATTCAAAACAGTATTCTTCAGAAAACCATTGTGTAAATTTTAAACCAGGTATTTCATTTTAATAAATCAGAGTGGTCCTGAAGTGGTGAAATTCAGTTTTACTCCTTGAAAGAGGAGTGGTATCTAGAAAGATAGGTTTGAAATATGACTAAGTGATGTTAAACATCCAGTGCTTCTTTCATGCATATTCTTTTTCTCTGCAGGTTCCTTAACATTTATTAATTGTGTTAATGTAAAGTGGGGTACCCGTGTACAAGACATTTTCACATATGCAAAAGTTATGGCTCTTATCTTGGTGATATCTGTTGGCCTCTACAAAATTGGCAAAGGTAAGAATCATTTTCATTTACCTAAATTCTATGCAATGAATCATATACGATTCAAAATCATGTAGGGATGATTTCAAATTATTTCAAAATCCATGTAGGGAGATCTTTAAGACTTACAAATGAAGTGTTATTTATTCTGGAAAAAAGAAGTCTGCCACAGGCAGATCAGATGTATTTTATGTCTTGTTAACCAATAGGGGGTTAATTATTCAGGTCAAGTCCTGTGCTGCTTGGTCTGAATAGCAAATAGCAGCTGAATTAACATCACTTTACTGCTGTCTAGTTCAAAGTCAGCCCCGGTGTTTGACTCATGCATTACTACTTGTCCTATAACAGGACAGGGAAACAGAAATTGTGTTACTTCTCACAGTTGCCCCCACCACCATTCTCCCCCCACCTCACCACACAGCACCCTGCCCAGGGAGATGACCAGAGTGGGTCACTTGTAGGTGGGATTTGTGGGAGGGTGTGTTTGTTCTAGAAGCAAAGGAGAAGACTGTAACAGTGCAGTTCTGTGAATCACTGGGGCATGGTGTTACTGTAAGGCATCACAGGGCAGATGAGCCACCTCCTATCAGCAATAACTGGACTGAACTGAGCACACTAAAAAGCTGGAGAGCAGTTTATTCTGGTGATACCTCAGAGCTTTGAATATGGCAATAGATTTGATTTTATTAATTTGGGCCTCTGGCACAGTAAAGTCTTCCAGTTCTAGCTCTGCTGCTTAGATTACTAAGGTTCTTACATTTTAATTTCCTCTGAAATTCTTAAATTGTATAGTGATTTTATCTTTATTCAGTTGAAATAAAGGTGGTTTCCCCTCTTCAGTTTAGGGATTATCTTTTTCTCCTGCTAAATTAGCTTATAAAACCTAACAAACATGTTTACTTTTCCATGTTTGCTGGCCTCCTCCTTTCCTTGGCTGCAGTTGCATCAGCTGTTAATACTGTAAAGCTACATTAGATTTTAGGAAAGCTTTTCTATGCCTAGGCACTAGACATGTCTAGTGCCTAGACATGACTCTGCATGTCCATTATCACCAGTTGGTTGAAGTATAAAGAAACCTGGACAACCAAACCCAGTCCTATGGGCAGATTCAGAGAAGAAGCCTTGCTTAAGGGTCACAGTTGCATGAAGGAGTAGTTCCCCTCATAAAACTGCTGCAGTTTTGCAAAAGTGTGATTCTGTGATGTCACCTCTGTAGCAGCATTGCCCTTGCTTTCAGATTGCTTCCTTCAAAGCTGCCTCCCATCCTGCCCACTGGGGAGCTGTTGGACCCAGGGGCTGCTCCCTCTGGTCCCACACAGAGCCCACTTTGTTTCCTCTGCATTGCTCTGTGGGCTCAGGGAGGGTTAAAGCAAAGAGGAAACATTATCACAAAATGCTGAGAGCTTTTACTGGTAGTAAAGGTCTCATCTCTGCTTTGTATAAGCAGAACTGAGCACTTAAATACAGGAAAGACTGGGAGGAGGAATGATGTAGATTTCTGGAGGAAGCTATGATTAAGTCAATGACCCTTTTAAACTCAGCAGCTGTTTTAATGAAAAGAATAGCTATGATATTTTAGCCCTGCCATATTCCTTCTGATGTGCTTGGATACACTGCTTGTGTTAAAAGACTGTAAATAGATCTGATTTTGAATGTGAGCTGCCTTTAGGAAAAAAAAAAACAAAAAAAACCAAAACCAAAACAAAAAAACCAAAACAAAATAAAAAAAAAAACCCTCCAAAAAACCAAAAAACTTTTCCTGAACATTTTTGATTTTTCTTTCTTTTACCTTCCAACCATTTTCTTATCCAAAGTATATGTATATCTCACAGCTTCTCTACTTTGGTTCAGTCTCCTGCTCTTTGATGACTGAATTGCTTTTGTAGTACCTATAAACTCCTTAGTTGAATGAGAGCTTTAATTTTACAAAAAACGGCATTACTTTCTTTCCTAATTGAGGTTTCAGCATGTTTCTGTCTTCTCTTAATACTTAGCCCACTTCCATTTTCATTAGATAGTCAGCTTTCCTTCTGCAAACTCAGTAAGGCCTTTCTTCCCCTTTCCAGGATGGCAGCAAAGGCTTATGCAGTTTCACTGACATTTCACCTGTTTTGCAGCATTGTCCAGGCTGTCATCTCAACTGATGGAGCTAAACTACAGCAGAATTTTGAAACGAAAGATTTTTAATCTCATCTCTTAATTTTGGGGAACAGCCTTGAGGGTCAGAGCATCCCACTGACAGCCATGGCTAAAGGAGGTCCCCCTCTAGTGGCCACTAATTAATCTGGTGAAAATAAAATCACAGCTATTAGGAAGAAATATGAGACAGATTCAGAAACTGAAATTGGCTTTGCCAGGCACCTCATCCTGGATGACAGGGTACTGCATGCCCTTGGTATGGCAGTACCCCTCCTTCGGTATTGTCAGAAGCAGTAATGTCAGAGGAGGACCTTGTGAATTCTGGTAGCATTACAAAAGTCACATCCCAATAACAAACGTGAAAATGTTCTGTTTTCTTCTTATGCAAGTGTAGCTGTCTGAACATCTCACTGAAACTCTCCTGTTAGTTGAGTAAAAATGTGAGTTGTGCACCTTTAGATACAGTAATGAGACCTGGATGCAGTGGGGGGTTATTTCCTTTAGGTTAGCTGACACTCCAGGTGGAGTGCCCTCCTAAGTTGCAGTCCTTGAAATGTAACAGGCAATTGGCACCTGCCATTTCCACAGGGGAAACAGAAAACCTGAGAGCTCCGTTCGAGGGCTCAGCCACCAGCCCAGGGATGATCGCCCTGGCTCTCTACTCCGCCCTCTTTTCCTACTCAGGATGGGACACACTCAACTATGTCACTGAGGAAATGCAGAATCCTGAGAGGTAAACACATGCTTTTCCTTTGAATCACTGGTGACGGCAGGACAAGCCACTCTGTATTTATTTCTGATTGGAAATTAGTCAAATTATTTTCTCTTCAAAAACCTTACTTTTTTTTTTCAAATGAAGGAATAAGTAGAACTCTTTCTGATTATTGTACTCATTTATCAGTTGTATCATGCTAATGAATCATGTACCTGTATATATCTGTATTTTACATCTTACACTTCAACATACAATTTTTAAAGAAGGAAAAAGCAAGGAAAAGCAAACGTGCATCTAGCCCTCTAAAACTCCCTGCTTCTTTTCAGTTAGGCAGAATTCTTTTTCCACGACATTTTTTGCCACCAGTAGAGTAAGACTGTGTCAGATTATGGCTTTCATGATGTGATCTTCTGCATTACTATTTATGGGAAAATATAATCTCCTCCCTTCTGTAGGGATGTCAGCCCTGTGGGAGTTGTGTGCATCAGCCACTCAAGCTGATGTAGTCCATCTTGTCTCGGGACATGCATAGGTTATGAGTCAGGAAATAAATGCCACAATCAAGAAAATACCTAAGTCTGAACTTAAATCTCATTTTTGAGAGCTGTCTTAAATTGCTGCATATAACAGACGGTGTATTATATTAAATTTGCATGTATGAAAGTTTTAAGGGTTGTTTTTCATAAACTTGTGACAGACACACAAGCAACAAACTAAGCTTTTTATGGAATTGCTTCACACGTGGCTGCATGTCATTTTGTAAACCTGTGATTCAAAATGATGGATTATAAAACATGATGAAGGTATCCATTCACAAATGCTTGAATGTGGGAACAATTTTCTATTTAAGTGTTTCTCATTTAAATAACATGAAATAATATTTCCATTTTCCTTTTGCAGGAACCTACCTCTTTCTATTGCAATTTCAATGCCTATTGTAGCTATTATTTACCTATTGACTAATATAGCATACTATGTAGTGTTGGACATGTCAGCTCTCCTCACGAGCGATGCGGTGGCTGTGGTAAGTTGTGGAACTTATCCCAGACACAAAGACACACAGGAAAACTTCAGGTAGCATGCTTGGCCAACAGCTGAAATACTGTCATGCTGAAGGCTGCTTAAAACATTTTTCTCATATAGCAGTACCAGTACATTAGAAGGTGCATATCAAGAATGTATCCAGTAAATCTGCTCTTGAAAAATCATCTTGTATACTCTGTAAATCTTGCTCTTAACACTACATCACAGGAAAGATGCTTTTGCCAGGATGAAAGAGCCACAGAAAGTCTGGGTGTTTGGAGAACCAGGTTTTTTCTTACCATTCTAATGTACAGTATGTAATGTTTAATGCTGCATGACCTCAGCAATATTTTCAACACAGAAATGTGCACTGAAATGTTTTTTAAAATCTTATCGATATTTTATACAGAAATAAAATGATAATTCATGGATTACTACAGTTGAGATTTGTCAGAATACTTTAAAGCTGATTAATCATCTTCTTTTCCATCATTGAATTAATCTAGGCATAGATTTTAAAAGATTTTTTAATGTATCTGCCAATTTTATTTTGATGCTGATCAGCTTTTCCAAATTCTAATTTCCTAAGTCATTATTGGGTGTCATAAAAAAGTATAGGCTATGACACTACATTTGGGACCATGTGCTTTCATGAGAGTTTCTCAGGATTATTCATATGCCTAACATAGTGAGCCTCACCATTATTTTTTTTCTGTTACAGACATTTGGAGGTGAAACCCTTAGTCATGCCAAGTGGATTATTCCTATAGCAGTGGCCATGTCTTGCTATAGTGGCTTAAACTCATCAATTATTGCAGCGTCTCGGTATGAAATATGATTTATTTTAAATAACTGAAAAAAAAATAATCTGCATTCTTTCCTACTGTTTGTTAATTTTTGACATGTCAAGTCATTCAGTTACGATGGAGGTTTTGTTACAATCAGATGTCTTCTCATGATCAGCACCATTTGATAAACTAAAGGCACTTGAGAAGAGAGCAGCACTTAGAGTAATGAAAGAATTATTTCTTTGCTTTGTCAGGAAGCAAAAAGCTATTCATATGGTTCAGTTTCCTTTGTTTGTTTTAGACTTTTCTATGTTGGAGCCAGGGAAGGACACCTCCCTGTCAGTCTGAGCTTGATTCACATAAAGTGCTTCACACCAGTCCCTGCTCTCCTGTTCAATGTAAGTGACACCCCCGCCTCGTGCCTGGCTGGGGCAGTTGGGGTTTGGACCTCTGGTAAAACATCTCTGCTCTGCCCTGGGCTTCTCACAGGCTTCTCCTGCCTGGGGACATCCTCTGCAAATGTCCAAAACTTCTTAACCTGCTTGAGGGAGTGGGACTGAAATTATTTTTTCTGATAAGGTTTTTTTTTCCAGTGGAAAGAGAATGGCTTGATTTATATTCATACACTCTCCAGTAATATTAGTGAGAAGTACAATAGCATTGCTGAGAAAACAGAGAATGCCTAAAGATGTAATGGTATAGACAGGAGCTGTTTGAGTCTTTAATGTGAGCTTTTAGAGTTTCAGTGGAGGAGAATATGTCAGGAACATCTCTCCAACCCTGCTGTAGACTGATGTTATACAACTCTAGTTCTAATAGGAGTGATAAACTCTTAAAATTAAATTTCTACCATTGGTTGCCTATAGGCCTGTTGACCTCTTTCTGCTGTCACTACACAAATCAGATCTTGTGACACTAAATTGTGAAACTATAAGTTATAGAATTTGTGGAAATTATTTTCATGAAGAATCCGTGTATTTGAGCATGCATTTTATTTGGTGTCCACCACTGCCCTGTGTGACATATCATTTATGAACAGATCATCATGCTGATCCTGTTTGACATCAAATAATTTACTAAAATTTATAAATCTCATCATGAAGACTCTTCTCACAGGGACTCTGTTTGCACTAGCAAGATGATCTATACTCTCTTTATATACACACCATCATTCACATTTTTCATGTGGAAAGTGGAAGTGTTTTCTGCTCATCCGTTAAAATAGACATTGAATTCCTGGTGGTTTTGGTTGTTCTGTGCAAGCAGTATAGCACAACTGCAGGGCACAGAATTTACTCTAATGGTCTCAATTTATGAGTGGGCTGATATCCTACGGTCATGCAAATAGGTCAGAAACAGGCCAGTTTATAATTTTACTCTGTCTTTATTTTCACATTAAAAAGTCTTTTTTTTATTATCTCTAGGGCTTAATGACTTTGCTTTATCTCCTTGTGGAAGATGTTTTCCTCCTTATTAATTACTACTGCTTCAACTACTGGCTCTTTGTGGGTCTATCTGTTGCAGGACTAATATATCTCAGATACACTCAGCCACACAGACCACGGCCTGTTAAAGTAAGTAAAAAAGACAGAGAGAAAGCTCTAAAAGAAAGCTAATGCATGTCTTCATATGATCTTTAACATCACAACCACAACAGCACCAGTTATATTATTGATTATTTATTAGCCATAGAAATTCTTTCAAAATACAAATGAAGGAGCAAAACACATAAGTGTCCACAAGAACATCTGTTCTGGTAGTTTTGCTGTGAGATTGAAATGATATATACCATTTATTCTTCTTTCATTCAGACTTATAATAATTTTTATTTCAAAACAATTAAGGAATAAATAAATGTCTGAGGTTTTTAGCCCATCCTGGAAGAATAGCAGACCTCAGCAGAGCTGATGATGGAGGCTACAGAGAGGTTAACACTCTGATCAAACCTGCATGATGTAACAAACACAGTAAAATCCCTCCAAAGTCCATAAATATCCACAATTCTGCCCACACAGGAGTTAACTCAAATAATCAAATATATTTTTGAATGTCCCCTCCCACTGCATAGTGGTCATAGACAGTAAAATGCAAGTTTAATGATTGACTTAGGAGAGTATTTGACTATCAGACAAGGCAGACTGCACAGAAACATAGTGTGCCTAAAACCTGTTTCTAGTTTTAATCCAGTGATTGTGCAGGAAGCAAGGATGGAAACACACAGAGTGCATACAAAACCACACACTGGCTCCTGTTTGTTGGCACCATGACCTGCATTTTGGCTCTGCAGTGATGCAGCAAAAATCAAGAGAATTACAAATTAACACCCCCCAAACATTTCTTTGTCAATCTCTCTTCCTAAACTCCTGCATCCTTTTTACAAATACATTTTCTTTCTATTTAAGTGTAACATCCTGATTAATTTTAAAAAAAGGTTCAAAGAAAGGCATAAAATATCCTAAGCACCTTCTGCTAGAAACCTTCCCCAATTTTCCTGAAGCATGTTCACAATCAGTTTCCAAACTTTCCACAAAATATGTAGAAGATAAAGATTAAATCTTGCCTTATTGGCAGTTTTGCCTCTGATTCTACTAAGGATTACAGTCAGATTATACACAATGGCTGTTTAATTCCTGTCAGCATTTGCCAGCTTAGTCAACACCACAAGTCCACATAACCATTTCCTTTTCTGAAATGTAGCAGTTGGTTTTCATCAACTTACTTTTTTAACCTTTATAAGGAAAAAAGAAAGTATTTATACCAGTAAACTCTCACTAATTTCAGCTGATATTCAAATGTCAACTCCTGGACCCTTGAGAAGACTCATTACTAGAGACGGTTAAAAAAAAATAGTGAAAAATAAATTCATAAAGAGGTTATTGAAACTTTCATATGTTAAGGTTTGGAAAGGACCTTAAAGATCACCTAGTCCTAACCATCCCTGCCACAGGCAGGGACAATATCCACCAGATCAGGTTGCTCAAGGATTTATCCAACCCAGCCTTGAACTACTGCCAGAGTTGGGGCATCCACAACCTCCCTGGGCAACCTGTTCCAGTGTCTCACCACTATAACAGTAGAGAATTTCTTCCTAAACCTAACCTAAATTTCCCCTCTTTCAGTTTGTACCCTTTACTCCTTGTCCTATCACTACAGTTCCTGACAAAGAATCCCTCTCCAGCTTCCCTGTAGGCCCCCTTAAGACACTGGAAGGTTGCAATGAGATGTCCATGCAACCTTTTCTTCCCTTGGCTGAGCAATCTCAACTTCCTCAACCTGCTGTTGTAGGGAAGGTTCTCCAGTCTTCTTATGAGCCTTGTGGCCCAACTTTCCTTATTTGTGATATGGTATTTGTTAAGTGCCCACAAAAAATGGTTGTAAATCAGTCCATTAGCTCTACAACATCAAGATGGTAATTGAAGATCTAGTGAGGTAGTTCCCAACTAAAACTACACATGAAAATTCAGAACTGAAGTTGGAGAGAAAGCTACCCATTACTTAATGTACTTATTTCAAAGGTTGATCTTTAACTAGTTGTAAAGGAACTGAGTTTATGCAGGCCTGAATAAAAGAAAATAGTCAGATGCTCAGATGTGTACCAAATAAGAGGCTCTCAACAGTGTACACAGAACCTAACAAATTATGCTGACTGTAAGCAATCAAAAGATTCAGTGCATACTTTTATTATTGGCATGTCTAACTTTAATCTGCAAAGCCTGAATTTTAACAATAGAGTATTTGTTGCATCTTTTAACAAATGCTGTATTTTTTTTTGCCTTCACAGCTTAGCCTCTTTTTCCCTATAGTATATTGTTTGTGCTCGCTATTCCTGATTATAGTGCCTCTCTACAGTGATACAATCAATTCCCTTATTGGCGTTGGTATTGCCCTCTCAGGCATTCCTGCATATTATTTGGGAGTCCATCTGCCAGTTGAAAAACGACCTAAATGTCTACTTTGGCTCTCTGGTAAGCAACATCATGTCCCAGTCACTATGTCAAAACCTCGGTCAGAAAAAGGAGAGAATAATTTTTCCTAAAATCCTTTTCTTTATGAAGTTTTGCTATGCTTTGGTATGTGGCATGTCTGAGATTCTCTGCTTTATCACATGGTCCTGAAAACAAAACCATGCTTACCTGTGCAAAACTGTCCAATATGTGGATGTCATATGGTCATCTGATATTTGTGATGCTGAACCATTTCAGTATGTTGGCTCAATAAAAGCCATGTAGGATTTTGAATACTAAACCCAAGCTTTTTAATACCCTGGAAGGCAGAAATATCAGTATGTCTTCACTTTCCATCCAAGGAATTTAACAATCCAAATCAGGAGTCCACAGATTTTCAGAAACTATGAAATAAGTAATTATTGGCTTGAAGCGTAGTTGCCAGTCCTCAAATTCAGGCAGTCCTGAAAAACAACATTTAATATTTTTTTTATTATACTTTTAATTCAGCTATCAATTCAATGAAAATGTTGATGAAAATCTGATTAAACAAGAATTTCAATTTAATTATTTACTTCTTTTGCCTTTAGCTATTTATAACATATGCTTAATTCTATTTATTAAAGTGTTTCAAGATTTTCCTAATATCTGTGTACTGTTTTCAAATCCTCAAAATCCAGATGTATATCTAAGATACATTATAAATTTCTCTCACACATTTTTGCCAGTGCAGCTACAATAACGAAGTATGTTCAGATGCTCTTCTACTGTTCTCTGTCAGACCTGGACATAGACGTGGAACCCACAGCAGCTAAGAGTAAATAGAGTTGCCTCAACATTGAGAATTGTGCCTTGACATCTCCTATCTGGAACAATTTTTGTCATCTGAAGTTCTCCCCATATGTTCAGTCAGCACTAACCACAGTACTGTGCATCAGTTTGATGTCTGTTAAGTTGTGATGGTTTTATAAAACACTCTGTTTTCCAGGATTTCTTTTTGAAATTCTGTTTGTTAATAGTGAGTTGTCATGTAATGTTTTGAAACTATAAAGCACTTAATGAACAAATATTTATTAGTAGATAAGTGCTGAATATTAAAGGCAAAAAAAAGTAAAAAAATATTAGATCAGATTTTTGCAAGATTCAAAGTCTGAGGTTAAAAGTAGAAGCCACAGTAGTCTTCTAAAAATGTAATTAAATTCTTAGCTGAAGCAAAAAAAAAGATATAGTTCCTGCTGGTATACATGTTTTGAGTTTTAATATTAGTGTTGAACTATTATAATGCATAATTCCTGGTATATGTAGTTTACCAAAAGCAGAAAACCAAAGGGTTTGGTCATTTAAGTTTTGTGAGAAGTTTTCATTTGATGATGGTCCACACACGTTACTCTTCTGTAGAAAAGGTATTTCCAACAAACAAATGACACCATTGTTCAGAAGTAGTTTTGCATTCCAGAAGAACAGTCTGCCATGGAGGACTTCAAGACACTGAGTCACATTCCATCTAGTTTGTGACATTCCACTTCATCTTCTCAGACTATCCTTTGCTTGCCTACAAGTATCAAAATCAAACTGATTTTTTCCACAGTGGAATTTACTTAAGAAATTCACAAGGAAAAATTAAAAATTGATGTTTTTCAAAATTCCTTGAGCCCCTTCCTAATCCCTGAGACTTCACCACTTTCTGCTGGCAATGTAACCTGCAGGTCTCCTACTGTACACACAGAAAGCCTCCAGATAGGTCTTCACACCATGTAGGTGTGCCTATTGCACAATACCCAGCACAGACAAGTGCACCCACCAGTGGGTGCCATGAAAGAAAAGGCAGTTAAGAACTAGGGATGTTCTCTTGAACATTAACTTTTTCAGTGTGGCACACAGGAATGTGCAACTAGTCCTAATCCTTAGTCTCCTGAAAAGGAAAAGACAAGCCACCAGCCTTGCAACCTAGACCTTAAAATGCTTCAGCTCCAATATGGTTTGTTGACATGCAGTACTATTTGTAATCTTTGTTGGTAAGTCATACTTCCTTTCTGTCTTTATACTTAAATGTAACATGCATTGTTTTTCATTTGAATTTTGCCATTCCTCTTCAATTAACCCTGACTAAGGTAACCTAATTTTAAACGAGTCTTTGTAGCTTCCAGAATTGTTGTATGTTATTGATATCTGCTCAAAGAAAGAGCAATGGAACAGGCAATTCTTACTATTTAAGCCTCTCTTCACTCCCTCCCCACATTGCAAAAGTCATTTGGAGGACTGTAATTTCATGCACCTAGGGTGTAGTTTAGTTAGTTTGCCCAGCTCAGAACATCCCCACATACTCTTCACACACAATATAGTGTTACAGTATAGCACCACTGTGATGCTGTCCTATGAGTGCACAGAAATTCTGCATTTTCACCTCATCTCTCACAAAGTACTGGTTAGTGACAGACCTGTGGTCCCTGACTGTATCAGAGCACAGAGAGAGTACAAACCCTCCAAGCTGGCACCAAACTAAATGTGAACACCTTTGCCTCCACAGAGTTCAAAGTCCTGCTTGGTACTGAGCCATGTCACACCAAGACAACACTGTACCATCCTCTGAGGTTTTTCAGTGCAGGACCAAATTTCCTAAATTATTTGGCACACCAGAGGTCACATCTCAGGTGGTAACAGCAGGCATTACAGGGAACATTTCCAAACAAAATTCTGAGCTGAGAAGCTTCTTTTGTTGTCTGTTCTTTGACAATTTTTTTTTTTTTTTTTTCTTTTTTTTTTTTTTTTTTTTTTAATGAATCTGTGTATTGGGTCTGGCTGAGATGGAGTTAATTTTCCCCACACCAGCCCTCACAGGGCTGTGCTGTGCCTTGGCAGCTGGGAAGGTGTTGGTAACACACCAGTGTTTTGGCTGTTGCTGAGCAGTGCTGGCACAGCATCAGTGCTCTCTCCCCAGCATTCCACTCCCAAGCAGTAGGCTGGCAAGATTCTGGGAGGGGACACACCTGGGATAGCTGGCCCAAATTAACCAAAGGGATTTTCCATACCATATGACATCAGCTTAGCTATAAAAGTTAACAAAAGTAGGAGGAAGGTGGGGCATTTGTAATTTAAAATGTTTGCATTCTGGAGAAATCACTTGCTGTGCTGAAGCCCCACTTCCCAGGATGTGGTTGGACATTGCTCACTGATGGAAAGTAAAGAATAATATTTTTTTTCCTCGTTGTTCATGCTTCATACATAAACTTTTGCTTTTGCTTTAGTAAACTGCTTTATCTCAACCTACAAGTTGCTTTCCACCTTATTTTCTCTCCCCTGTCCCACTGAGAAGGGGTAGTGATGGAGCAGCTTTGTGGGCACTGGGCATCTAGCAAAGGTCAACTCAGCACAGCCTTTTGACTTTCTGGGCATGATACACAAGCCTTCGTTTTCTTTCTGGACAGAAAAAAAGTAATAGTCAGATACAAAGTTATAAATGTAAATAAAATTACTGAGATTCTCTGGACATTGGAATCTCAGAAATGTTAACGTGATTGTTGATTTTTCACTCCTTACAAATGTAAGTTATTTTCAAATATCTAAAGCAAGTCATAGATGCTGAAAGTGTTTAATCAAATAAATGTTTGATTCTTGGCAAATGTTGTAGTTGTGTGGCTTTAAACCATAAAAATAGTACTGTGAGATATATTTACCCTGCTTTACATCTCACCAGTTGGGTCGCCAAGAGAAATTAGACTAACTCTTCTTTGTGTTCTCTATAAATCAATTAAAAAACATTTATGGAAGGGAAAAGTTCTAGTTGCTCTCAGATGGGACATATAGCAATTCAAGCTCTTTCTTGCTCTAGGAGTTAATATTTATTTTTGTGTATTTTTCACAGATGCTCAATTACACAGCAAGACAATAAACCATTTCACTTTTTCAGAGACAGTCTTGGCACTTAGGCTATCTCTTCATTAAATATCAAAATATTTGCAGGGGGCTGTTTAAAATCTATTTTGCCAGCTGGCTTCTCTATGGTGGAAGAGACTTGAATGTGGGCAACACTGGAAGCCTCTGGAGGATGCAGCACTTGGAGGTGAAGGCTTAACAGCAGCCTGCCAAGATGCAGAGACAAAAGATCCTGGCAGCCCACATGCAGAGCTGGGAAAGAACCTTTCAGAGGCAAAAGCTGGGGCAATACAGTACGTGGGGAAAATACTAGCTCTTATTTAGGAATTAAGATAATACAGGATTCTTGCTTTTTACAAAAAGTCACAGTTATTAAAAAGAGGACAAGAGGATTGGTATCAGATGCCATTTCTGTGTCAGCAATAGAGAACAGAAGTTGCTGTTGATAGAGGAAATGCTGTCAGTCATAGCAAGTTTGAAGATACCTGGGCTTGGCATGAGCCTGAAGAGGCATAAGGGCTGTTGTGTGTTCCCTGGATACAGAGGTGAGGAAATGCCTTCATACATCAAGTAGGATGAGGATATAGAAAGGGGAAATTACCTGAGAGTTGCACAACCAGACACCGGGACAGGTCACAGCTCCATTACACTGTAAGATAAAAAGTCTTCACTATATGTGAAACTTGAAACTGAAGATACTTCATAATACACTTCTTGAAATTTACCTTCATTGTGTAACAGAAACTTAAGAAGTATTATTGCACAATCTTTCAATCTGTAGTACGAGCTTTGTCAAGTCCTTGTTCTGATAAGCTAGCAGGTTTTGTAAATATTCCCATTTTTTCCTGCAGGATTGATTTTTTGACTTATGAGGAGTGGCAGCCTCACAACTACATGAAGTTCCATAATTTTGAAAGTGGCTCAAAAGCTCTAAAATTAAAAGAAACAAAAAAGTGAATAAGAAAAATAAAATGCAAACCTAAATAAGATGCCACACATTACAAGAGGAAAATTAGCTACTTTGTCTTGTACATCAAGAGCCTTGATTATTACCACAAAAAAATTATAAATACTTTTTTAGGAGCACACATTTAATGTATCAGATGTTACTGAAAAACATAAAAGATAAGTGGGCTACTGAAATTTCTGGTTATTAGCTGCTTTGAAAGGTCAATATTAGAGTCAAAAGAATGGAGTGGAACTTCAGTTACATCACCATGGGCTTGAAACATGAGGGTCAACATTAAAGCAAGTGATCAAGATCACTTGATCTTCTTGGAAAGAATAAATAGGAATGAATTGGTTCATGCTACAATTCAGTTTTAAAAGCAGTAGAAATGAGTAGGTGTTTTAACATCTGTTCATCCAAAATTTTCTGTCTGTGAAGTGATAGAAATGATAGTTCAGCATATACAGAGAACAAAGATCAATTCAGCAATATATTTATATAGTGCTCAGAAATGTCATTTCCCAGAGCCAAAAACAACTGTAAGCCACATCTGCTGGAGGGAGGGAGGACAAAAAGAGTTTGACTGGAAGAAAACCTGTTTTGTGATGTTTGAGAACAGTCTACCTACATGCAGAGACCGGGGCAGAGGGGGGGAAGAAAAAGGGAAAGAGCATGCATGGTTTAAAATTGTAATAAATCCTTCCTCTATGTAGAAATGCAAAAAGTCATTTAGAAACAGAAGAAAGGCAAATTTGATAATAATGATCATAAGTTAAAGGACAAGCTGCTGAACCAGATGCCTGATGTAAAAAAGAAATTTCAGAACTATTGCAAGGCGCAGAGTGTGTTCAGGTCTAAATATGGTCTTCATAGTGATATTACCTTATTTCTGACTGGACTTTCCTCTTGCCCATATTGTGCCATCATAGGAGGAATCCTGCAAATTGCATTCATCTTTCTCTTACTATCTTAGGACTTATGTCCTGTGTGTCTCTGAGACTGGATGATCATGGAAGCAGAATTTAAATTGCCAGTGGAGTTACATTTGACTCCACAAGAGGGAGAACTATGCCTGATGCTCTCAGGAAAAAGAGCCTGCAGCTTTTAGAGTTTCTGCTCAGAGCAGTAGAGCCACAGCGATGTGTGTATTCCTGAGAATATACACAGCAAAAGTCCTGAGATGTACAGGCTTAACTCCAGTGTAAAGTGTCAGATACATATTCATATTCTGAATAAACATTCCTCTTTCCTTATAGGATTTCCTTGGTGCCTGTAGCAGCAGGCAGACTTTTTTTTCATTCTGGCTGTTTCCAATATGTAACAGCATGAATGAAAAGAATCGAGGACATCCTTTTCAGGATTTCCACATTAAACATAAATATAAAAGAGCTAATCATAGCCAAGGGATAATAAATTAGCAATTTTATGGAAATGGAAGAAATGGTTCTGCTTAAATGTCTGAGTAGTTTTCCATCCTTATACTCCCCTTTTTTTCTTCTCTATCATTTTGTCAGAAAAAAACTTGTGAAATATCCAAGTCTCTCTGCTATCTGGTAGTGAAGAAATATTTATAAACACATTCTTTGGAAAATACAATGTTGATATCAGTTGCTTGTTGACCTGCCATCAATATGATGTCAGTACATGGGCAGCTATGGCCCTTGTTCTATAGTTGCTATTTTTCCATATCACTCTGTTGAATTCACTTCCACTTTAACTGCCTTCTAGAGCAATCCCCTAGCTCTGCTCACTTAGTGGAATACCATGCCATTCTTGCCTTCCACCTCAGCTTATGACATCGACATCCATCTGCTGGCAGCAGTTCTCCTGATATCTGAAGGTGCTCTTAATCAGCTCCTCCTAGTAATATCTGCAAGTAAACAATAGGCACAAAGTGCACGAGATACCTGTAAGAGATAGGCAGCACAAGGTAGCAAAGTGGAGAAGGTATGCAGATTTCATATTCTTTTCTTCCTTTTGCTTACTTTACCCTCAGGCAGAGTACGTGTATCAGTTGTAGTGCTTGCTACAAACCCAAATGGTAAAGAGATGGGAAGAGTATGGGGATGCTTCCCAGTTTTTTATGGGTGAGGTCAGGAAGGCCAAGATGTAGCTGAAGCTGAACTTAGCAAGGGATACAAAGAGAAATAAAAGGGTTGCTGCATGTGTCTGCCAGAAAAGAAAGCTCAAAGAAAGCCCCGTTCTGGAAACATTTGAGAGCAACTTGCATGGGGCTCTGAGCAGCCTGATCCAGTTGAAGATATCCCTGACCATGACAGGGTTGTAGGTCTCTTAAAAGGTCCTTTCCCACCCAGATTTTTCTCTAATTCTATGAGTCTGAGTCTATGATTCTTCATTATGGCTAAACTGCAGAGTGGAGCAGAGGGTGCAATGAGCTCCTGCACTGCAATTTTTTTGTCCTGTTGATATCCATAGTAATAAATTATTAAATTCCAGGTTAGAGAAAGGATGAGGACCAACAGCTCAGCCTCCTGTGTGACTGGGAAGATGCACTAGCACAGGCCAGGGTGGCATAGTGCAATCTCCTGAATACAGCACAGGCAATCTATTTCTACTAATGGCTCAGAGTAGGGTGCTTTTGCAAAATCAGTTCCCCAGACACAGGACACAGGGCAAAAGATTTTGACAGTTAATCACCTTCATGGCTTCAGCTGGTTTTCAGATGCTCTGTGGCTCTACCACATGGTTTTGGTAGAACAAAATAGGCTGTAACACAAACATGGGCATTAGGAAATAATCAGCCAGGAATGATTTCTGTGTGAAGTAAGGCCCCAATATATATTTCTCATCCCTAAGTGCACTGTAGGGCACTGTCAGAGAAATGCTGTGCTCTGTCAGAGCACAGGCATCAGAGCAGTCCTGTGGTGCCAGGGGGATCTGAGGATAAATGACAGTGGCTTGAGCATAGCTGGAGATGACAGCCAGGTGGAGAGGGCAATAGCATTGCTGAGGACATGAAGAGGAGTACAAGTAGCTTTCTGCAGAAATGGGACAGACACTCAGCATCCTTCAGCCAGAACAGGAATATTCACACTCTAACATCTATTGGGATATAAATAATCCTAATGGAGTGGCTGCTGCATTGATAGACTGGAGGCTGTCAGCCTTTAAGTGGTGTGAGCTTGTGCTTCTGCTGTTCTCTCTGCGAGAGCCAGCATGTCTGGGCAGTGCCTGTGGGGAACAAGGGAGGACAGCAGCTAGTATTCAGGCTCTCAGATTAATTAACCTAAAAAAAGAATTCCTGAGATCTAATAGAGCAATGTTGAATTCTTTTCCATCAGGCCTTTTAGTTTCTCTGTTTATTCTTTAGTTGCATTTCAAACCTTCCACTGCAATAATGAGGCATAGAAACGGCATTTGTTCAGGTAGGTTTGTTCTTTTATTAGTTACTTTTTGGTTTTAAAAGAAGAAAGTACTATGGAATCAAAAGATTCAAGTTAGGGTTTAACCACAAATATGGAACAGTTTAAAGCAGGAATGCAATTACAATTGCAGAATGAAGAGAGCTGATTTGGAACAAGGAAAGAAATCAGCAACTGGTGTGGAAGGAAAACATCAACGTTTCTGCAACAGCTATGCCAGCAGAAAGCCCACAACAATTTTAGAATGCCATATGCCTGCTTTTTTACTTTCCCTTTCATATACCAACAGTTTATTTCTTTTTATTTTCTTTCCTTTGCTTTTCCCCTACTCTTCCTTTCCTTACTGTTTCACTGCCATAACTAGAACTCACATGAGTGATTTTACTTTCTACAGAAGTATTAAGGACAGCAATTTCTTCTCACTGCCTCCTTTTTCCACTCCTCCCCCACAAGATTTACTTTAATGACTTGTCCTAATTAAGTTTGAAAAAATTCTTCATTAAGTTCCCAGATTTTCTGTGTTGTGATCACTTAACCTGTAAATTATAATTGCAGATTTGGTACCCATGCAGACTGATTATTTTAATTGGTACATGCTATCTCACTTTTAGTTTTCATTACATCTTTGCACCCAAGGAAGCTAAGACAGTTAAATTTTAGAAATAAACAGGATACAAAAAAATATGTTTGTCTTTCAAGTGTTTATTGCTTTCATATAATATCATTAACTATTAAAAAGAGAATCTGCTGAGTACTATCTGGGCATGGTAGACCACAGTTTGAAATAAAAACAATACTTCAGAGCACATTAGAAAGGGACCAAAAATCAAACCAATGTTTGTGGGGTCAAAACGAGCTATGTTACCTGAAAATTTGACCAAATACATTTTCTAAAGGAGCTCTGCCTTGCTGTTGCATTGATAAATTGATAAATCTAGTGCTTTTCCCTGAAAAGATGAGTGGTGGATGGTACAGGCATTCTTTCAGTAACTTAGCTTCCTTGCAGTCTTCCATAAATGAAGAGAACTGTTTGAGACCTGAACTAATGATTTTGTAGGAATGCCCTGCAAAGGAGAAAAATATCATAACAAACTGATCTGAGTTTGGTCTAGCAAGGGATGAGAAGAAAAGTCAAAGAAGGCTCTGAAACAGTCTAAATAGGCTGGTTGACAAAGCCCATTAAAATTGCCACTCCTTTTTCATAAAAGTTATGCTTCTGTAGAAAGTGTCAGACGTGAAAAATTAATCAAGTAATCTTCACAGAATTTGGCTAAAGTTTCAATTGGTTTTCAACCATTTAAGGTTTTTTTTTCCTTTAATTCACTCTGAACTTGGGTAAAAGGGTAGAAGAAAAGTTACTGAATTAGAAAATTATTTTAAGCTGTGATATTTTTTAATTACCAGCACATCACTGATGCTGGGTAAAAATAGGAGCTCATTTTCAACTGCTATAAGTGTCAGAAATTAACACAAATTAACATTGTTCTCTTGCCACCTAATAGTCTGTAAAACCAAGACACAATGATTTAATTTATAAAATTTTTTGGTTTTGTCTTTGATTGCTTGGTGTACCTCTAGTGCATTACCATTTCATTCACAATAGCACTTAGATACCAGTGTAAAGGTTTTAAAATGTTATTGACTTTGTAGCTGTATCTTTCTTGACCTATCTGATTTAATTCCAAACTTTTTTCTTTATCAGACCTAGCCTGACAATTTTGCTCTGCATTCTCATTCCTGGGGGTGTTTTACATTTCTGTCTGTATTCAGTCTTAGGAGATGCAGATTTGCCAATGGAATGGAGAGCTGCAAAGGCCTGCTATGGCTCTTGCCAACACATTGTTTCCAGCATCAAATTTCTCTTATTTAGTTCTGTGCAGATTTGATTCAGATGGGAATTTTCTTCCTCAGAATGAGAGAATCATAGAATCATTTATACTGGAAAACACCTTTAAGATCATCAAGTACAACTGTTAATCCAGGATTACCAAGTACACCATTGAACCCTGCTCCCTAAGAACAATGTCTACCATCTCTTAAAAAACTCCAGGGATGGTGACTTCACCACCTGCCCGGGCAGCCTGTTCCATTTTCATCAAATTAAAACACAACACATAAAACACATAAAATGATAGAAGCAGATAAAATGAGAACTGCACTACTACAGATATGTAGTAAAAATATGTACTGTTTCCATACAAGAGAGATACAAATAAGATGTAGAAATACATTTCAGCTACTGCTTGTGAGCAAGCCATTTAATCCTACTGGGGAAATAGTTCTTGGTACCAGCACTAGGTCTGCTCTATGGCTGTCTTTAGTGTTTTCACAAGCTAGTATAGCTTTCTCAGTGCAGTCACAACAGAGACATTCTGCAGCTCATCCATCAGAGCCCAGCAAAGCAGTACTGTGTTCTCCCTTCCACATTTCCTTTTCTATGCAGCTATTCTCCCTTCCTAGGGAGCTTCTCCTACCATAACTGTCTTGGTTTCCTAAATACTCCTTGCCCTGATTCCTGTCAGCTATCATATAATTCTCTATCCAGCTGTATTTCAGCCCTCCTCTTCCCTTTCACCCAGTCTTGTTTACAAGCTCCGTGGGATGTGGAAGTTCAGGGTTTGCACAAAGTATTGCACTTGTGATTGCTGCAAGTCTATTGTTTATAATGCAGACAGTCTTCTTAAGCTATTAGCAAATTAAAAATTCACTATATTGCAGCATATTCACAAACTTTCAGCTAAAAAGCATTCCTGACTGTTGTTAAGCATCAATTCACACCATGGAAATAAGAAATCACTCAATGAAGCAAATTGTTTCCACTCGTGATCATGCCACTTTAAAAAGATAGAGACTCTGTTCTGTCACAGAATACAGACATATTATGGACACATTGGCTTGATTAATTTCAAGCTGTGATGGTATAGACTGTGTCAAGCTTTTCACAATGGGCAATGTGCTAAAAAAATAGAATCAGAGTGAGGAGTGAAATCTGCTGAAGAATTCATTTTAGATGTTTTTACCTGAGGGGCAGTCATGTCCTAAAAAAAGCAATGCTGTGGAGGGGGCTTTCTTACAACTGCTGGCACAGAGTGGGAAGTTTTTCCCTTTGCAACCCAGGGAGGGCCACTGCTGGGGCCACATGTAAGGGAAGTTATGGCAGCCTGGAGAGGTGGGAGGGGAAAAGCCCAAGTGCCAGGAAGAGGAGGCACAGGGCTAGCAGCTCCCCACAAGTGAGACACAGAGCCACACCAGCCCTTTTTGGAAATGGTGGCCATCCCAGTCTAAATGAGAGCATTCAGAATGGATTTACACTCTCAGAAGAGCCATGTTATTTTAAATGTATTTAAATACCAAGTAATGAAGCTGGACTCATGCTAAAAATGGTAAAAAATGGCTGAGAAAGGCCTGATATCCACTTGTCTACAGTACAGTTTCCTATGGAAAGAAGTAGGCTGCTAGGTCATGGAGTTTGGTTTACTGATTGTATTGATGCTGGCTTACTCAACTAATTAAAATCCTCATTAGTGATCTTAACTGAAAATCTGCAATTTTCAGGTCAGGCTTCTGTCTGCATTCATTTGTCTGATCCTGGGGTTAAAGCACATGGACTCAATAGCAGAAAATAGCTCTTCCCATATACCTCGCTCTCTTCTGGTACGTCCTTGACAAGACACTTGATCTGTTTGACTTTCTTTGCCAAGTTGTAAATGTGAAGTGAGATCTTCCCACTTGTCAGACACACAGAAGCCAGTTTCTTAGCCTTTGAAAAATAAGGTGTCTGATAAAAAGGTATCAATTGTATTTATTCAGTCACTGATATTAGTCTGAGCAGTGTATGAGCATAAACTGGGGCTAAGCACACTCAAGACTTTGTTTTGCAGCAGACCTTAAGCTGTTTACACACAAGTTGCAACAGCACTCTGAAAACCCATGACTGAGATACCCAGCAGTGATATTGTTGTGTGCAGATAATACAAATTAGTTTGGTTAAACAGGGAGAGTGAAGGAGAGGTGTGTAAGATTGTATATGATCGCTATTGAAAGTGAAGTATTGAGTCATCAGCTTCCCCTAAAGCACACTGATGAAATAAGTTTTCTGTGGCTTACTACATCCTTAAAGGCTGAACAGCCTTTTGTTCTTCAGGTAATCAGTTCTCAATCCAGTGTGGCTGCAGTGCACTTCAGGATTTCTGCCTTTAAAGAGATAACCACATATACTAAATACAACTGCCAAGATTCATGCTGGTTGAAATAAATGAATTCCTGTTAAAGCTGAATAAAACATAATAACTGAATAAAAGCTACATAAAACAGAAATGGTACACTAGAGTTTATGCCCTCTACCTCCTCCTCATTCTCTCACAAACAAAGATTAAACTGGGCCCAAGAACATTTGAAAAATTGTTTCTGTTGTGAAAATCTTACCCAGTTATCTTGTCACCAAGGATGTTTTGCAGTTTGTTTCACCCATATTTGAATGTGGAGTCTACAGTTGGAAACATAAAAAACAAAATAGTGAAGAAATCTTTCCTTTTTTTTTTAATGCTCTATGTCTATAATATGCAACATCTCTTTAAATAATGCTGATTAATACTTCATTTTCTACTTTAGAATTATTATTAATTATTATTAATTAATTATGGGAAAATGCTAGAGTGAATTGCACTTCGCTGGAAAATAATTTTTTAATAGTTGCTTTACTGGAGAATTGTATAGTTTTCTCAGCTAATAACAAAACTACATGCTTTCTGTTGTCTCTAAACATGGGAAAAAAGCTCTTTTCCAGATGACAAATCCAAATACTTTATAAGCTTAGAAGAGGCCATCTGGAATGAAACCCTTTTTCTACATCCCATGTAGGATATCATGACCTAGGCATATTCTGAAAAATTATTTCATATTCTGAATGATGATTTCACAGACCAAAGAGAAATATCACTCACAGAGGTGATGGATTTTGAGCATGGTGGTGACTGGGGGCTAGTGTAAGACGACCCTCAAAGGTGTCACCCTGGGATGGAGAGCCTCTGCAGGTATGTTCTTGGGGACTGCTGGTTTCCATAGATTTTGTCTTCTAAAAAGCACTAAGAATTTTCCTCACATTATATTTTGTACTGAACATAGGATATTAGCTTTACAAATGGCTGTCCAAAAGATAGTCTCTACAGGGAAGAATTAAACAATTCTGGTAGAGCCAGCTGGAAGGTATAGAAAACACTGTGGGAAGTTTTGTCATGAAAGAAAACTTTTAATTTTAAAACAAAATGTTTCTACTCAATATTTTAAAGTCAGACTACAAAGTACAGGTCACAAGAGCCTTTATCCTTAAATTAGTATTCTCTAAATGCTCAGAACACCAGCACATTATGCCATTATTAAAACCTCAGGTTTTTTTCATGTTTCCTGTGATTTTGTAGGATGAAAACAAAAGGGAAAGGCACTTTGGAAACATATTGTTCTAGCTGCAAATAAGACAGTTGCACAGGATGAATTGCTTTGGAAGTGTCTGGCTCCTAGTGAGAAGCAGAAAGAGAAGAAACTTCAAGTTCAGGAAGCACTGGAGATGAAGAACCGCTGCAACTTTTATGCTAATCCATGCTCCTTTTATACTAATATTATTTTATTTTCCCATGGAGAAGGGCTACCTTTATCTTCTCAAAACTCATGGTCTGCCTGAATGTCACCCCTTCTTTCCACTCTCTTTAACCAACGAACCCTCAGAAAAAATTCTCCCCTAACTCCCCAGCAAGAAGTTCCTTGGATCCTTCTCTCAGATGGGACACAGTGAGAACATTTTCACTACCTTTGCCAAATAATTACAAGCTTTTATCTTGTGCTCCACTAAGAAATATGATGCTTTGTGGAAGTTTTCCTGAAAAACACTGTCATCTCCAAACCCTGAAGAAAAAAAAGTACTCACAGCACCGCTTCAGTACATTTTCCAATGTTTAATACTAAATAAATAGCTGATATTATTTGCTGTAATACTCATGTTACAAACATCACAAAGGCCAATTACCTACCTATACTATGTACTTGATGAAACTCTAGAGACTTCCCTCTTGTGGAACACTTGGTCATGTAGGGACAGAATATACAACTGGAGCTTTGGGGAACAAGGATTTGAGGAAAATATTTGTCTGAAAAAGAAGATATCATGAGACAGGTTTATGGAAAACCAGGGAGAAGTGGATTGTAAATCATTACCCAAATAGAGGAGGCACAGTTTTCTTGTTATTTAGGTACAGATTGGATTCCCTACAGTGAACAGGACAGTGTAGGCTGTTCACTTGGACAGTGTGGATACAGGATTTCAGCACTGTCACCAAGAAAGACCATTAGTAGCAGAAGTGAAAAGTGGGATAAAGATGAGGTTAACAAATGTTAAAAAGGCTCATACACACTGATCATCCTGTTGGACTCTTTCATAAACACAAAGATTTAGGGAAAAGGTTAAATGTAACACTAGTAGCAAATCCTCCCCCACGGAGTGATTCATAAATGTTGTTTTAACTACAGTGCAATCAACATTCTTGACACGTGGTGACACAGACTGTACAAAAACTAATCTTAACATCATTTATCCTCTTTTTCTGATGTCAGGACCTGTTTTTTAAAAAGCAAGGGCATATTCTTTCTGTTTCTATTATCAATATTTTATTAGACTGACTTCTACAAGTAGAAAAACAGGTCCAACTGTTGGACATGCATAATGTTGAAATAGCGTAGTGGTAGCAGATCATCAAGCCCTTGTACCTCCTTCCCACTTGCAATTTCATGTGCTGGAACACACATACAAGCATTGAAAGACGTGTTAGAAAACAATCCTCTTTTGAAATAGGGCTCTCCAGATCCTCCCTTCCAATTGCACAGGCTCCAGCCTCACTAAACACACTAGGACAGGCAAGTTGCCTGTGGCCAAAACAAACAATGCATTTAGGCCCTTCACAAGTACAAAACTTAACCAACATCTCTCCACTACTAGCACAACAAATATGACCTAACACAGAACAATCAAATCCAATGCCTGTAATTCTGGGGACCTTTTATCAGGTGCATTGAGGGCTCTAAGGGTAACTATGCAGAAGAAACTAAGCAACTACTGGGGACCAGAAAGAATGAACATACAAGAGTAAAGGACAGAAGTTCCCCAGTTATCAGGGAGAGTATTTCTCAGAAGATAATCACTGCATTTTGAGTATCTTAGGCCAAACCCTCAAGGATTCTTACATTTTCCAAAGAAAAACTTGGGTGCTTTCACAAATGTGCTGGATACCAAAACCCATGACTTCAGAGACAGTGCTTTTGTGAGACAAAAACTCCCCACCTTCCCCTTGATGCATCTCTTCCTCAGACTCTTCTTTCTCTTACTGTTCCTTCCTTTAACTTTCCCTTTGAGATGGTCTGAGCACAACTAATGTGGTAAGACAATGTGCTTAGCTTGTACTTAGCTCTGAAGACTTCTGCTTCTATTTCAGAGCTGAAAAAGGACTCACATGCCCAAAAACGCATCTAATTTTGCCAGTGATATCAGGTGGTATAATAAAAGATACTGCTTTTAGCAAGAAAATCTGTCTTGATTTTGTCTTTAGGCTGTCATAACAACAGCACCACCACCATTATTTTTCATGTGACACAGCCAATCAGTAGATATTTCTTGTCTTTCCAAAAGTGATCCACAAAGCTAAAATAAACCAGGCACTTTGGTTTTTTTAGACTGATGGCTCAGAGAAAGAAGGAGAGAGCACTACAAATAGTACTCCAACCAGCAGAGCCGTAATTCAAAGTGTGTGTGAAAGGAAGGGACAGAGGTGGGGGAACTCATGGTTTCAGAAAACATATAGAAACACCCGAGTTAAAAAATTAAATTCAAAACCACAGTATGGTGATAACAGACAGATATGTTCAACCAATGATATCTA
The DNA here is from genome assembly GCA_030060385.1 of Muscicapa striata striata. Taxonomy (NCBI): domain Eukaryota; kingdom Metazoa; phylum Chordata; class Aves; order Passeriformes; family Muscicapidae; genus Muscicapa; species Muscicapa striata. The sequence goes on from JAREIS010000018.1 coordinate 3,787,164, forward strand.
AAGGTCAAATAAACTCCTAAGTTAAATCAATATTATTTGTGGGAAATGTATAATGTTGAATTAAACTGATTGTTACTCTTAATCAAAAACTGAGGTTGAATACTTTTGTTTCCGGAGTTCTTTTTATTCCTTTTAAAGGCTCACATCTATCAGGAGAGTCATTTTGAGAAGAAACAGAAGAGAAAAAAAACAGATGTAACAAGAGAAGGAGATAATTTGCCAAACAAATACAGAGCTGAATACAAGCATAGAGTGAAAAAGGAAAATAAGGAAAATAAGGAGTCAGGAGTGTTTGAATAAGCACACTGAGGAAAAGGAAAATGGAGGAAATAAAAGAGATGCAAATATTTTCACTAGATGTCCAAAAAGGCAAAAAAATGGTGACTCTTAGAAACATGATGTAGATCAAAAGTACCTGTTAAGAAACAGAGGGGAATGATATACAGCTTGACCAACAAGAGAGGAAGATGATTCCTGTGGCAGTATTGTAACCTCCATAACAGACCATACAGCAAAAACGAACAGAACCAATAGCTTTACTAATTATGCATCAGAAACAGAAATTCAAGAAAGCTGATTTTTGTCCTTAGTTTTCACATAATTTCTGTTATAAAATGTTAAAATTTAATCTCAAACTACAGCATTTATTATAAAACTCAGCTTCTAAACGTGATAACTGTTTCATATATTTAGATTAGTTTCCTTTATTAAATGCCTGATCTGCTAAAGGTAAAGCAAACACTGTCACATCAAACTTTTTTCATTGACTACAGTACTGCTTTCAGGGAGTAATGCAACCAGTTTCCAAGTATGTATTTCCTTGAAAAAGATGTCTATTTAAAGAAATGAGTGGGGTGATCTTCACATATATTTTCAGACTTCCAGCTTGGATCCATCAGATTTTTAGTCATACCATCATTCTTCAGGCCTCTCTAAGGACAGCCATAACAACCAGATACCTAAATTTCAGCATAAGAATTTATCTCTACTGAGCATCATTTTCTACTCAGGTGCAATTATACTCAATAGTCAGTGTTATAAAACGTGGGTAAGTCAAGAATGTCTGTGCTCCACTCCATAAAGACATGGAACTCTCAACAAAAGCTTTGAGATATGCATTACCTATTTTATTTAATTTGTGCTCTTTCTCAGGGTATTTGAGACATAAGTCATGAGCTCCCTAACACCATCTGAGCAGCAGAAAGGGTGTTTTGAAAAAGACACTGATCTGAGCAGTGAGAACATAGTAAGGTGACAAAATTTTCCACATTAGTTTTCCTCTGCAAGATAATGCTCCTGTTGGGATTTCCTTTCACTGTTTGAGGTACAGTGACCTTTTCCTTTGATCTTGTTCCTTCTCACATATTACTTTGAACTATGAAAAGCTTACTTCATTTTCTCATTTATATTTCAAAATGTAAATAATTTACTTACTAACTCTCTTGCATCTCATTTACTTTTTAACAAAAACCACTACATAAAGAACACAAAATACCTCAACCTTAATGTCACAACTCCAGTTCTCCCAGGGCCTGGATAATCAGGAGAGGTCCTGCTGAAATGTACAGAACTGAGCTAACCACACCAGTGGGTTAGTACAAACCACTCAGTTTTCTTCTCAAGAGACTCAAAAATTGCTAAAGATACAGGCATGTTGCAGAAAAACATCTAATTTCCTAAAATAATGCTGTTATTTCTTGTATTCTGGTCTTTCTCTACTAATAGTCTTCTTATGTGAGTACTTTCCATAAGAATTCCTGTTGGATTTTCTGGGCATGCTTTTAATTTTCTGTTCATGTAATCATATTAATGAATTGCTTGGGTAGCAGCTTTCCTTCTCAAGAATGAGGTGTTAACTGAGTTCATTTTTAATCTGATACATGTGCACCTAGCAACCAAGCTTTAAAAATGGTGTATTCAAATTCCAAACAGTGTATTCATTACTTCCAGAATTCAGCAATCATATCAGCTTATTACAAAAGTGAAAAGTCTGATTGCATAATGTCAATTTAAAACAAAACTATTGTGGTAAATTTTGCATTCAAATTCAGACAATTTTTTACAAAGTTTTCACTTTAAATATTCTCAAAAAAAGAAGAAAGAAAAAAATTTTTTTGCTTTTTAGTATCTGTGTTAATGCTGAACATCTACATGTTGGACCGTCTAGTAACTTAGTATTTACAGAAATTAAAGTAAAATTAATAGTTCTGCCAATATAGTAAACTTTGTACTGTGTAGCATTTATTTTTATAATCATTTATATATTTATACTGTGACATATGACCAAAATAATTCCAGTCAGGCAACATGGTAAAATTCTTTATTAGGTAAAAGTAATTTGAGCTCTTTATTGATTGACACACATTAAAGCAATTAATGTACAAGAGAATTTCTCCTTGCTCATTGAATTGCTGGTTTGTAGTAAGACTACTGTGCTTAGGTAACCAAGCCACAATAGTGAACTCCCTGTTTTTAATCAATAAAAATAGATGTAGGTTTTGAGCTTTTTGGCAAGTAGGGTCTGTTCAAATAGTAATAGAGGATTGTGGCCTCTGATGAAAAGACCATAAGTCTGTGATTTGCAGTGGAAACCTACTGCAAAAAACAGAGAAAAAAAAAAGTAGACTGAAGTACAATATGTCCTTGCTCTAAAAATTCATCACTTTCTGTTCTAAACTGAATTATTAGTAATACTTGCAGAAGAGATGTCTAAGTTACAGCTTTCCTACCTTCATTTTGATGAATTTGTTGGCATGAACAGGAGTCTTACATAAAAATAAGGTTTGTGGACTAAAATTGGAAAACATTTGCACCACCAGCTTATTTAGGTATTAGCATTTGCACAGTTGCCATCCCATTCCTGTTTCTAACCATGAGCAAACCTTGCAACAATGTTTTCACCAATTAGATTATACTTCTTATTTGAAATATGATTAGGTTCTGTTGGTGCAGACAGTTTACTACCATTGGGTTCCTACTTGGCTGTGTGTGACTTTTTCACTAGAGAAGTGTTGTGCTTCTGCTAATAAAATCTTCTGGAGAGCAGTGCTTAGACACAGTCATTTATCAAACTGTTCTCCTTTCAGACCAGAGCAGAATTAAAATCTTGCCACACAGACTATGGGCAGAGCAAGCACATACCAGTTACCACTTGCCTATTTGAAGATAACACTTTATTTTTCTACAGGGACAGGAGATGCTTTATGCAATATTCATGTTTGGGGCTTTTCCCCCACATTTGGCAAAGCATTAAAACTGAGAATTGCTAAAATAGTATTTTAAGTATAATAGGAACATAGTCAAATAATATTGAAACTTCAATGAGGACATCTTGTACAAGCATAATAATAAATAAGACTCATGGGGCAAAAATATAGTTGCTTAGACTAGCAAATCTGATATGGACTTAGTTTTTATAACACTGCTCAATTTTACACAAATAACTGAAGTCCTGGCAATATTTTTCACCTAGCCAAGGGTGACTTTCCACCTTCAGCCCACACTTTATATCATGCACACTTACCATCTGATTAAATAAACAGTATAAGTTATGTATTAGTGGTAGTAAGTTTTGATATGAAGCTATAAATTACCACTAAAATGAGCTTGAATGTAACTTTTCCCCCCTTGATCTCTGCTCCAATTTGATAGCTCTTTTTAGCAGATGGCATTTTTAGAAAACAACCAGATTCCAACTGCTTCTACCAAAAAAGGTCTGGATTCAAGGAATAAAAAAAAAAAGCTTTTGCTAAATGCCAGTTACTACCAACTCCAGATCTGGTAATTTAAGCTAAACTCAGATGACTTGGATGAAACAGCAAATTGATTTACAGGCAAGAAAGAATTCTCACAAATTTTTGCTCCCCAGCTGGCTGTTACCTACTAAAATAGGGTCAGTGGTTTGGCAAATTGTTCTCCAGAGGAGGGAAAGGGAAGTAAAATGAGAAAGAATTATACAATTTTTTTAGCAAAATACTTCCAAAAAACCCCTGAAATTTAACATACAGAGGAATAATAACTGTAGCAAATGATGCTACAGTTCATTTCTAAATTACATCAGACAACAGTACTGTGAACCTAGATTTAATAATAGTGTCTACACCTGAAAACACAGGTGTGCTGACTAACACCAGGAAACTGAAGGACTTAACAGTGTAATAAAAAGTACACAAAATATGGATGAGGATGTATGTTCTGCAGTAACAATTCCACTGCAAGTAAGATGCTTCAATATGTCCCGGAAACCCTGGAAAGTAACAAAGTCTCCTCTGCATAAAAATTACCTATTCATTTTGTAATAAGTGTTTTGTGCTTATTTTGCTAAAGAAAATGCTATATTAAGAACACTCTTTTTATTGGCAATTTGAGCAGCATATATTACTGATTTTCTCTTTCTGGGCTGAACAGTACTTTACTTACAAGGTGAGGGAGTGGTACTTGTGGACCCGTCAGTTGAATAGCCCTGTGATCATAAGATCAGAGATTTTCCAGTTATTTGAGTCACATTAGTAACAGCTCAGCTAATTAGCAATTTTAAAAGGATCAACTCACTAACAAATTAAAAGAAGTATCTGTATACAAAGAGAGATTGTTTGATTTGGCTCCAGTCTTGATAGTAATAAATAAAAGCATCTATTGTGTGAAAGCGGGAAATGTCTCATCTGTAGTGATAGGGATTCATTTTGGATGACACAGCCACAGTTTCTATTTTCTCAGTGTTTTGTGGGGTATGTTTTGGTTTCTGCTTATTGAGAGTGAAATTTAAGGTCAGAGGCTAAATGATGTCAAAATGCCTTCCAATCATTTGATGTGACAAGGCAGCTGAGCTGTTCAGGATGTGTCCCGAACACCACAAATATGTGACATATTTAAGGGAACACTGTTGGTTGACTTAGTGTTTCTGCTTGCAGATAATTTTTCAAAGGTAAAGTTAACAAGGACATCTTTGAAAATATCACCATACCTCTCTAAAAGTGGCTTTTATTCTAAAACAAAGAGACTGCAATAGAAAAAGTGATTCTAGAGGCATTGGCTGAATGCCCCGTTGCCCCAAGCACTCTGATGTCTTTTATGGATGCTATGAAACATTTCAGTTTGCCTTGGATTAGGACGCTGGCAGTACAGAGCATGTGATCCCAGCCTCAGCAAAGCATTCTTTCTCTTTGGGATACAGCTATGGAGTGATTTTTCCTAGGAGATTAGATGAATCTAGCCTGGGCATCTGTAATACTTTTTTCACATAATGGAAAGCTTTTAATCAGAAATGCAACACAAGCCAGTAACAGGAGCCCTCTTAATTTTCTCAAAGCAAAAGCAAAGACATCAAACAAAATAAAAAACTCCAATGACCTTAAACTAGTACCCTAAATATGCAACAGAGACATCTTATTACTCAGAGAAAACAAGGAACCACATGTTCCAAAAAGAGGTCGCTACTGCAAGTTTAAAAAGTATTCTAAAGCAAGCTACTTGCTGGCATAACATCCCTGTATCATATCTGGAAAAAAAAAAAAATTACTTCAGAATTGCTAATCTGAACATATCAGGAGTCCTATGAACACAGTGCTCTGACTTTCAGGGGGCTGGTATGAGGCACTATGGAAAGAATAGATGGCCAAAGCCACAGGGCTTTAGTCTGTGACTATGAAGTCAATAGATTTTGTAAGTGAATGCCAGGAAAGGATGTATAGACTACAGCTCAGCAATTTCTGAGAGGAAGACTATAAAAATACATTGCTTTTAATGTGTTAAAAGCTCTGGTGATCTTTCATGCAAAAAGTTCTGTCAGGATCTGTCATCTCCTGAGATGAAGCCTTTCTGTCATTGTTTTATAATGAGCAGGGTAGCCCACTGTGGCCATAAGTAACACCACATCAAAAACAATAAAATTTTGGCTGGTGGATCTCCAAGGATTGATCTTAAACTGCCCAGAAAGAGTCTAAGGACAAATTAAAAGAGTCCTGTAGGTTTTGATTGTAGTTGAAATTATATACAGTTATATATATTCTGCTAAGATAATATTTTATAGTGATGGAGGTTTTTTGTTCTCAGTTTAAGCATTTCCAAACATAATATTAGATAAATCACAACAAATAAAAAAAATAAAGGAAAGGTATTACCATAAAGAAAAGTCCTGTAGAAAAAGTAAGAGTTTAATACAAGCAACCTGAACACTGATGTTTATATGCTGGTGGTCTGAGGCATAAAGTGCTAGGGAAAGGGTTTGTGAAATTGAAATGTTTTAAAGCAAGAGAAGAAGGAAAGTATATCTGACATGTAAAATAAAAACACTGTCATAATTATCTTCAAGTATTTAACCCAAAGTCATGAACAGCTGAAGTTAAGTGGATTTCTTTTAAATAAATAAAATAATTGAAGAGTGAACAAAAATTAGTTTGTATCAGAAAAAGCAAAATCATATAATAATCATATAATAACCATGCAATCAAGAAACTCAAGGCAACACGAAAAAATCTGGTTTTCATACTAATATTATCAAGAGGAATCATTTTAATTGTAACTAGTGACCCATATTCAGGGAAAAGAAAAATCACAAAAACTAAATTCAAAACATTGAAGCATTGCTTTTCTTCTTCCCTTGTCTCTAATTTATTTTACACCAGCTTTACAGCGTAGAATTTACAAGCATGAGCACATCAAGAACCCAAAAGGACAAGTGCAAATAAACCCTCTACACTGTTTACATCACAATTTGCTAAAAATCCTTTGCTCATTTATCAATGCCTTTGCACCCCAGAAGAGGTGCATAAGTCAACACTAAATAGGAAAGATTATGCTTTTCCCTAAACCATCTGATACAGCTGTGAAAAGCAGACCTGACTGGCTCCAGCTGGTGCAGGCTGCACTTAACTGGGATCTGCAGGCAGCAGCTAGAAATCGTCCCAAATTCCAGTTCCAGATGATCACTAGTCTCATACCTTCCTAACCCTGCCACATCAGTGTAAAATGAGTGAGCCTAAATTTTGTCCTAGAGTCCCTGGAGTTTCAGAAAATTTAAAACAATATCTTCACTTTCATCTGAATATGTGACAGCAAAATTGAAATGTACATAAAACATAGTTTTCCAAAGATGAGGTCCCCAATACTGATCACTCGGCAGTATGAGTGCATCGGGCTAAGTATTCAGATCCCACATTCCCAAGTAGCTCGGCTGAATGTGTACTGAAATGCTAAATGCCTGCAATTGTTTTCTGTAATATGCAAGGGCCAGTTGGCTGGCATGTAGAACAGTTAAGCCTTTATTGTTGCTAGACTTAACATTTACAGCAAGGTTGAATAAAGCCATTATCAGTGAGACTTCCATCTGTTGTTTCAGGAATATAGCATGGGGCTTTTTAAGCAAATGCATTACTGCAAAACAAAGGTACCAGAAACACTAAGCCACTTAAGAACATACAAAATTAAGGGTCTTGTCTGCTTCTTGTATCAGTTGTTCACAGCAACTTGTCTCCACAGATTTTCATGCAACCCCAGCTAGCAGGCAGATGACTTTAGCTCAGTAGTCAAATATACTTTCCTGGTGACCAGATATATTGATTTGCATCTTCAAGGAGTATTTTTTTGATGAATGCCTGACTGAAATAAATACATCAGGGGGGAATAATAGTATCTGCTTTTACCTGGTACTGAACATTGCTTATTTCTTTAAAATATAATTATAAATATGCCTTTATATTGTAGTATTCCAGATTATTATGATCCAGACTACAGTATAATAGCACTGCATGCTGTAGAAATAAAGAAAAAAATCATTGTTTTTCCCTCTGATTCTGTAGAATTCAGTACTGAAGTGACAAAAAAAAAGGACAGAGTGATGATGATCATCCTCTAAGAACTAGAAAAATAGAAATATTTGTTATAAACCTTTTAAAGCATTATTATTAAAGAGCTCTTAAATTTTTATTTCCCACTTTTCTCCTCAAAGTAATTGCAACTGTTTTCCTACAGACATAGCTAAGGTGAAGCAAGTCTTACTGTTGAGTTCAGGTAATGTGTCACAGTTCATTTGTACAGTTTGGATTTTCTTATCTAATTTCACCATCACTGTGTTACTCATGCAGATTTAATGAAAAATCAGATAGCGTGTTCATGGTAGGGTTGCTTATACCTCTTTCACTGCTTCCAAAGTGATTTGCTCTCCACAGTTGAAGACTCCCTAACTCCATAAAATTTAAACATGTTTCAGCTGTGAAATGCATAGGAGGCGGCCAAGTATTTAACTTTGTTTTATGGCTTGCTGGAAAAAAAAAAAAGATTTGCAGTGGTGAAACTGCTAATTTTGTCAGACAGAAGTGCTCTTCGAGGAATTAATGTTGTTATATAATACTGACCTTAAAGTATCTAAAGAGCAGCTTCTTTTAAGCTTTCTTTTTGGAATTCATCTCAGCTATTACAGGTGGTCTGTGACATGATCAGTCGTCTGTTTCAGAAACAGGTGAGCTTAGCAAATATTTCCCACTATTCCATTATATCAAGGAGTTTGGCTCAATGATCCTGATGGGTTCTTTCCAACTCAGTATATTCTATCTTTTTGTCTTCATCATATGGATTCTCTAGTTTAAAAGCATTTGCTGCTCCTCACCTTTGATATTAAATGCCCTTTGGTATTAAAAAAAAATAACAATATTGGGTCAGGTGATTTGTTTGTTTTTTCACAGCTGTTTTAAAACACGAAGACTTCAAAATACAATTTTAAGATAAAATTTTATAAAATTAAATTAACATACTTCAAAAAACATATCATACCACATCAGATGTACTCATTGCTTAAAAACACACACAAACACACACACACACACACACACACACACATATATATATATATATATATAACTTCTCTTTTAGAAATTGTGATGGAAAATTTTGCTATGTAAATCTAAGAAGGGAAACTAATACTTGGATCCAAATTTTTATAATTCCTAAGGAGCAAAACTGCATGATAAAAAATACAGCTCTTAGCATTTCACACCAGGAAGTCTGTGTTTACTCTCAAAATGTGTCCCTGAGGTTGCAATTCATTCTGCATTTTCTGTAAGATAAAGAGGAACAACCGCATTGGAATCCATCATATCTTATGCAAACTGCTGTTGAATTTGCAGCAATGAGAGAGGAATAATTACACATTCACACAAATTATCCTTTAGCCCAGGTACAAGGAAATTGGAGAGGGACAAAAAAAAAAGACTGTGGAATAAGCCATTTGCTCTCAGACAGGAAAACATATAGTAAGTTTCTATTTATTTATGTGCTTCAAACTGGTCCCTAAAAATGCCTATCTAGTACAATACATGCTATCTTTAGAAAAACAAACAATCTATGAGTACAGTTATTACTGGCAAATGCTTCCAAAAATTTTGCCAAATCACCACCCAAGAGAAAATACCATTCTATCCTCAAGCTCATGTAAAACCAAATGCAAGCTGCACACCATTTCTGTGGTCTGCAAAAACAAGACAGAATGCAAAACAAAAGACTGGGTTACAAAAGAATGAGAAAAATTATAGTTAGGCAGGCTTACAAGAGGCTTGATAATATATTTGGTGCAGAGCAGAAAATCCTGTTATTGTTCCTAGAGCTTTCTGCAATACTTGTTAATGGCTGGTTTGCTTTTTGGGCTGGATTTTGTTACTCTTTTAGGACACCTATGTGTAGTTAAAGCACATAGAGGGGCACATGCATACTAAGAACACACTTTTGGTTCCCTCTCCTGTAACCTGCAGTCTCTGCTTTCCACCTACTTACCTCATTACAGACTGGTCACACCTTATTTCACTCTTTAAGTTCCAAGGTCTGTGCAGTCTTGTGCCTTTTACAGACAGAAAGCGGTTAATAGATGAGACAATTAAAACAGCGTGACTTAAAATAATGATGCACGTTCAAATGAACTGCAAACTGTGGTTGAAGTGTTGTTGCTATGGAGGTGCAGCTATAACCAAACTGCCATTGGGTACTGGGCACCTAGAAAACAGAAATCTAGCATTTAAAGACAGAAAAATTTTTGCATGGCTGTTCTTTTGTTTCCTTTGGTGCCTAATGAAAGGAAAGACAGAAAGTTTGAAATAAGCATATGGTAGGTGTTGGATACTGCGAGAAGTGACTTCTCTTAATTTTCAGCAACTGCATCTCTCATTCTGTGACAAAGCTGCAAATCACTGGCAATAGAGGAAAAAAAATCCAACATTTGTCACTTTTAGTTATTATTAAACTCAGGAAATGAAAGTATTAGAAAAAAACAGAGGCTAGCATTTTGATCATCTTCCAGCAGAATCATAAAAGTACTGATGATCTTAACTACACTGAAAGTGAGATTGACTGCTACATAAAGTTTAGTGAAGTTACAAATCAGCAGTAACTGATATTTTCACCAAAATATTTTCATCATCTTCTATTTTGTGGGTTTTTTTTTTCATTCTCACTTACTGAATTTGGTTTACTGCACAAGTTGAAAGGCCAAATGAGAAAAAAGCCTCCAGGACAGCAGTGCCCACCCAAACACATATCACTTTCCTAAGAAACACAGTCAGAAATAAAATATTACAAATAGACATGGCAGATAATAGGAAAAGCAGGAAAGAAAAAAACAGCTGTTATTCTAAGGCCCAGTAATAGCATTGTCCAGTTCAGTAAATGAAAGCCTTTATTTTCCTTTTTAATTAAATATCTTTAAGAGCTATTTTTGAATGCTCCATCTCTCACTACTTGATATCCTCTCTCCCATAATTTCCTTCACTCCCCACTTGGGCAATACAACCCAAGAGTGATTCAAAGAAAAGTGTGAATTAGGAAAAACAGTAGGATATTTATGACAGCTGATTTTTAATAGATTAAAGGAGGGAGGAATGCAGAAGCCACAATAAAAACCCTCAAGTAGGCTGGAGTGCAATAGACTTCAACCTACAGTAACTGAATAATTTCAGCTCTTTCAACCCCTGGGGTTTTGTTCTTGTTTTGAACTACTGTTATCATTCTTAATAATATTGTTCAAATCCCTTGGGCCTTTGTATATGCCAGTCTTGACCAGTTTGCTTGGCACAGAATCTTGTCCTCATGCTTTTCAAACATCCATGCCAGTACCCAAAGCTTTCCCGTGGATTTGGCACCATCCCTAAGAGATGCAAACTGACTTTCATAACAGGCAGCTTGGGCAGTGGCTGGGAACAATCTGTGTTTCAAAACAGAACTGAGAAACATGAAAATAGCATGAATCCATCTGCAATTTTGACACTTATAAACTATGTTACCCTTTTTCCAACATCAGCAACATCTCAGTCCCCTACACAGTGTGGCTGAGAAGGCAGCAGAATGTATCCACTGGATACTGTCAGAAACAAGCTGTGCATTCTCATGTTTAGTAAAAAATGCTGTAACACAGCACAACATTTAAAAGAAAGCAAAGCAACACAATAGAGATAGGCTCATTTCTTTAAGAAATTACAAATCAGACTTATAAAAATATGGATTTGAAATTAATTTATAGTTAAGGAGTTACTTTTGATGAGGTTTTTGCATTATCAGAAATATGATTGAGACACATTTTGCAGGTTTTTGGGGGATAGAGATTTAGATGTAGCCTACATAATAATTTATCGCTAGAAGCTGTACTTTGGCAAAATAATAAGCACAGAGAAACTGAAAGGGAAAAATTCTATTCTTCTAAAAAACTACTTTTTTATAAATATAAAAAACTCTGAGGTAATAGGAAGTCTTTCATAATTAAAAATTGCAAATTACTTCCCTGGAAATGAATGTACTTATTGATAGTTACATGGGATATAAAGTAGAATTATTAGTTGCTAGCATCAATATCATCAGTGATCTTAGATGGGATTATTTACAGAATACAACATTAGGCCACTGCTTGGGAACTGGCTTGGCATTGATGAGCAGAATGTGAAATTTTGTATATTTTTATAGTTATTATTATTTTCCTTTCCTTTTCTATCCTATGAAAGTGTACTGATCTCAACCTGTGAGTTTTACCCTTTTGCTGATTCTCTGCCCCATTCCACTGGGGGCAGTAGTTATGTGGTGTTTTAGCTTCCAGACTTAGCTAAACCAATGGCAGAATTCATTCTCTTTATTAATCACAGAATACTATATAGACACCTTTTGGGACGTTCAGGCAAATTGCACCCTGAGGTGCAAAAGGCCCATAAAACCATCCTGAAAATACTTCTATACTATTAAGATAATTATTTGATATAGAAATTGTTGAACCTTTATTCTCAAGCAAGCATTATTTCATTAGCACTTAGTAACATCTGAAAAGGACCACTGAAAATAATTTTATTCACAGATGATGAAAATATCCCAGGAACCTTACAGACCTGCTCCTTTAAGATTGTTTTATAAACATCTTATCTTGACTTTCTGGCAGGATCTGTTATAACCACAACAAAACTTCTTCACTGAGATTCCCCATTTTTACTTTTTTTTTTTTTTTAACTTGGCCAGGCAGAAAGTTGTTTTGCAGCTAGGCTGCCTAGTTGCCATCTTACTTAACAGCACTGAGAACAAATAAACCTTCCTAATCTCTCCTGGCCTTTTTTCAGCACCTCGTGCCTCAGGCAGAGTGCCACAGGCTTGTGGCAAAACTTTGTATTTGCTCATCTCAGAAAATGTTTCACTACACTGTCACTTGTTGGGCCTTGCAGTTCACACATCTTGGAGTCATTTGATGTCACAGGGAGCAAGTTTGGTCTTGATGAGACATCTGTCCTGGGTAAGCTCCAGAACTGAGATACTGCATTATTCATTCAGAGTTGATAATAATCCTGTAGTGACATTTGAATCCTTGCAGGTCTATTTTCTCCTTAGTTTGTACTTTAATCTCTTATTGCAGTGGGTGGGGGCCTGGGAATCTTACCAGAATGTTGCAGTCACTTTCCTTATTTCCCATGCTGTATTACAATATGCGTTCAGCACACAGTTGGAGTCATTCTTCAGCTACTCACTGACCATGTAGTTTCTACAGAAGAGGATTAAGTCCTTGTTTTCCATGCTGTGTATCGTGATTGAGACAATAGTCTCCTCTTCTGATGCTCCCACCTCAGGCAGGAATTTTAAGAATTTTGCAGCATCAACGATTAAACATATTTAGTTACCAGCCAGTTGATCAGGAGAAGTTACAAATTTTGTTAAAAATATCCTTGTGCTTAACCAAAAGCTGTTTAATGCATTTTCCAATATCATTGGTTGAGATAATGACTTCTGAATACTTGGGGAGAAAACATTTTCAAATTAAATTGATTTTGAAAAAAGATTGTTCTTGAACAAATGTACAATTTTATTGCCTGGATTAGTATAGTGAGAGTTAGCAAAAGAAAGGAGACTTAAATTAGCTAATTGGATAGCATGATTTAAAATGTAAAGATTTGGAATAAGGCCAACAGTCAATAACTGCCCGAATCTCTTCACAAAAATGAACTCAACAGGTAAAAAAGATCCCTTCGAAGTGTGAGGAAATGTTTGCTGTGGCTTGATGTGTTTTAGTCTCTTCCCATTTGTTCCAATCTTAGTGAAAAAAACTAATACAAAGGTATATCTAAAGAAATACATTTTATTCTGAGACATGGAATTGAAATAAATCCCAACCTCAAAATTAAAACATTTGAAAAATCCAGGTTAACCTGTAGAATTTAAAGGGAACAGAAAATTTTACTTCTGGGAGAAACATATTGAAACACATTGAAAATCAGGACATCTATGCAGAACATAATTTTCAGGGAAGCTCTACTTTTTCCAAACTACCTGTTTATATCACAAACATAAGGTCCAATAAAATCTTTTAATTTTAAATGTGCAAGCATGCTGGGGAAAGACGTGTCCTGATCTTAGACATGGACACAGGTGTGTTTGCTTTCTTTCTCAAGTGTATATACATAAAGATAAGAACACAATCTAATAATAGTACCAGTATAGCTGAGGTTCTGTGTTACAATCTAGATAGCCAGATTTGTTTATGGGAGGAAATAAGGGCAATACTTAAAGCCAAATACATCCTTAATACATTGATTTTGAAGTCACCAAGCAACAGGTGAACAAAAACTTTTGTTTGGTTATAGCTATTTTCCTTGAAATGTGAGGTCCTGAAGACATGGAGTTTTGTATCTGGGAGGAGGTTGTCCTGACTATGAGCAAACTATTATGTGAAAAATATTGATTTTTTTTTTTCCCAATTTCTGCTGAGTTTTCTGCAACTCATGGAAAAGCAGAACACAACTTTAATAACACAGTAGAAATATTAAAATTGTATGAGTTACCTGGTCAACCAAAAAATCATATAGTTTCCTGGACTAAAGACAGTATTTTTGAGGACAGAGCAAGCTAAATTCAGCTTAATGTTGTTATTCTGGTCTAAAGACATATTAGACCTGGTGCTGCACTTGAAGAACAATGTGTTTAGCTGAATATGTTTCATCCTTTCAAAATACAGATTTTATATCAATATTCTGTATTTCCTCAGTGGTACAACTCAGCACCTGTGTTCTTTCACCTTAAGCTTTTACAAAGCACATATCCAATGAAGTCATCCTTTGTACTAGAACCAGACCAGATCTATTAAACAGTAATTGTTCTCTGACTACAGACATGGCAGTCTGTTCAATGAACAACCTTGAGGTGAACTGGACTATCAGCTACCAACAGCTGCTTCACACATAGTATCTGCACAGCTTTGTAAGATCTTGGTATTGTGGATTTATAGAACAGATACACAATGAAGACATTTCAAATTGTCAAGTTTAACTCTGTGCAGAAGGCTGTAATTGTTTAATTAATAGTCATAGATTTATTGGCATTCGCTCTTATTGTTTGATAGACTTTAGGAGAGAAAAGCAGTGTAAGACATGGGCGTCTCAGCAGACTGACTACTATGAGCAGAGGCTTAGAAAGCTGGGACTGTTCAGCCTGTGGAAGAGAAGGGCTGGAAGGATCCTTTATCCATAAATACCTGATGGGAGGGGATAAAGAAGATGGGAAGGAACTCAGTGGTTCTCTGGGAAAGGATGAGAGTCAATGGCCACAAACTGAAAGACAAGAAAATCCACGTGAACATAACGAAACGTTCTCATGGTCAGAGTGGTCAAACACCTGAGCGGGTTGCTGAGGGAAGTCATGAATTCTCCTTCCTTTGAGATACTCAAAACTCACCTGGGCAGTTTTGGGCAGCCGGCTCGTGGTGGTTCTGCCTGGGCAGGGGGTTGGACTGGATGACCTCCTGAGGTCCCACCAACCAGAGTCACTGAGACAGGTGTGACTAGGGAACGAATGTTTTCTTCCCAAATAAGCACTCCTGCAAAGTATTTATGACAAGACACAATTCGAAGTGCCCAACTGATCACATATGAAGCATTGTTCCCGAATAGGTTGCTGCTAGCAAAAAAAATGCGCAAAAAAAATTTTTATCGACTGATTTCTGTCAATTTCTTCATGTGCGTCACACGAGAAACCCGATGGGGCACAGCAGGGCGCTGCGAGCCGGGAACAGCCCGGTGTGAGCCCCACCTCGGGAATGGCAGCCCGGTGTGAGCCCCTCCTCGGGAATAGCAGCCCGGTGTGAGCCCCTCAGCCCGGTGTGAGCCCCCTCAGGCACGGCAGCCCGGTGTGAGCCCCTCAGCCCGGTGTCAGCCCCCTCAAGCACGGCAGCCCGGTGTGAGCCCCCTCAGGCACGGCAGCCCGGTGTGAGCCCCTCAGCCCGGTGTCAGCCCCCTCAAGCACGGCAGCCCGGTGTCAGCCCCTCAGCCCGGTGTCAGCCCCCTCAAGCACGGCAGCCCGGGGTAAGCCCCCTCAGCCCGGGGTGAACCCCTCAGGCACGGCAGCCCGGTGTGAGCCCTCAACCCGGGGTGAGCCCTCCATGCGCCGCCGTTGGGAGATGCCTCGCGCCCCTGCGCCGCCCTGCCACGAGCTCGGCGCCCGTGCCGGGTCGGGTTGGGCCGGGCCGGGCCGGGCCGGGCCGAGCCGGGCCGGGCTCCCCGCCCCCCCGGGGAGGCGGCGCAGCCCCGCATCCTCCTGCGGGAGTGGGGCCGCGGGCCCGCGCCGCCGCGGCAGCGCCGACTGCAGGAAGCGGCACTCCGCTCCCACTGCCCTCCGCTTTTTTCCGCTTCTCTCCTCTCCTCCTCTCTGATCACGCCGCTCGTCCCTCCTCCCTGCCGGTGCTGGCGGCGGCTCCTCCTCCCCGTGTGACCCGCTGCCGCATGTGAGGGAGGAGGAGGGGACTGAGCTGCGCGGGCCCCACTGTAGCGGCGGCAGGAGGAGGAGCGGGAGCCGGCGTGCGGTGTCCCCCGCAGCCTCATCGCTGGGCCCCGCCGGCGCTCCCCATGCCCGTGTGGTGCTGCCGCTGCTCCTGGCCGGTCACTTCAGGTGAGGCGGAGGCGGGGGCCGCGGGGCGGCGGGCGGGGGCGATGCGGGCAGGACGGGGACACCGGCGGGGCCGCGGCCTCCACGGGGCTGCGGCGGCGAGCGCGGCGCTGCCCGGCCCGCACGGCCCCGCTGGGGAGGGATGGCGGCGGCGGGGCCCGGGCGGGCGCGCTGTAACCTTGGGCAGCGCCGAGGCGCAGCCGGGCCGGGGGCAGCCCGCGCCCGCTGATGCTCGATGTCGCTCCGGGGTTCGCGGCGCTGCACCGCCCGGGATGCCGGCCCCGAGGGCACCGCCCGCCCGCTTACCTGAACGAAATCCAAGTCTGGCAGTGGTAAATTCTCTTCTCGAAGTGTCAGCTTGAGACCAAATTCTGATTCCTTTTATATAACGAGTTTTCTGTTAACCCCCACCACAGTCCGTTTCTTTCTTCCTTTTTTTTTTTTTTTTCCCTGAAAGTACGCAGTGTATTCTAGCATCTTTCAAAACGGCTGCCTAGAAAAAGCGCCATTTATTTTAATAACCTGCAGCAAATTATGAGTTGTTATCAAACTATTATTATTATTATTGTTATTATTACTACTGTATTTGTCAAATGGGAGAAAAACTGTTATGTGTGTGTTGTGGTTTTTTTTCTCTTAAGGGTTTTTTAAGCAAAACCTTGGATGCACATGTTTGTACGTGTTTAGAATCTGGACGATTGACAGAATGTAATTCCCCAGGTTGAGTGACCAGTATAAGATAAATTAGGCACTAGTGTTGGAACTGACTCATCTTGTGCCCACTTGCATGTCTGCAGGACTAGAGCCATAGGTAATTGTGCCAAGTGCCCACCACTGCAAAGCTGTCTACTGTGAGTTTTATCAAGATAAAAAGTGCTCGTACTTGGTGGCTTTCAGTGTTGTTCAGAGGTTAGGAAGGTGGTGGCCTGTAACTTCAGATCCTACTGGGTTCTTGTGTGATGTTCTTGCAAAGAAGGAACATGCTGCTGACAGCAGTCCTTCGTATGCATTTTGTATGCAGGTGTTCCTGTGCAAAGAACAAGAAACTGCACATTGTGTGCAGATGTTCCTGTGCAAAATCACCAGTTTGGTAGTTTGTGATACACAGAAGGAACATTTTTATTGTTAAAAGATTCTTCTGTGGCCTACAGCATTGTGCACATATCTCTCAAGTGAAGTTTTGAAATGTTTCTTTTCATTTTATGTTCCATCAAGCACAGCAAGTATAATAAAGCACACTAAAGCATGCATGCTCCCCTTAAACCTGTCTTTTGCAAAACATAAGATAATGTTGCCTTAGTCAACTTTGAGCAAAGGCTGGAAAATAAAACAGTCTCCCTGCTCCTTTCTAAAAGCAGATGTGAAAAAATCAGTATGATAATTACATATCCCCTCTCTGACTCTCTTGTCTTCATCTAACTCATGCTGTTTGGATGTTAAATGTCTGCAAGAGCTAATGCACAGCTCTACTGTAATCAAACAGTAAGCAAGCAATTTGCTTTTTTTTTTTTTTTTTCTGTTGTACTGCAGGGAATAGTGATATCAAGTACTTTCCAAAATAAATGCAACCTCAGAATAGCTCCCCACCCTTTTTAACAATGTCTTCAGAGATATGTGTTACAGAGTGTGCTACTGCTGTAACTGCACAGCTCTGTCTCCAGTTTACTTCAGACTTCCCCAGAGAAAAGGCTTTTGAAACAGAATCTTGGGTGCTGTGGGAGTCGAGGCAACATGTAGTGTGTGTGGCTTCTTGAAGGCCCTGGGAATTGGATCATTACAGTTTTCATCCTGTGTAGAAAATAATTGCTGAAACGCTAGAATAGCTTTAAGATATGCAAAGTCTTCAGAAACAGATAAGAGTACTTTTATTTATTTTTTATAATTAACCATGTTTATAAAGAGAAAAAGTTCTAGAAATTTTCCTTTAAAAAATCCCCCTGTTGATAGGGGTATTTTAAATTAAAATTGGTTGTCCTTACTTTACGAAAGACTTGACAAGTAACTTCAGTAACAGACTATTTTTTATTTGACTCTCTTCTAGCTAGACTGGTAGTTTGTGTGCTTCTTTGATTACCTGCAAAGGTTTCAGAAAGGACTTCTAAATAATTAAACAGAAAACATTATAAGACAAGTCTTTGTATTGTAGAAGCACATCTAGATGGTGAAGAGTTACAAGGGAAACTTAAGTGTATTTTTCAGAGAAAGAACTGAGAAATCTCAGAAAATGGCTGGTAGTAAAAGCAGTCTGCTGTGCAGGAACTGACCTGACTACATGGCAAATCCTTCTGTAAAAACTTTTTAACAGTGGTAGCATGGGTTATGTCTAGGGCTTAAAGGGATCACTTCACAAGGATCCATCCTCACACCACTGCCAGCTTTAACCAGCCTCACTTCCCTCTGGATGGAAATTTGTGAGGTGGAATCCTGTGTGCTGCTCAGCCAGTAGGAAGGTATAAGAATGCTGCTGTTGCACCTTAGCTGCCCCTTCAGGCTTTGTCTGGCCTTAATGTTGTTAATTGGCTAGGCAGTGTGTATCTCCTCACTTGATAAGGATAATGAGGAATGAGTTCTACTGTGTGTGGGATCAAAATAATGCTTGTGGTTATACTTTGGCTTTGTATAAACTGAGATTAGAAATCTGCACTTCTGCAGAGCCATCTGTGCCTTTTTGTTATCCTGCTGTAGACTTGCTAGGAGAAAGTGGACTTTTAAAAATCTTCTGTTAGAAAAGCTGTGCTGAAGAGTAAAATTGTGTAGATTGGATCAAACATATCTGTTTTGGTCTCGATTTTGCCAGTTTTGTAGCTCTTAAAGTAAAACATCAAAAGTGACTATTTTTGAAGAGACTGTTCTGTCAACAATTCACTGTTTCATTTTAGTTTTCTCCCATCTGTCCTTCTTAATTAGAACTTACAGCAGCACTGAAACCGAAGGACAGCTTTTGAATTCCTTTGTTCAGTACTTTGGTGAGAGCCTTGGGAGGAAGATTAAAAGAATGCCTTTAATTGAAGAAACTGTTCTGCCTGGGGACTCCCTTCTTACTCTGCCTGTAGTAATAATAGGTGAGTTTTTTCACTTTTTAAAAGATTCACTGTCACTACCATTGTCTTTATAGACTTGCTGCATGAAATAATTTATCATTAAATAACTAATGCTTGGGACCCTTACAGTGAAGATGTTTATTAGAGTAATACAGTAGTTACAATTAACAGCAGTAGTATTATATTATATTACATTAAGGGACTTGTTGGAGTATATTTGAATTCAAATTTTGCTTTGAAAAAATGAGCTGTGTTATTTGGCAGCAGATGTGGAAGTATTAACGGAAGAACTGTACTGTTTCTAGTGTTGATAACATAGGGTTTGATTAATGTGATATGTCTATTTCTGTGTGCATAGAGGTTGTCAGTGGTACACCAGTAGAAATCTGTGGGGTCATGAGGGAGAGTGAAAACCATAGTGTAAAGTGCTCTATGTTGGTTGGCTGCTAGCTTCTCATTAATTGCCTTTTTCCCTGTTGCATCCATCACTAGTGTCTCAATATTCCCCCATCTTTTTCAAAATGAATCCAATTTGGCTAGTTTAAAATAATAAATTGTAGTCTTGATTGAACACTTAAGGGCTTGTACTTGTAAAATGACAGGATAACAGAGGGAGAAGGCTCCATAGGTACACAACTTAATTGAGAGTGCCAGCATAGTGTTTATTGGGCCAAGGTTTTTCAGCAGCTGATCACCAGCTCATTATTGCCATGGCTTCATGAGGGGATAAAGAAAAGATTTGAGCTAAAGAAGGTTTTCAATAATGTAGTCCGAAGCTGTTGGTACTAGAGCAAGTACCTACCTGCAAACAAGCAGAGATTTTGGAGATTGATGTTGCAATATAATTGTGCTCACATTGTCTCCACAACTTTGGTGTTTGTACAGCACCTGTTCTCAAAGCTCTCTTTATGATAGTTTAAAATAGTGCTCATGTAGCAGACTTCTGTGTATGTGACAGACGTGAATCACTTGATGAGTTCTGCATCACAGTTGAAGAGAACAGTGTCCTGGCATTTTGTCAGCCTTAGTATAGGTTTCTCATATGGTTTATGACTCAGTTTACATTGCTTAGTTTTGCAAATACCTGTGCTCAATACTTACTTTGTGTAGAGCACTTTTCTAGGTGGTGACACCAAACACAGCTGCCTTAACCATTTCTCCATCATCCAAATGCTTCTTCACAGATATATTTGAGACACCTTGCAAGCTGATCTCCTCCATTGACATCCTATTATCACTGAAGAGCCTTTGAAGGGATCTAAAATGATTTGATAATGTAGTAGAGGAGTATGAAAATAGTTTTCATCCCCTCTGCCCCCCCAATATATGAGCACACTCTACTGGTTTGGTAACTTCTGTGCAGTACCTGTGTTGGGAAGAAGTAGATGCATTCCATCAGGGCTGAACAATTTCATGCTGAAGCTCATAAGTTTAGAGTGTGTTCTGTGCTAAACATTTTCATCTTCTGCACTAGTTTTGATCATTACTATGTAGAATGTTGTCACTTCTTATCCAAATAACAAAGCTGTTATGTTACTTGAAACTGACTTCACCACCTCCCCAGGCAGACCATTCCAGTACTTGATCACTCTTTCAATAAAAAACTTTTTCCTAATACCCAACCTATATTTCCCTTGCTGCAGCTTTAGACTGTGTCCTCTCGTTCTGTCAGCTGGAGAAAGAGACCAACTCCCACCTGATTACAACCAGGTTTCAGGAAGTTGTAGAGAGTGATAAGGTCACCTCTGAGTCTCCTTATTTCCAGGCAACCCCAGCTCCTCAGCCATTCCTCACAGGGTTTGTGTTCCAAGCCCCTCACCAGCCTTGTTGCCTCCTCTGGGTATGCTCAAGTGTCTCAACATCCTTCCTAAACAGAGGGGACAGAACTGGACACAGCACTCAAGGTGTGGCCTCACCAGTGCTGAGTACAGGGGAAGAATGACCTCCCTGCTCCTGCTGGCCATGCTGTTCCTGATACAGGCCAGGATGCTGTTGGCCTTCTTGGCTACCTTGGCACACTGCTGGACTTCACCTCAACAAACTTCCATTCAGAGAGAGGTGAGGCTGGTTAAAGTTGGCAGTGGTGTGAGGATGGATCCTTATGAAGTAATCCCTTTAAACCCTAGACATAACCCCATCCATCCCATCCTCAGTAATCTCCTTGGCCCTTGCCAGTCTTTGTTTGGGCAACCAGTGTTACCCATTTAGTTCTTTCAACTTCCATTCAGAGAGAGGTGAGGCTGGTTAAAGTTGGCAGTGGTTTGTTTGGGCAACCAGTGTTACCCATTTAGTTCTTTCAGGCTTATCCAGTAGGAATGATCTTTCCCATGGCATCCTTGGCTATGGCACACATTTTCCTCTTTCCATTGTGGACGAGCTTTGTTTATACCCCAACAGGAAATAAAAGCTAGCTGTGCAATTGTAAAAAGATAAAAAAATTCTTTGCTGAATTCAAGTTACAGTTCTGAAAACAGTTAAGAATTTACTCTGCCATGGAAATGCTTGTGAACTACTGGTATGGTTAAAGTGTTTTCATAATTTCGTTTGATTTTATTATGGATAGTTTCTCTGTATTGCGACAGTTCTCTCTCCCATCTATCTCATGGCAAACGGATGACAGGAGGGGCTTTCATCTTCTTTAAGCTTTAAATTCCTGGACTGAAGCATATCCCACTATCTTATGTTGATCTGTTTGTGGGAGGGCAGAACAGTGTGAGAGTAAGGAAGAACTTTTTCACTGTCTTTGGATTCTTTAGATGATTTTCATGTAGCCTATGGCTGTGACCAGTCTACGTGCACAGCACTGTAATAAAGTATGGGGTATTCTGCCACTGGAATCCAGATGAGTATAGCCTGGTGAAAGAGGAAAAAGAAATCCAGTGTATGAAGGGACAGGGAATGAACAGGGCCTCAGCGAAGTAATGGGGGATTTAAGACTGAGGAATCAGAAAAGGGAGAAGAGACAGTCGTTGGAGAAGTGGAATTGTTAACAGGTGAGGAAAATAGTGTATGCAGAGCTGATGGGGGAAAGTAAATGACCTGTGAACTCTTGACATCAAGAGATTAAATTATTAAAGTAAGAGCAAACATCCAACAATGCCTGCTGTAATAAAGTATGAATAAATTAGTACTTAAACACAGAATTTGCATACTGTGTGCTAAATGCCATGTGTGCAAACGAAGACAAAAGGGGCTCATTAGGAGAACACTGTCCTTTTCATTTAGTTAATGAGTAAGAGGAACTATGGAAATAAAAATACATAGCCACATATTTAAATTCTGTATCTTGGCACGTACTTTTCTCATTTAGCTTTCCGTAACTTTTGATGTCTGACTTTGCAATATGAATGTTACTTCTGTATTTGCATGTGATAAATATGGTCCCCTACTTTGTTTAATACTAGTCAAATAAATAGAAATGTTTACCTTATATAATGTTTTGGTTCTGTCTATCTCATACCTTTAATAACATTTTTAAAAACAAGCGTCTATTAAAATTGCAACAATACACATATACAAATTGAAAATGCTACAAAGCTGGTAAAAGTGTTTGACTTGATACTATTCCTGAACAATGAATGTGGTCTTACATGAGTTTCTTGTACTTTGCCACTTACCTACGGGAGGTCTGTGTTCACTTAGCTTTTATGTTGTTTTTCTGTGTCTGTAACTTCTCATTTGACTTTCAGTCTTAAGCTTTTTGCTTGTCTCTTTCTTCCTTTTATTTTATGAACAGACCTGAAGAGCATATAATCCAGATTGTCTTTCTGTTCTGTGTGATACAGTGCCTATGGGAATGCAAAGTTGTAAGATGGCAATAATATTCAGCTATCACTGTGACTGATAGGCAGACCATTATCTGTCAGGCCATTTTCACAGAAGAATAGTTAATTTGACATACTAAATCAGGGAATTTATTTATATGCATTTTGCTTCCTGATGTAAAAGTCACATGTTTTTATTTAACTGAAAAAAATTTCACTCTGTTTATTTGAAGGATGGTCCTATAAAAAGTTCTGGTTTACTGCAAAGTTTATAAGCTGTTTTGAATCAGGACAGTCTGGCATTATACTACTTCAGTACTATTTTGTTGCTGTATATTTAGTGATTAACAAACTGTAGATTATAAACATTTTTACTAAAGCAGTAAATTTTTTTCTTTTATAGGAAATGGACCTTCAGGAATTTGCCTTTCTTACCTGCTGTCTGGATACAGGCCATATTTGTCTCCTGAAGCTATACACCCAAACCCCATCCTACATACAAAATTAGAAGAAGCTCGACATCTTTCCATTGTCGATCAAGTAAGCTTTGGTTGCCACCTTGTCTAGCTCTTTTCCTACTTCAAACTTTAGTTCATTAATAAGTTACTTTGTTGTTCCGTTATTTTAAATAGAATCAACTCATGATGGTTAGATCCAAACCTGGGCCATGTAGTGTTGTTTGTGGTTCTTGAAGGCTTTTAGTTTGTGGTATTTTTTGGCTTTATGGTCTGCTCTTTGTTGTATTCTTACTACTTGCCAGGAGTGTCTAAAGTATGACTTGGTCAGTGGCTGATGCAGGAATTACAGTTATCGTGTCCTGGGATGTTTGGGCACTATTACCAAGGAACACGTGCTACTAATGTACACAAAGTACACGTAGTTCAAGCTTAAATATTCTTAAATACTACAGTTCTTACTAATATTTGATTTTTAGTTCTATTTGGGACATATACCCTCTAGAAACACAATCCATTTTTCTTTTTGGAACAGTATGCATCCTTCATTGTTTGTGTTGTATTGACAATTGTTCTTGTGCTGTAGATGTTACCCTTATATGCATCCAAAATTTCCATCTGATTTGATTAGTTACATCTTCTCTAGCATTTTTCTTTCTGTTCCTTGATTTGCCTTGTTAACACTGTTTCCCACTCACCTCACTGTACTTCTGATGGATTACTGACAATGTTATCTCTGTATTGCCTTTGTGACTAATTTATTTGAAATACAAACATGGATTTATGTTTGTAGGAGGTAAGGAGGAATTTGTTTGGCTTTGGATTTTGGAGGGTGTTTTTGTTTCAGTGCTGTGCTGTTTGCATGTAATGTTTACCCTAAGTCTCAAGGTCTTTTTCTTTTGCAGGAGAGTAAGTTGCCTAAGTTTTGGCTACAGGTTTTCATGTAACTTCATTCTCTCCTGACTCCCTGGTATTTTGCCTAATTAGGAAGCCAAGCTGTACTGACTTTGTCAGCAAAAATTGGTCTTATGTCCAGTTCGTTCTTCAAATCTCTATTTTCTCTTCAAATATTTGCTATTGCATAATTTTTGCAATTATTACAATTTTTAGAAGAAGACAGGTTAAAAGATGCTGAAATGTGAACTTTACAAAGTTCTATAAATTTTTCTCAGTATTAACTGCTGTGTAAAATAATCCTATTTTTACTTCTTAAATAGAATGCTTATATTGTCTTCATTATTTTAAAATACAAAACAGTGTTGGAATTAGCTAAGAGCTGTCAAAAGAGTCTTTTCTACTTGTTGTTTAAAGCTTCGTGTTTTTAGATTTTAATTTTGCTTTGTCAAAATGGGGCTCCTAGAAATATTAGCAGTCATTTGTTAAAAGCAGTCTGTAGTCTATAAATATAGATGTTGCTAAGTTGCTCTGATCTCTGACTATTTGTCCACATACTTCTTGTTCTACGATGAATATCAAATACTGACTTGCCCCAGAATTACTCTTATTGACATGTAATTTTTAAATGAGTGAGATGTATTATTCAGAGTTACAAAGAACTGAATCATAGCAGTTATTTCTGAAAAGTATTCTGATTCAATGTCTACATTAAATACCTTCACCTAAAATGCAACTTGAATTTATTGTGTTTTCTGTTGCAATTCAACTTCTGTACATCAGAATAGCATGATCAACGTTAAAAGTTTAAAACTTGTCATCCTTCAGGATCTGGAGTACCTGTCAGAAGGCCTGGAAGGACGCTCCTCAAACCCAGTTGCAGTGCTTTTTGATACATTGCTTCACCCTGACGCTGACTTTGGTTATGACTACCCACCTGTTCTGCACTGGAAGTTAGAACAACACAATTACATTCCCCACATAGTGCTTGGAAAAGGACCACCTGGCGGGGCTTGGCATGTGAGTAAAAATTTCATCTTGCTCCTAGAATAACTTGATAACTCTTGTGTTTTGGGATTTTTCTTACTGCCTTACTCTAGGGCTGTTTTAGATGGTTAGTGCCAGGTGCAGTTTCATCTGCTCATTACCAAAGCCCAAGTAAGTGGGGGATATGAGAAAGGAAGGAAGAAGTTGCCCTTTGCTCTCAGGTGTTTGTGACCATGAGTCCTGTCTTGAATTACCAGGTTTTTTGTTAGTTTACATTTAAAGAATTGTAATGAAGAATATTTTCTAAAACTGTTTTTTTCTTGTCTGCATTGTTTCCAGGTGCTTTTATACAAAACCTTAAATCTTGTTGTCTTTATATGATGCTGCTTTCATGTGTTTTTCTTCCTCTTTAGTATTTTAAATAACTTGCTTTTAGTTTCCCTTTCATGTGCTCTCTCTTCACCTTCTTCTTTATTAGCTCACGTGATTGCCTATTATCTAAGTGTAACACAGAAACAGTTCTTCATGTAATGTCCTGGTTTTATGTTGTGTTCTGGTATTTTGTTGCTCTAAATGAGTACAATGAGAAGAGCTTCACTGCTTTTTACATGAATTTGAAATGTGTCTGATGATGCATCTTCATGTTTTCTCCATAGTCCATGGAGGGCTCTATGCTAACCATCAGTTTTGGAGACTGGATGGAATTGCCTGGCCTCAGCTTTAAGGAGTGGGCAGCTAGCAAACGCAGGTACTGCGGAATCTATTTGAGAATCCTAGTTGCTATAAAATCTAGATAACTGGAAAATATTCAAACTTCACCATTCACAGGAGGGCTTCTTGTTTAGTTTATTAAATTGCCTGATGGCACTGGAAATTCTTCTACTGTGTATACTCTGATGGAAAAAAACTGGACAAAGGCCAGGCAAAACAATTGCTCATGAGTTCACTGAAGGCAAATGTACAGGCAGTGGTGTGTTCCAGCAGCATTTCAGAATGAGGCACTTACTGAAAGCAGTTCTGATCAGAGGTGAGGGAAGATGGAGGAAGGAATTTCAAATCCGCTGAAGGAAGTATTGCAAGTTCCTCTTTCAACACCGATGCAGCTGAAGTTGCTGCACACACCAGCTTTCTTGCAATTCAGAAAGTTGTATATTTCAGCATTGGCTTTTAGAGACAAAGCTGCAGCATCTGAAGTCTGTGAATTTTAATTATAAGAGAATAATTCAGTATTTCAGTGTTAATTTGTAGCAATAAGTTTATTGAAAAAAAAATGAGAAGAAAAGTTACTCTTGTGCAAGCTCACTGGTTTTACTTCAGTTCATAAAGGTCTGTGTCAGCAGATGAACCTAGGAACACTCTACATGAGCTTTTTCTAAAATTTTAATTTTTTTTACTTTTTCTAGCAAAATTAAAGGAAGTTGCTTTTGTACTATGTATGGGAAAAGAAGTAGAGTTACTTGAGCATATGTCTTTAAGGGCAGACTGTTACTCATTTCAGGACAGCCTTTGAAGTGAGGAAACTGTAGCTTTGTTCTTTAATCCTTTTCTTAGATAACCACAGCAATCTTGCCTCCTTATTAACTGAAATCCCATAAGCTGCTTATTATCTGAAGCTATGTGTTATAGTTTTCAACAATGCTAAAACCAGAAATGCTGACCTGTTACACTACAATTAAACAAGCTTATTTAAAATGATTGATGATAATGTAAAATTCTAGTTATGTATAACCATTTCCTAAATTTCCCTGCAAGAGGTGTAACACTGTCACATTATTCTCTTCCAATAAATATCTCATGAGGATTTTCAGAGTAGTAACCTGAGCATTTAAAAGAACATGTGCTATTATCTTGTTAGTCTAAGAAAATTATTAGCTTGATTACTTCTAAATATAATTTTAAGTGTAATTTAGTGGCAATCCTTATGTTCACTACCGTTTGTTTTGCCTTCTTGCAGCAGGTAAAGCTTACTTCTAAAGAAGCAGCAAAATTCATGCAACTATTTCAAATAATTACACTATCAGCTATTTTTCTTATAAATGAGACTGCAATAATCAAGAGAAAAGCACGGATGTAATAGCAGGGTTGCAGTGCAAAAATGTTTTTTATTGAACACTTGAACCTCACAATCCTGTTTACATAATTGCATTAAGACTCTGTGTCATGTTTGCTTTGCTCATTCATGTGATACAGAGCTACTTCATTTGATACTTCATGAACTTAACCGTACCCAAGGGAGAGGTCTTTTGTAAAGTATAATGAATACTTAGTTCCAGTAACATATTGAACCTAGAGTTTCAAATTGAGCACTTAACTATGACATTTAATTAATTAGATGGTAAGTAAGTGTATTCTCACTGGGTACAAGTTTAGCCAAGACTGTATTGTTGATAGTTGTGATGTTAAACTTCATAAAAACTTCTATACCGAGCTGCTGTGATACTCCAGAGCTTTTAACCTAATTTGTTAATCACCATAGCAATTTACATTGTATAAAGATTTAAAACTATATTAAGTAAGTTAGCTGGTCTTGTGTATTAGGAAACAAGAGAACAAATAAATCAAATGCCTTTAAAGATGCTGAGAGCCCAGTGCCACTTACACTGAGCAGATTCAGTCCTCATAAATTTGACGTGTCATGTGCTATGTCATATCTGATATTCAAATTACCAATAAGGTCTATTTATTAACTGAAGCCATTCAATTTTCTTTCAGAAATATAAAGAGTGATCGAGTAATGCCAGAGGAAATAGCTTGTTATTATAAACACTATGTTAAAGTCATGGGCCTCCAAAAGAATTTCAGAGACAATGTTTACATAACATCAGTGTCCAGGCTTTACCGAGAAAAGGATGATGAGGATGGAAGTCACCAAAATGAAGATATTTCAACACAGCATTTGGAAATGGAAGATGGACAGAAATCACTTATTAAGAGAAACTGGGAAGTCAGAGGATATCAGCGAGCAACAGATGGTTCTCATGTGCCCTTCTGCCTCTTTGCTGAAAATGTGGCTCTTGCAACTGGAACCTTTGATTCTCCTGGCCGACTGCAAGTGGAGGGAGAAGACTTTCCTTTTGTCCTCCATTCCATGTCTGACTTTGGAGCTGCAATCAGCAAAGGAAAGTTACGTGGGAAGGCAGATCCTGTGTTGATTGTGGGTGCTGGACTAACAGCAGCTGATGCAGTGCTCTGTGCCTATAACAACAACATCCCAGTAGTCCATGTGTTTCGTAGAAGAGTTACCGATACAAGCCTAATTTTCAAACAGTTACCTAAAAAGCTTTACCCTGAATACCATAAGGTCTATCATATGATGTGTACACAGTCTCATACCGTGGACTCTAATCAACATTCTGCTTACACTAGTTTCCCTGAACACAATGTACTTTCCTTCAAGCCTGAAATGAAATGTGTCCTTCAGAGTGCCTCCGGACTGAAGAAAATCTTGAAGTTTTCTGTAGCCTTAGTTCTGATAGGTTCTCACCCAAATCTTTTCTTTTTAAAGGACCAAGGACATAGCATAGGTCATCACTCTAATCAGCCCATTACATGCAAGGGGAATCCTATAGAGATTGATCCATACACTTACGAATGCACTAAAGAAGCCAACCTCTTCGCTTTAGGGCCTCTGGTGGGAGACAATTTTGTACGGTTTTTAAAAGGAGGTGCACTGGGCATTGCACGATGCTTGGCAATAAGACAAAAGAAGAAACGTGAATTGATTGAAAGTGGGGATGGAGGAGGTGATGGGGTACCATAAATGAGACATTAGAAACTCTCACATCTGGGATTTCAGATGTAGTCTTAACAGAAAACTCACTGGCAGCAAAAGTTGATAGCAGTCACATTTCTGTTGTATACAAGTAACCTGCGCTTGTATTGCTTGGTAAAGGATGCTGATGTTACAATACTCGACTCTTTAAAAATACAAATATTTCAACTGATCTCAACTGGAATTGCTTCCAGATAAACAGAAAATGAGACTAACTTATCTTGGCCTGCCTGTCTGTCATCTCTTGCTCAACTACAAGAGCAGACTTTGTCTGTCAAAGACAATGCCTGCCAGAGTGGCTTTACATTTAAGTGTCAAATGTGACAAAAATACTCTTACCATGAAATTTAAATAACTTGTAAAAGCAGAAAGCTTGTTTAGTACGAAGTGATTCTTTGTCTCAAAGCAAATATGGAGCCTTCTGCTTGAAACAAGGATTTTATTTATTTGCCACAGTAATACTTGGAATGAGCACTTAGTAAAATGGTTTCTACTCTGTAAGCAAGAAGTAATCCTCAGCAGTTTTAAATTATCCTGGTAATTGGAATAAAAGAATAAATATTTCAATTTATTCTTTAACGATTTGACCCAATCCATTAATGTTTCTTCACACTATGCCTAGAGTTGGGTGAGTGCACAAAGACTAACGTGAGATGTTCCCCTACAGTGATATGTACATTTCTGAGAATACACATTAACATAAACAATAAAGTACTGGTGTAAGTGCTCTTATTACAGTGTCAATATCATGAATATCTAGTGTACTACTGAAAAATTAGGTACATGAGAGAATTAAGGTATTTTTTCTTCCAAGCTCAGGAAGATTGAATGGTATCACTTGGCTGATGAAGGTGGGGTGGGTGATAGATATTCTCATCTCCCATTTGACCAAAAATTGGTTTTCTTTTTTTTCCTAGAGTAGCAGATGATAATAAAATATTTTAGCCTGCAGTTTTTGAAACTTAAGGAAGGCTTATATCTTACAGCCAGCTAAAAAGTAAACCAATCTCAAAACAAACATGCAATAGTTCCTTTAAATCTTAAAGCTTCTAATGAAAGACAAAGACTTAACTTGTATCTACCTCTGAATCCAAGTTTCATCATTCTGCTCCATAATGTAAGACCTAGATTTTATTTTCTGGGTTTTACAGTAGTTAGTTTACCTAAACACAGTCGTAGGTTATTTACCATAGTGAGGTTAAGTTAGGAAAGTGAACTCCCAAAACTTAGAATAGACAAAAATGTTTTTTTACCAAATGTTTTAATTCAGGTCCAATGTGATGGAAAATATGTTCTTTTTCTCTTTGGTTTTTTTTTTTTTTTTTTTTTTTTTTTTTTTTGTGTGTGTGTTAAAGAATGCCGTGTTAATTTCAAGTATTCTGTTTGCATGATTAAAAATCTCCATATTAGAACAGTTTTTTAAAAATTTTTTAAAAAGTTAAGCTTTGTGAGTGGTTGCTGGTTTCCCAGATGTCTTAACTTTCATAAGTGGCAGATAGCTATAGTCAATAAATGCCTGTTTTCTGTGCCTATTGAATTACATGGTTGTGTGGCTACTGCAGGTCTTTATGCAATTATGTAAATTTACTCAGACTTTGGACATAGAAGTTGAAAAGGTAAAGGACACAAGGATTAAAATTACTATTTTCAGTGGAAGTCCAAAATAATTTACAAAATTATGCTACTACTACTAATAAATTTTAGTCTAGAGCCACTTAACAGCATAAACACAAACAAAGGAGCATTTCTATCAGTTTCTGCATTACCTGCATGATTGGCTTTAGCCATGCATTGTTAGTACTAGTTAAGGTACTTCTTTATACTGATACTGAGCTGATTTTAATTCCACTAAAATCTAGGCTTGTTTTCTTCATATTTTAATTGAGATTCTACAATTTGCCTTCTCTGGCAGAAACTCTGTATATAGAAACTAATTCTATACCTGTGATACCTTATAATTTTAACTGTTATAAGTGCTAAATACTTGATTATAGATTTTTATTGCAGTTAAGTTATTGGGAATACATCTGCACTGTGATTAAATTCCTGCAGTTTTGTATCAATATAAATGTCCAAATATAACATATGGCATGTTACTGTTTTTTCATTTGTCACAGGAGAAATTTAAAATGCCATCAGAAAAAAATATTTACTTAGCAGTTATTTTGCAAAAAGGGGGAAAAAACCTTCAGGCCCTTTTCTAGCCTCAGCTGCTGCAGCTACTCACGATCTCTGTGTGTTGTAGTGACAATTGTGTAGCAGAGATCTTTCATCTATTATTACACCAGTATCTTTCATTGCAATCTTACAGCACCTTGAGGTTTAACTGCTTTTATTTTTCATCAATCTTGCCAGTATTTTTGAGATAAATGTTGCATGTGAGACCCCCTGGTTGGGCAGAGAAATCTCTGTAGTCATGTTTATTAAGCCCATATAAAAATACTTTTTTCAATCAAAGCTTTGCTAAAAGATCATCTTGTGTCTTTTAGGAATTGCTAGATTTGAAGTTGTAGCTAGACTTCTTCATTTTCACCTTTCTGATTTTGAGAGAAATTTGTTTCTCTGCTAAAAGATCATCTTGTGTCTTCTAGGAATTGCTAGATTTGAAGTTGTAGCTAGACTTCTTCATTTTCACCTTTCTGATTTTGAGAGAAATTTGTTTCTCTGCTGTTTAGTATTTTGAGGAACTAGGTAATAGAAAAGTTCAGGCTTTGCCTTAAGGTAACTTTACCTAGAGCTCTGCATATATTGTGAATTAGATGTTGGCACTGACTAGTTGTCTTGGGATAACACCTTGTTTCTCAGATTAAAAAAAAAACCAAGCATTTGAATTTCCTATGTAATATAATAATTTGCAGAAAGGAGAGTGTTTCAGCTCTTCTTTCATTGCAAAGGGTAAACTTTGAAACATCATGGATTTTAAAATGATACTTAGTACTTAAGATTTATCAGGAAAATGCAGACAGGAAGAACATCATTTTTAGCTGAAGTAAGTTGATTTGGATTTATGGAATTTGTAAAGCTGTGTTAACCCATACTGTGTATTTTCTAATAGGATAGTGGAAAAACAGCTTTTACATTTGAATTTGGTTCTTAATGCTGTGAATGTGTCTCCTAGTTAAATTATTGCTAAGAGTGTTTCAAGTAGTATCCAGATTCTGAACTGGGAGTAAGATTTCTCCTTCTAGATTTTCCTAACAATCTGCCTCTTTCCTAACAATCAGTGCCTCTTCTGACTGAATTGTGCTTAAAACTTTTTCCACAAAGGAGTAAGCCTAAGTTTCACCCAAGTGAGTAACCACAGGAATCCTTTCTGCAAGGAATCCAGAGAGAGTGGTGACAACAACACTGGATTCTTCTCTCTCTTAGGAAAGTGCTTTGTCTTGGACTAGGCAGCTTGGGCTTGCCAGTGACTGCATGAAAAGAGTATGGCTCCCAGAAGCAGTGGTTATAAACTGAGAAAGGGATATGAAGGTGTATCCCACAGCTGCAGGTCCCTAGTCCTCAGCACTTAGGGAATTGGTGAGGTATTCTTATATTTTACTCCTGGCCTGGTGGCTGTAGGCAACTTCTTTTTAGTAATTTCATAGAGTGATGTTTGCATTATGAAAAATACTAATTTTGTTGAAGGAAGTGGCTGTAGCTGCTTTCACAGTTCAAGAACTGAAAAGAAGGCTAGAGCCAGAAATCAGAGTATTTACTCAAAGCTGGAGGAAGTCAAACTAAAACCTTAACTTTGAGACAGGCCTGACCTGCACACCCAGTTGAAAGAAAAGACCATTTTTAAGCCAAATTCTCTTAAAAGAGAATGTAAAGGGAGTAAAATTTGCAAGCTTGTAGGGAGTCTTTGCTGCTGACAAGTGATGGCCAGTGCGGGAGGATGGAGGAAAGCTGTGAAGGACGTGTGCAGTATGAAGTGCAGATGTACAGGTGCTGAAGTGCCTCTGCACAGCATCAATAGGCTGGGGGTGTCCCATCCTCCTGGCCAGAGATCTGGGTCTGTGACAAGAGCTCTGCATGGGAGCTGTTCATCCAACACCCTGTTGGGTATTTGTAACTGGAATTAACTCAAGTACATAGAATGCAACACATGAGAAATTGTCTTTGCTGATTAAGCTATAGGACCAGATCAGCAATGTGGTGTGCCAAGAAATGAGGCTTTGTTACTCTGCTACCATATCTTCTACCTCTGAAAAGCAAGCAGGTATCTTCATGTAATAGCAGGATCTGGGCTGTACAGTGCTCCCAGACATTTCTAAACAGGAAGAGGTAGCACACATATGCCTTAAAGGCAGCTGATTTTATTATCGTCCATATAGTCATAATTCAATTTTGAGTAAGTTAGGGAACCAAAATGCCAAAAGGTTCATACTGTTACATCTTAATTTAGATAGTGCATTAGAACTTTACAATAACAATGTTCTGTCATGAATTTTGGATTCTTATTTTAGGTGAGAGCAAGATGGGAGCATTCAGTGGATGTAAGAGCTTTTCGTACAAATATTTCTTCTATTTCCCCTTGTCCAACCTGAAAGAAAAGTTTTGTTTGTTTGAAATACCTGTAACACTTGATTTTACTTAGCAGAAAGAATGGAAATTGAAGCATCTTTGACAGAAGAAGAAAGGCTTTGGTGACACTAGGGTTACAAACCTGAAGTGAGGAATTATAAGCAGCTCTTTTTCTGAAACAGAGTGTATTTTTGGGAATATGGTACACTGGGAGTTTCAGTTTAATTTATTTTTGAAGCTTGAATTACACTGAGAATTGTGTGGTCAAGGATGAATTTGGTGTAAGGAGCAAGAATTATGGGCAGGAGGAAAAGCATTTCTAGTATTATTTCATAGCTATAGTGAATCTAAGTGCTGTTTTGGAGATGGTTTTGTCTTTGTGGACGCTAGAACACTTCAGCTCAAGCACACCTTGAACTTGAGTTTATATTATACCTGTCTGCATGTTAGGTCATTTTCTAACTGATAAATTTGTACTTTTATAAAGTTGGAATCATAATCCAAAATATCAATCATAAACCAACTCTTAAAATCTAGGTGTAATCAGCAGTCATCAAAACCAGGAAACAACTTGTTCTGGAGATTAAGTAACTCTGATTTGCACCTTCCTCCTCCATTTATTCTGAGATCACTGGCAATGTGTAAGTATCAGCCTACAAATGTATGTCCCTTAGACACCTTCTGTAGACTTAAATGCCAGCATAAAGAAAATTAACAACTAGGTTTGCTATGTATTCACAAAATACTGTAGAATCCTGGCATGTTTAGGTTGTCTTTTAACTAGATATACAAATATTTTCCATCAGTTTGGATGCTAGGACCAGCTGCTATGTGAACAGCGAGCTATTGTTCAAGAACTGATCCTGCTACCTTACCCTGGCACAATTTACTGAGTCAGTACTCAGACCTTGCCCATTTGTCTGCTAGACCTGGTATGCTGGTTGTATGCTGGAATTCCAGCTTGAAATTACATAAAGGACTATATTAATCTACCTATATGTTTGTTCACACACAGTGCACCTGGACTTGGAGATATTGTGTAAATATAATTTCTTTGTGTGTGGCAGTGTCCTCATTTTTTTGCTGGAGTATGCTTGCATCATACTTTTTTTTCTTTTTTTTTAAGATGAGCAGTTTAAACACATAAAGAACATTTTCTGTAAGCAACTTGTGAGCAAAACCTCTCTTTTGATTAGACAATAAATATTCCTGAGGTTTGCATGCCAGGCTTGTTTTATCTTATTGTGTGAAAACTGATTATAGACTGAAGGCAAAAAAATTAAAATAGTGTAACCTAGAAGTCAGTTATTTTGATTTTGAGAAGTAGGGAACTCAAGTCAAATGGAAGATCAAACTGTGAAGGAAAAGGCATTCAGAGACCTGCAGTGTTCAGGATGAGGGAGAAGGTGTTGTTTTGCATGGATCTGGTGCAGAAATCAGACTGACAAGAGATTCCAGTAGTAAAAGCTGCAGCAGAGCAGTACAGGAGAGTGCTCAAGCAAGTGATAGAGAGTTGCTAGTCAGGGATATCTGATACTGTGCAGCGGTTTTGTAATGATCTCACAGAAATGTGGTGATGGTGATCAAAGATTGCAAGAGGAAGAGGGAGCAATAATGATAAGGAAGAAGGTTCATTTTTTGGCACATTTGGCTTGAATTCTAAGAAGATACCAGAACAACCTGAACACAACTAGAATTTGAAAATCAAGCAAAAGTCAGTTTGTGAATTTGTAACTCAAACCATGTGTGGCCAAATGTGACTGAGGATTGATTCAAAAAATGGAAAAAAGCAAGAGAAGAGGGTGCAAGACTCCCTCCAGTTTAATGGGAGAGGGAGAGACAGGAAAAATACAGACTGAGAAATCATTTGTTCAACATGGACTGGAGCAAGACAGGTGAGTGGGTTAGAGGTAGGTCTAGTAGAAGCTTCAGCTACTGTCTCAGTTAGGAATTAACGTGGAATAAAGCCTATCACACATCAGGAATGAAGGCAAGGAAGGGGACTTGTCATTTCAGAGGAAGTTGATGGGGAGGTGGTTGGAGGGAGGAACTCAAGCTGACTGCAAACACACTTTCCACATATAGGAACTGGTGCAATGACAAAGAGACAGCCCTGATGCACAACTGCCACCATTCTGGGAGAAGATGGGGGAGTAAGGGTAGGAGAAAAAAAGGACAGACTCATAGATGTGAATGGACAGAAATAGAAATCACACTTCAACAGTGAGAATATCTTGGTAGTCTTCTCCAAAAGAAAAACCTGTGGCTTCCTCATCTGACGTAGAAAATGGGAAGTCAGCTAAAACTGGTGTGAGTTAAATTGAAAATTAAACGTGTTTTCATGCAGGGATACAGCAGCTATGCATGGTTTTAGTAGCACCTAGAGTAATTCAATATGCTTTAAACTGTTTTCATCAGCGAAGCTGCTGAATGCAATGTTAAGAGCCTTGCTAATAAAAAGTATATTTAGTTTATATATTGTGTGCATCTCCTTCCTGTAAGCAGTGTGAACAAAGGTAATAAATGTTACCAAAAAAACATCCCCAACAAATCCTCAAACTCTATTACACACAAAAAATGCAAGAAACAAAATCTGAAGTTTCTGCTTAGATGTATTTTTAAGGTGAAGAGCATAATTTTGTCAAAAAGGTGGGTATACTTGCAGACCATGAGTGTGGCAGATGAAAGAAACCTTAGATATCTTCTCTGATTTACTGAACTCTTTTTAACCTTCTGAAGAAAATCGGCAGCACGCAAGCTCTCCCAGAAATTGAATGGTTGAAACCAGAAAGCACAAGCTGCACAGCGAAAATAAAGCACACAGCAAAATTTCTGAACTGCAGAATGCAAAGCTGATTGACCTTGCTTGTGCTTGCAGCATTTGCTTTACCTACAAAAATACCTCAATCCATAAGCTTTTCATCTTTTCTGATTCTATGACTCTCCCATCCTGCTGGGGGAGAATGTGAGTGGCTGCATGGGGCTTAGCTGCCCAATGGGGTTAGCCTACAACACTATATTCTATACCATAAAGGAAATACCAGGTGAAGTTAATGCACTAGCTCCAGGGATAAGGCAGATACTGATGTAATTTACTGGAAATCTGAATTTATGTAATCCTTTATCACCTATCTCAGAAACTTCAGTAATACAAGGCCAAACCAGTAAGCCAGCAAGCATGTTTCTTCTAATATCTTGAAGTGAAAATGATGCCAAAAATAACTTAAAATGGAAAAAGACTTCAGAATAATGAATAGGACTTGTTACATGAATTTGTGTTACAATTCAAGCCATGGTTAAGGGATTTGTATGTCTAAGCTTTTTAATGTAAGCCTAACTTAATACTGAAATAGCAGAAGCTAAGGTGTATTTATGTGCAGGCTTTTCATCAACTGGACAGCAGCTGAAACTGGATTACAAACCAAACTGTATCACCTACTAGGCACCCTCAAGCTGGAATCCTAGAATATTCTGTGCTGAAAGGGACACATCCCTCTTAAATATTAAATTATTAAAAATAAAAAAATTTATCAAAGCTGGTAAATTCAGCTGTCTTGGAAGCTGGATTTGAAGAGCCCTAAATTATAAAACATGAAGAGTACCCTCAGTTTTGCCACCAGGGTTGTTTGAGCCCCTAGCAGATTGCAGTCTTAGTCTTTACTTTCTTGTAGAAGGCCCTTATACATTGTGTGTTTTGTCCTTTCACCTCAGAAATTCTCCAGCTTTTTTTTACAACTGTAAATACAACCTTTCTGAAGAATCTTGAAGAATCTTGTCCAATGATACTCTGCTATCTAACCTATTTGCTTGAATTTAGTAACAATCAAAAACCTCAGCAGTCTTCATGAGCTCTGTTGGACCAGTAGGTCTTCAGCCAGAAAACCTGGAAATTCTCATAGTGATAGTAGAAAAACTCAACTGAGGGTGGAAAAGTCAGTACATCTCCAGAAAGAATTTCAACTGCTTAAGAACAGTCTTTTTAAAGGTATTTGGTGGATAAGATTTGATTTACCCTTACACAAACACTCTCACAGCTTTTGTGGAGCTCAGAAGTATTGGGCTGCATGCACTTTGTGTATCACTCTGGACATTGCTGACCAGCAAGATGCCAAGACAGAGCTGAGAAAACACTGGCTTTGGAAGGCCAAATATTTTCTGCATGTTGCAACCATGATGACTTCAGCACATCTGCTATCTTGACATAAACAGAACAATGCTGTTCTTATAAATCTGACACACAACACAGCAGCTTCAAACAGAGCAGCTTATCTTCCTTGTATGCTCAGAGCTCTTGGCAGAGGAAGTAATTTTGTTTGTGTCAATTCAACTACATCAACTAGATTACTACCTCACACGAGGAAGGAGAATCTCCCTCTTGAAATATGATGTAATAGAGCTACTGTCCATCTTTATCTGTATGTGATGGCTTCATACAGCTGAGCAGGAAGTCTGGAAAGTTTTTCTCACTGTACTTGCTGGGGAATCTCACAAATTGCAAGTTCTCAGATCATTAAGATGAGCCCTCCTAGTCCACAAACAGGTAATTCTTTCGTAGCTTTCCCTGTCAAACAATTTTGAAGGCCATATTTTTACACAGTGATTGCAAAAAACTAAAGGCAGAAAGAAATGAGTCATATAATTTAAAATTCCAAATTGGAGTTCAATAACTCTTAAAGACTTTGGCTTGGAAGTAGGTTTTAACAAATGAACATTCAGCCAGACTGATTTAAAGGTGTAAATGGAAATATGTTTAAGCAAGGGAAAAAGAAGCTGTTTTTTTCAGTTCCAAGATATTCTGTACCAGTAACAATAGCATATGCTCGATATGAGCCACAGAGAAGTGGTTTATTATGAATTATATCATGATTATACCATATCATGCATCAGTTGCATCTCAGCCTCAACAGATATTAAATTCTTAAGATAATACCCTTGAAAATACCTAATTAAAAAAGCCTTTCTGAAAAAAAGAAAAAATAGCCTGATGCTAACTTCTTTTTTTCTTTCCAAAATAGTAATGATAACCAAACATTAAAAATAGCCTAAAATGAAATCCTAAGTATCTATAGTATTTTACTGATCATTACTCTGAAGGGAATAATGGGAAGGTCTTGACAATGGTTCAATCTGTAAGTACCAAGCAGTGAAAAGAACTTTTCTTTTTTCTTTAATAAAAGCAAGACTTACAAAATACGTCTTACAATAAGAGATATGCAAATGGTCATATATAGGACCATCATACACACTGTAACCAGGAAACCTAAAGAACAGAAAGCAGGTTTTGCCAGAGAAACACTGTAAATCCAGGTCACAATTTATCTTCTTCTTTTCACATTAGGATCATATCTGCAATAAAAAAATAAAATTTGTCACGAATAAGTAAAACAATGATATTCAAAGTTCATATAGATATACAATGTGATGTAGACAGCTTTATTATATATTCACATCAAGGGAATGGCCAGTGTTCAATCCTTTCCCTGACTACACTCCTATAATTAACTACAGTTACTACTATTTGACTGAAGGATGCATAAGGTAGAACCTGTGTACAAACTTAAGATAACCTTTAATGAAATTTCCAGATTTCCTAACTACTTACAACCTTTAAATCTGATGCACGACCAAGCTTCTCCAAGCCTTTAATGTCCCAACACTAAGCTCTTTACTGGAAAAGGACACCAAAACGACAGAGGAGGGAGGGAAAAGAGGTCCTGTATGTTTACACTGAGTTACATTTGGCCACAACTCATTCAGACAAAACCTTTCTGCTGCTTCCTACTTCTCCATAAAGCAGATACTTGCCCTACTTTGCCCTTTATACAGCTTCTGATCGACTGTTAGAAATTTAGAGCTACTCTCTGGATATACTAGTTACCTGATCTACTGCAATATGCTTATAGTTTGACTCTATTTGACACGGCTATCCCTTGCCCTTCTCCATTTGTGCTTTGTTCTTCCAAAATCCTGTCATTTCTTTGAAATTCTGATGTGTTTTGTATTCATGCATGAATAACTTACAGACAACTGAATGATCAGGCAGTTTTACTTCCACTTATTCTGCTTTCATTCATCAAGACTATTTGCTTAGACAGGAAAATATGAAAACTTGTGAGCCAAATTACATCACCACATAGCTAGAAAGGTATTAGAAGTCACTGTTGTTGCTATACAACTCAGACTTCAAAAATAAAATGTACACCCTTTGAAAAAAATGCTCCATTATTAACTGTTAATAAACAGAGCAAGTTGTTAATGCAGTAAGATTTTCTGAATGTCTCTAACATGTATTAATATGTAGTATAATGTCTGTTTGATAGTGACTCAGAAAAGAAATCCTTATTCACCATATACATTTTTCTACCTAAATGCACAACTTTTGGTGTTAGGCAAATTCATGAGAGATGAGAAGTCAAACACTGGTCACTTGTTTCTTCACATTAAAAAACACAGAAAGTAATGAAGTTTCTGCTAAACAAAATGAGATCCCTATATGTTGGAACCCAGAAGCCTGGGAGTTTTGAACTTTCTGTGCTTTCTGACACTGACCCCCAGGAGGGCACTGCTTTTGACTTGAGGCCTTGGAGAAGGCTTCCAAATTGAGTGGAGTTAAAGTCACATATGTGTAAGTTAGAATAGAAGTGTGTAATTTCACATGGTGAAGGGTTTTGAATTTGGGGTTTTTAGAATATAGTAATAGGTATGGGAGGTTCTCGGGCATTGTCTCTTTCTGTCTTCTTCCTTCTTCATGATTTCCAGTAGTAGCTTTTGGTTGGGTAGTGCTGCACTGCAGGTCACAGGTGTTTGGTTATCAGGTCAAAAGTCTAAATAATATAGGTGTTATTTCTTTATTGGACTGTTTAGCTTTAAAAGACCTGGTAACTAGCTAGATTCATCTCCATTTTGCCTGCTTCTAGCTGGCAGCCAGAAGTGTTGCAGAACTCTCTGAACTTTAGATAAGATTTAATAAACAACCAAGTCCGCCATGAGAAAATTCGTCTCCGTGCTTTTATCCTGACTCTGAGTGAAGACAGAAGAAAATGAAGACAAGCCACTAATTAGGTGGTGCAGTTAACCCACTACACCTGCATTAAGTCTCAAAACAGTTATTTGATATTATTGCTACAGCATTGTAACACATTCATTCTAACACTTAAATGTCTTCTGGACAGCAAATTCTATGGATATGGATTCAGTGGGGAGATAAAGCAGTTGGGAGATGATACATGATGGAAACCTCACATCAGATTAATAGCAGCTGCAACCTGTCTGTGACTGGCTACAGGGATGCTGACAGACACTTGTATCTTCTCTACCTCACCTCCTCCCATTTCCATGTTAAATGAAGCCTGAATAGCAATTTTTTTTCCCAGAGAAATTGCTGAATCTCTTTGACTACATTCTATACATGGGAATACATGAAATTTTGAAAAGAATAGTCAAGGTAGTCTTTTCCAAAATCAAAATTTGCTCAAAAGAAATGTGATGCAAAAAATTTCACATTTTTCTAAGTACAAACATAAAACTCTTACCTAAAGAGATCATCAGCAAGTGATTCTTCTCTTGCACGTCTGTCTTGTTCCTGAGAAAGTTTATTTAATATTGGATTGTTAAGGATAATTCTAATGAACCATCTAGAAAAACAGCATTCCTGCACTAACACAGTTTCTCCTGAAGTAGTAAGTTTTCTCTATGTACTCCATTTAGTGCACATTCATATTAGACAAGTTATTTCACTACAGAAATTTGGCTACTGCTACCAACTAATAAATTGAATAGATTGTGAAAGGTGTCAATTTTGGTTAGAAATGTGGTTTTCTGGGTTTTAAGCACCATTATAGAAACACGGATTTTTTTTAAATCTGATTATTTGTGTATAAAGGAAATTTTAATTAGCATTATCTATACTCAGGGATTAAAAAAATTAGATAAGCAGTATTGATCGAACTGAATGTAAATTAGCCTGTGGAAACAATATGACACATCAGCAAGGAAATTATTTTAAAGGAAATTATTGGAAAACAAACGTGCTAGAGACCTGCCATGATAAGTGGTTTTTTAAGGACTTTTATATCTAGAGATTTGCACAAAAGAAAAGAATATTAAATTTATTCTCACTACATCTCTTCAGTATATTCCACCAGAGTTTTACTCATGCATTTTCTGTTCAGCTCAAGAGTAGAATATCAACTGTACTGTACAACTATTTGAGCACAGCCATACAGAAATTCTTTATAGCTCCCTGTCACATTTTTACAAGTCACAAGTTACACAGTAGTTACTTTACTCACCAAAAGATTGGTCTCATTAAGGTTACTGATTTTGCTTTCTATAAATATTTCTAATTATAGGATTCTTGCATGCAAAATTAATTTAAATAACCAGAAAAAGATGAGTGTTAAAACTGACCTCTGACATTCAGTAACTTTACTACTGTACATGCTCCATGAGCATGTGTGAACAACTAACTGGCTGAGGTTTTATTTAAAAAATAAAATCCTGAAGTATTCTAGTAATGATCACTTACATTAGTCAAGTTTTTATTTGATCATGGTTAAAAAATAATTTCTTACCTCCAATTCTTGCCTTAACCAGTCTTCTAGCTCTGAATTCTTTTTAGCATTATAAGCAATCAAATCTGATCCTCCAATAATGCATGGAAGTTGTCCTGCCCCAGGGTAAGCTACCTGTTGGACAATAAATTCTTTCAACTACAAGGCAAGGAGAGTGCAAGCAAAAGATCTATTTAAACAAATTTAAAATGTCTATTCAGATATCACAGAAGAAAGGCAGTCTTTCTTTGAACAACATTCAAAGACCATATTTGAAAATGACTGAAGTTAAAAAAGCATTTACAGAAAGCTGTTAACTCCCTCCTTTTACCAAAAGAAACAAACAAAAATACATCTGGTAAGTTAAATATGCTAAATAAATTTCATAGTGCATTAATTGGAGTTCGAAATATCAATAAAAGTAAGCTTATATTTTATTGTCAGACTGCATAAGCATCTGTTACAAAAATGGTAGAAAAAAATATTATCAGAAAATTAAAACATTATCTAAAAATGAAAGCATACTCCCAGGAAGTAGTATTATGTAATCACATTCTACAAACAATATTTTACTGAAATGCCTTTTTAGCCATCTTATAACATATGATTTTAATTTTCATTTTATTTTTAATATAAGCTGAAGTGGTACTTTTACACTGAACACTAGGAATTATTTTGCAATTGTCTTCAGGACCCAAGCAAGAAATCATCTTACTTTTGGTATGATATAGATTTAGTTCTATTTAGAAATCCAAAATTTATTAGTTAAAATGGAGGATTCTGAATCAGTCTATGCTGTATATATAGGTCTTTGGAGAAGTGGAAATGCTAGCTTTTGGAGATACAACCAGAAGTTATGGTAGCCATCACTTAACAACTTATTGCAAGCTACAGCTTAGAATAGGGAGTATAAGTATTTAAGTAATCTAGCACGAGACAAGCCTTTGTCAATCTGGTACTTCTTCAGTCAATTAACAAAATATCTGCTTACAGTATAATATGGTATTTAAATTATTTCTTTCTTTAGATATTATCAAATCTTTAGTAACATATTTCTACAATCTAAAAGCAACACTTTAGTATTTTTAAATAGTGCCATCTTGTGACCATTTAAAAAACCCACTAACCTTTTTGAACATTTTGAAATTTTTCTTTCCCCCATAGCTGGTATTTCCAGGAAGATGACTGTTCTGTCTTGGATGGCTGACAACCAGGGATCTAAACTCTGTCAACAAAAGCCTGCTAGGAAGATTGCTGCAGTCATCTTCCAGTTTGCTATGGTTCTTATGTGGGAAGAAAAAGGAAGAAGCATTCAAGTGTGTGAACCAACATACAGCATATCTAACAGGACAAACTGTAGGGAAATTATGGTGAGCAGAGCTAACCAGAAGTTAGGATTACAAAACAGTGAGGAGAAGCAGCAGCAGTGCTAGAATCTAAGAGGATGTATGAACTTCTCAGCCTCTTTGTATACCATAAATAGAGTATATTTGTTTTGCATGTGTTTAAATACGTATTTAAATATTCCACAGCAGACAAAGCTGAACATCTTCAGCTCAATTCTAGCCTACAAGTATCTGCCCAACTCTAGGGCTGTAAGCTGAATTTGATCAATGCATCAAAATTTTCTTTTCCATGAGAACACTCATACAGCAGCAAGTCTGCATGCACACTTTGCTGCCTGGGGCTGCATCTATGTGGATTCCAGAGGATGTCTGGGTGCAGGACAAGTTCACAAGTAATATTAAAGGACAGCTGTTCAAGAACAGCTCCAGCCCAGATGCACTACAGCTGTTTTATAGCAAAATGTAACTAAAAGTCCTTTAATCTGAGCTGACCCTGCTCTTTGGTATGCCTGCTCAGCACTCCCTCTTCTTGGGCTCTTTTTGTATGAGTGAAAAATGTGTTATTCTGCCCCTTGCTGACTGGCTACACTCTCTCTTCAGGATTTTTAAATTTCAGTTTCCTTCAGCCTAGTCTCCTTTTCCTCTGCCTCACTGCCCCTCCAAGCAATTCTCCTTTCCTTCCTTCCTTCATCTCACCTACAAAAAACTAGCACGCTATCTACCGTTAATCACTGTATATTACATCTATTTTCCCAATGCTCCA
The DNA here is from genome assembly GCA_030060385.1 of Muscicapa striata striata. NCBI lineage: Eukaryota > Metazoa > Chordata > Aves > Passeriformes > Muscicapidae > Muscicapa > Muscicapa striata. The sequence goes on from JAREIS010000018.1 coordinate 3,831,624, forward strand.
TCTCTTCCATTCTAGTTGTGATCTTACAGCAGACAAGATTATGTCTTTGACAGGTCTTTAAGTAGTAATCTAAGAAAAACAACTATTAACTACACTGAAGGCTTAATACAATTACATGCAGTTTCAGTCACCTTTAAGTATCCACCCAAATGCCATTACAGAAGCACACAGATGAAGTATAAGTGCTCTTTTTTTCCACAGTCTACAAGCTGGACTGCACTATTCAAATTTACATATGATTACTTTAAGGAGTTCAATCTTCCAAACATCCTTTACTCTGAAATAGGATTCAAAAATACTATGTTCTTAAGAGCAAAATTCTGATGTGTTTTTGTAAAGCTTCCTAAAGTTCACTGTTCAAACTTACAATTAGTTGGCACCTTACCAAGACTTGTGACTCTTGCTTGATATTATTTTTTGTTTCTGAAGTTAGAAGTGATCCAAGTTCCTCTTCTTTCTATTTGATTAAAAATTATTTAAAATATAAAACTGAAATAAAATGGGAATTTAATTACATGAAATTGTTTTCTGCTCTTTAAGGTAAAATAAACATATACAAATCAACATAAATTTTTAGACAGAAAAGAAACTGCCCTGTAGTTCAAATTTTTTATGATTTTCTGCACACTGCAATAATTGTTGGAGGTCTCTATTAAAAAAATTACTATTATTTGTTCACATGGGGTTTTTTTCTTTATTATATTGTCCATCTGTACAATGTTCAAAGTCCTGGCAGGTTCTGCAAAACTGTAAAAGCTTTTGAATATAAAATGTAGCATTTTCAATTTCATATTTGAAATGTACATTGTGTGCAGAAAGGATATTTCATTACCACAACAAGAAAGTATTCTGCAGATTGATTACGTCCTATAGTTTAAAACCAGATTTGCATTACATAAATTATTTTCAATGGTTGATGATATACTAGATCAGCTTTATGCATCCTGTAGGTTTTGAGTCAATTACTCACATTCTTTGTCTTGCAGATACACAAGATGAATCTATACTTACAGAAAATAGTTATCAAATTTGCCTGTATCATGAAATCTCCTTCCTAGTCCACTGGAAATATATTTTACATGAATAAAGTAGGTCATTATTGAACTATAAGAAGACTTCTTTCTGCAAAAAATCTTTAAGTGCACATCTGCTAAAGTACCAGTTTAGTTGCAGATAAGATTTTTTTTTCCCTCCTTCAGAATACTGACAAGGAATTAGATCAGAAAAACTTTCCAAGCACCAAGCAACAAAATTCAACAGATTATTCCAAGCATCGATTTTATTCTGTCACTATGGTCAGACCTAATAAACCTACTTGCTGATAGTATAAAAATCAAGAAAAAAGAATTCTCTAAATTATAGGACTTGTCTTTTAAAGTTTGCCTGTTAGTAAACACACACACAAAAAGACCATTATAATAAAGTTCACACTTCACCAGCAGCAAGCTCCAGTAAAGCATCAACCAGGTGTAAAGCTGGTTTGACCTAAGGTTGCACAGGCAACTACTACTTCCTATATGGTCCAAGGAATCTTGCAAATCACAGTTAATAATGAATTCAAAGTTTTAAACACTTAAACACTGCCTACAATGTAAATGGACTGGACAGCAAGCTTTAAAATATATATTTTAAATAAATAAAAAATAACTTGTTCTCTTATTCCTATTGTATTGTTAATAGTCTAGACCTCTCAACATTGTTTCACTCTACAAACCTGCCTTTTTTTTTATTAACACACTGACCACTGTTAACTCAAGGTATATTGTTTTCTTCATATCTCTTGGAAAATTTCCTTAGTGTCAAAAACAAAACCAGAAAAATAATCGTGAAAACACAAGCTGTGTTTTGGTTTTACTATTGTTTTTGTTGGTTTTGGTTTAAAATTTCTTATACAGAAATTTTAATAATCTTTCACATGATATCAAAAAACTGACTTAAAACATGTTGCACACTACTGTGTTATTCTACAGAAAAGTTCAACTAGAAGTTTCTTTAGAAAATTAATTACATAAAAATAATTGAGTACTATCTTAGAATAAATATACTTAACACAGCAACAAGCAATATGAGAAATTTTTCTTGGACAAGGGATATATTCTCCTATTCTACTTACAGTATATAAAGTTTAAAAAAATAGGAAAAGTTCAGAATACAAGTAGCTTTCAATTCACAAAGAAAAAAATGCTAAGAAGAATGAAAAAACATTTAGGTAGGTGTAAGACTACAATGTTCTCATGTAAATGATGAAACATTCTGAACTAAAAAGTGATGTACAAGATTTAAAGAAACAAGTTTTACAAAGCCACTTTCTGTATGCAGGCAGCCTCCTCCTTAAAGGAGCTAAGTGCATCCTTCTAATAATGTTGCAAAGACAAGGCAGAATAGAGAAGAATATAAATATAAGAATTTAAGAATATAAGAATATAAAACTTACTTTATTCTCCTCTTGCTGATTTACATTTACTTCTTGAATCCTGCTTCCTTTGGCTTCCAAACATTTTCTTCGTTTATTTCTTTGAGCTTCCTGGTCATGATCTGCCATTTGATCTCCCCAGTCTACGTCTCCACTTGCAAACACGATTTCTAGTGCTTCTGTATCTTCAGATAAATCATCTAATTCCTTTCTCTTTTTTAGTGCATGACTTTCACTAGAAGTGGTTTTAGTGTCTGTTCTATCACTTGTTAGTTTGACATTTTCCCTCATAAGCTTCATACCCATGTCTTCTGCAAAATTTGGGTTTGGGTCCAGGATGTTATTTTCCTTTTGATGCAGTTTTGCTTCACTGTTGCAGATTGAGGAAGTTGTGGATTCAGTGCACTTGGGAAGAGGTGATGACCTTTCCTCCAGTTTTGCTAGTTTGGGTACAGATGTTTCTCCTTCTTCAGTTCTTTCCCTTAACCAGAAATAAATCACAGAAGAAAGAAATTACAAAAGCATTTTTGAGTGATTAGATTCTGGGGTTTTACAGACTGCATTGTGAAATTAAAAGAGCCTTTGAGGAAAAATCTTCCATTCTAGGAATTCAATCTAAAAATTACCTTTTTAAGTATGTGTCGAATTAAAAGTACATTGCTTGAGTTAAAATTTTCCAGAAACAGCATGAACATACCAATAACGGAAGTAATGCTAAGAACATTTCAACACACCTTTTTCTAGAAACCTGGAAGTAATTTGTAATTGCGTTTGGCTGGTGACGTGAAGCACTGACACAAGGTTTGCCAGCTTCTGAACTTTTAGATGGTGAGACAGGCTGACTTCTTTGACTGAACCCAGATGTTCTGTTCCCTCTAGGTATTGATGTTTCTGCATTTACATTGCCACTTGTGCCACTGTTTTTCTTCACAGCAGTTGTACCCTGGAAAGCCATTTTCTTTTGTCTATGCACCTGGGAGGTATTCTCTATCTCCATACTAGATTAGAAAGGAAAGAAATACTAAATGACACACAGGATTAGAGATGTACCAAACCAGATACTCTTTTTTAAAAGCTATATACCTGTACTTTGAATAAACTTATAAACAATGTGCTAAAAACAAACTGTAAAATCTGCTATGTTCAATATATTTTTGTAATTGTGAAACGGCTTGAAAATCTGTAATAGTTCAGACAGTCAAGACAGATAAGCAGTACCACATTTGCATCTGGAAGTCATCTAAGTCCTATGGGATGCCTTCTGTAATCTAGTACTCAAAAGCAGAAATTACCTCACTGCAGACAAGTGACAGCAATTTCATGAATAGTATTTCTAACAGTTCCTCTGCCACAAAGGACTGTTTTATGTGCAAGTATTAGCTTAGAAATTTCCATGAATACTTTACCATGTCTGCTCTTCTGTATCAGCTATGCATAAGGTGCTGCTATCTACAGCAGTTGGCATTATGGTTTCATCCACAGCCAGACCCTGGGAAATGGCTCGGCCTGCAGCAGCTGATGCAGGAGAACTTTCAGGTACAGCTGCAAGACCAACACGAGAAAAGAATTAAGAGGTTAATATCAAATCTGTATTTCTTTGCATGTGCTATCACACATTACTACTTGATCACATAAGATCTTTGTAAAATGATCTGGAAGCAGTTTTAATTAAAAAATAAGCAGATTTATTAATTTAAATAAAAACTGACAGAAAGGACCATATTCTGGAATTCAGATTTAGTTAAATATTCTATGGATTAAGTACTGGAATTCTGCTGAAATAAAAATGAAGCACAATGGGAAGATACATACCAGCATCTACATAATGTACTTAAAAAAATCAAGTGGTATATATTTTATGCAAGAAATAAAATCTATATAATGCAATATGTAGATCATGCAAAACTGTCAGAGCACAAAATGCCTTGTGTTTACTCTTTTATGACGATCTCTAATGCGATTATTGTATCTGGGATACAAGTTTTTTCATTTTTAAACACTGCTCCCTTTAATCTCTGATATAAAGTCTGTTTACACAATTTCAGACCACTTAACTTTCATCCAGTTGAATCATTCAGACTGGAAACAAGAATCAGCATCTCTGCCAGTATTGCATATGTCTTTCTCTATTTTGAATACATTTTTCAAGTAAGTAATGTTCCTACATTTAAAGACAAGCTTATGGGTTTTTCCCTTTGATTTTAAAAATAATGGTAGGATTTTCTAGCTGATACAACATTTTGTAGAACAAAACAATCTATGAAACATAATTCTGAAAAGTTCATAGCAATAAAATATAGAATAACATGAAGAGGCATGAAAATATAATTCAACAAACAAAACCTCTTTCTGTCTCTCAAAGACTTTTATTATTACCGCATTAGCAAATACAAGCTTCAAGTCAAGACTTGGAATGTCCACTCCCAAACTATTACTTCAGCAAATGTGGCAATTCTGTCTCATTGTCTTAACTTATGGAAAGATTATTTTTATTTTTAATTTTGAACTGCGGGGGAGGTAACTGCATTTTCCTAAAGCAAATTCTATTTTGAGCAAAAGGCAAAAAAGAAAAAAAAGCAAGCCTTAAATTATTTCCATTCTTATTCTCTTGATTTCTGATATTTATCTTTTACTTCCTGATTACCCCAGTCTTTTACACAACTACCACATACATATGAATTCAGTGGTAACTAAAATACAAACTTCAGATGTTTCTAAAGAACCTTTCCTTTCAAGGTCACTGTTCTATGTGTCTGCCTTTTAGGCTGGTTTTAGATCTACTTTTTTATTTGCATCTCAGAGTCATGTAATTCTCATTGCAATTTACTGCAAGCCCATTAACAACCAATTACCTCTTCGGAGTTGTTTTTCATAGAATGTCACTCTTCTTAGTGGTCTTGCAAAACACAACAACTTGAACATCACAATTGATGCTTCTACACAAAAAGAAATACTGCCTCTTTGAGGCTGTTTAACTCATTGCTGCCCTTCTTTCAATTACCTTTGGACGCAGGCTGCTTTTGAGGGTTGCAGTATTTTTCTGTAGACATGAAGATAACTGCCAATCCAATTTCTGCCTCTGGAATAGCCCTAAGATTCTTGCTGTTAATATACAAATAAAATTTAAAAAAAGGTTTTTCAGTATAGATTCAAAGACAGCTAGGCGAACAGGCACAGGTATAGCAAAGTACAAAATATTCCATTCCTCCTCCAGAAAAAAAAAATCAGCCCACACTACATTTTTTCCCAATAGAGTAAGTCAGCACAATTATCCTTCATTATAACTATGTCCTATATGGATGAACTCCCATGCTTCCTGCTGCTGTGGCCACTGCCCAGCTCCAGTAATCTGGCCCATACAGCTCTCCTTTCCTGATTTTTGGGCATTTAACCAATTATGCTCTACCTCCGATTCAAAAATGAGTGAAAACAGACTTGGAAGATCTGACCACTTCTTACAAGTCATACACCCCCCCGCCCCGCCCCTCCTCATCCATGAGGAGAGATTGAGCACTGCCTTCTCTACCTAGCAGGAAAATTTAGAGGAACTAGGTTTACATGTTAAGGACTGAGATTTTGATTTATTGTTTTAATAAAATGGTATAATGATAATCCAAATAACTATAATGTTATAACTCAGTCTGCCCTCTCAAACAAAACCTACCACCAAAACAAAAACTAATCTCCATTTAACAGAAGCTGTTCTTCAAAAACACTTTACACAAATAATTACACAATAAATCACGTGACCTCAAGGTGCCATCTCATCTCTTTTTGATGAAATACGTATAATTAATGGACTATCAGAAATTATCTATTTATAAATTGCATTCTTACAATATATCAATTTTAACTTTTTTTTAAAATAGCAGAAGAGGAACTACTTGCTGCCTGCAATTTTAAAGCAGCTTCACTACAATGAATTTTTGTAGAACTGAATTCTACCAAAAAATAATAAAAAGAAAATGGAAATTTCACCAAATCCTCACAGAACTGCCAAGTCCTTTCTTTCCCACTTCAAGAAGTTTTAGTTACTCTGCTAAACACCTAGAACAATGAAAAAAACGCCCTTTTTATAAGCAGCCTCCTGCTTAAATACGTATGCAAATGCCATGACCAAGTCTCTGTAGAAATTCTGAAATTATCCTACCGCTGTACAAGAGAACAATGCTGCACCTTTCCAAGACAGTCAGAATGGAATCAGTCCTGTTTGTCATAGAGTCAGATCCTGAGACCTGAGAGTTTGTCAAACCCACATCAACTACACAAACTCCAGGAGAAAGTAGTAAAGGCATTTCTTTTCTTCCATCTGTCACCAACTTTACTTCCCCTCCTCCAAGAGTAACTGCTGGACCCAGTTTCTTGTGCTAAAGAGAGAGAATGCAAATGAAAAAAAAAAAAATCTTAGAATGCAGTCAGTTTAGAGGTATCACAATACAGAGCAAAAAGCAGAGTGCTTCTCACTGAGGCACTACTGCAGATGTAATACATTCTGCTCCTCCTCTACGTTTTATCTTGTTTAGGCCACTGTACTGTAGGATCAATAAACAGAATTCTTTCTTTTCTGATGAACCCAGAATGAGTGTGATTTCAGAGTGAACAAATCTGTAGTTGGCTACCTAGCCCTGCAATATTTTTGCAATGTAAAGCTTGATCACCTGCTTGGCAGTTAGAAATACAAAAGTTTTTCCACTGAATATTTTTTTCCTTTCATGATGCTCAGATAAATCCAGGTTTTCAGTGCCAATGGAAGGCTCATCAACTGGAGGACAGAAGCTGCAAGAACAGAAAATGAAAATTAAAAAATTCAGATTCACTTATCAGTACTGACTCATAGTCCTTTCTGCTTCAGAATAAAGTTCTGAAGTTAAAATCCTGGAGTTCTCCGTTAAAACTACTTACATAAGTAATTTTCAAGAGATTGTTAAGAAGAAAAAGACCCCCTAATTTTTCAACAACAAATATAAGACCAAGACTTCCTATTTCAGTAACTAAAAAAACACTTTAAGGAATGCATTCAGCCAAATTGTTGCACGCAAATCCACATTCTTACTAACAATACTGACAGAAGAGACTGCAACTACATTCTGCACTTACTCTAGATAATAGTAAGATTCCACACAAAATTAGTCATTCTTCTTCCTCTACCCAGCACATGGGGACAGTCACCCCTCATTCTCTTCTACTGTGTCAAGAAATTGTGTACCACCACACTCAAGAACAGCCTATAATATGACAGGAGACAAGTACACTTTTCTTGCTGGTGGGATAGAGAACTGAAGGGATTCACTGTGCAGATTCTCTATTGTTTTGTCCAATACAGGCAAAGTGAGCAAGAGTTTAGCTGAGAAATATGTTAGGCAAAAATAAAATTCTACCCTGAAGCCCTAAATTTTGTCACAGCCTGGGACCTCAGCTCCAGTTAATGATGGCCTGCCCAGGGAAGAAAAACCTCTAGAGCTAGGACATGCATCTAACTAATTTCAGAATACTTACATGATCTTTGAGCTACATATTCACTGCTACAGCAGTTTTGACAGAGCAAGGTGAAGGCACATGTCAGAAAGGAGAACTATAGGTCATTTTAACCAAACTATACCAAATCTGTATCCAAATAGCTATTTATGTACAAAGTTTGGCTGATCACAGAACTACTTTGATTGATACTCCTGATTATATATCCTTTTCATACTACTAAGCAGGAAAAAAAAAGGTGCTGAAACACACCAACAAAATTCAGTTTAACAGCAAAGATTGGCAAATTCTAAGGAAGAAACATATGAAACGCTGAAATACTGACACTGAAAAATAAAGCACTGTGAGCACTCATACATGTCAAGCTGAACACAAAAATAAGCACATGAATTTTCTACTTCATCCAAATACGCAATTAAATAACAATAGGATAAATGTGCTAAATAGTTACAGGTGCTTTTAAATAATCTTCATTCTTATGTGTTCTTCACAATCAATTCTTCAAACTTTATGCACACAATGAAAATTAGGCAACCAAAATCCACCAGATTTTGAAAGGTATTTGATCTATTTCAGCAGCCTGTTCAAATGTGTTTACAAAAATATTGCTGCATTGAAATTGAATAGATAAAGCCTACTAATTTCAAGTAGAAATAGGGCAATTCAGATTTTAGTTATTATGCCAGAAGACTTCTGATAGCAAGTCTCATAGAGACAGTCATTAACCTAAGATAAACACAAGGACAAAGTCATCTTTAAAGATGAAAGGACGAGTAAAAACTGAAAAACAAGTTTTCACTACTTTGAAACTGGACTATAGTTTCTTTATAAATATATTTTTCAATCTCCAATTTTAACTTCAGCAAATAACTTTACCTGATGACTGTCTCCAAAAAAACCCCAAAAAACTACTTTTGATTTTCTTATAAACTCTTATCCAATGCTGATCTAAGTTCAAAAGGCAACAACAGTCTTTTGCAGGCAGGATTCTGAAGTTCACCTCATATTTGGCCTCACAAGTTTTTAACAGAAACACTATTATCTAGAAAAGATCCTCTACAGCCTTGAATTTCTCAATAAAGAGATTTTGAATCTTGGTGAGTTTCTGTTAAAAACTGCTACCTTTCTTCTTTTTCAAAGCCCTGCACTATTGACACTGGCCTGCAGTAATAAAACACATTATTTCATACAGGACTGCACTCATGCAGTCATTTGTGAAATCTTTGGTTATTGTTCTTCCTTGCATAGGTTGTCAAAAAGTACCAGAGAACTGGGGTAATATCATAAAAATACTCAAGATGTCCCACATTCATATGGAAACTGCAGGTTTGCCATTACATGAAGTCTTACTATAAACAAAAAAGATGCATTATTTATTTCTTTCTTTCTTTTTAACTTCAAGATAATGTTTCCCTAGATTCTTTGCGGGGGACCAGCTCTACAATAACAGTAAAGATTTAATTAACAGTGTCACCCAGTATTGCCATCTCAATATACTTTTCCTGTTTCACACTCAAGCCAGTATTGCCTCAAGCTCAATATGAACAATATAGAGATTTTCAGTCAAAGTTAGAAGAATTTTTGAAATTTAATGAAATAGCTGCTAAGTAAATTTTCAGCATGTTCCCATAAGCTACATCTCAAAAACATGACCTATTCAAAATACAGCAATTATTTTAAACACAGATCTGTGTGATACATCAGCTGTTTCATTTAGCTTGATGCAGAACTCTCTTTGAAAGCTATATAATGTGTATACTGCTAGTGTCACTACCTTTCAGCCAGTTCAGGTCCTCTCAGCATCTTAGAATTTAGCAAAAATATCTCAGAAAGGCAAACATACCCATCTGCTTCTTTTTTAGGGAGAACTTGAAAGCCAATTATACTGCCACTTCAGTATTAAATGGGCACACATCCTGGCTGGAACACAAAGACACTGTTTACTTGTTCCTATAAGAGACAGGAACAGCAGCCCTACCACCTGTTGACAAAACAATTTTCAAGTTGCACAACCACTCGCTAGCTTTTGAAGGCTTGTATGACCTGTACTACAGAAGAAAAAAAATCTCCCAGGAAAGTATTTCAGAGTACTAAATAGTTTGTTTAGTTTTCTTACATCCTCAGAAAACTATGCAGAAGTAGAAGGGAAAGTTACAATTCATTCAGATTCCTCCTTTCTTCTGAAACCGAAGAACAAATGAATTTTAAGCCACTCACAGATGACTGATTTGACATATTACATAAACCCTGTTAATGTAAAGCAGATCTAGAAACTAAGGAGTATTTCCTACCAAATGCTCCAGATTGGCATCTGTATTTTTCTAACAAAGTAGTGTCATGTTCTGTGAAATATATTTTACCACATATCAAGCACAGCTTATAGTGAATCCTTTCATTTTGTTTCTATTTCCATGTGTGCACCAAAAGTTTGTTTAGTATTTACCAAGGATCAGACTTCAAACTATTCTACCAATGGCTACTACCACACCTACTAAAGAAAATAAATTACCATTTCCTAACATATATGCATATTTATGCACATATGAATGTATATACATAGTGGGGAATTTCTTAGCTCTACAAACCATGTGTTCAGACAATAAAAAACAACCACAACCCTCAAATAAAACATAAATGTCTCCCTTTCCAAGGTAAAGGAGGAGCAGTATGGGCTCTGATGAAATTGTCACATACAATATTGTGACTATTTTACATTTTTCCTCTGATAGAGAAAATAACCAGAAAAGCTATTCTGCAGTATTCAATGATTCCAAATTAAGAATTCCCATTTGAAGTTAATTTAACCATGAAAACAATGAATATCTTATTCTCATTTAGTGAGGGCAAATGCACATTAGTCGCACTTCATCTCTCAACAGATAATGAAAAACCTCTTTTGTTTCAGAGAATTCAATGGTCAGGCTAACTCTGTTCTGATCAAAGTTTAGAGCAAACTCAGAAACTAACAGCACACTGAGAAGATACTTCTATGTAATGACATATTTGATACTGTTTCTTTTATAAAAGTGTAATATCTTTATTTTTATGTATCAATTCCTAGAAGTGTTTGACGCAAGATTTAAATACCAACAAAACAAGTTCCTTTTCAGAGACCATAACATCTCAGTAGCAAGTAAATTCCAGAGCTCATTTTATAACTCTAGGGATTCGAACAATAAAATTGCTGGAATACCAAAATGTTAATCATATTAAGGATTCCTCCATAAATAAAATTGCTGAGAATTGCATATTATGTTAAAAATTATCAGATAAATGTATAGTTAACAGATAATCTAACTCCCATAAATTTCATTCTGCAACACAGTAAACATGATGATTTGGCAACTTACCTTTCATGATTTGGCAACTGTTGCCTGGACTGAATAGCTCTGATTAATTCAGAAAAAAACTCTGGTTTTATAATTGGTCGAGCACAAATCAAAGCACATATAGTCTGAAAAAAACAGAAAATACAAATTTACTGCATAGAAAAGGTTCAATTAGCATATGGTTCAACTGACATAAGCTTTTAAAGATCTAAGATGTGGAAAATATCAAACAAAAAATAATACCGATTTGTGCTTCTAGGACTGTTTTGTTTCTAACAACCTAGCTTTTAATTGGTGTCTTGATTAAATTTATGAAAATGTAGAAGGCAACTGATAAAAATCACTAAGTGTTCAAAACTGGCTTTTTTTGTTTTCTTTCCCTTCAACTTCCTGTTGACATATACACCTTCTAAACTTGGAAGACAAAGAGTTGACTACAGTTTTGTAGAGAAAAGTATTGAACAGATCTAGAATTTAATTAGCATTTGTGGGGAAAACTGCAAAGCAATGCTATCAACAGGGAAAAGCTCAACATACCTTGACAGTAACTTTTACTGATATCATTACAAGGTGGGTACACTCTTCTGTCCATTCATTCACTACAAGACCTCCGAGCTGCTGAATGGCTTGATTTAAAGCATTTTTCTGAGCTACATCTAAACATGAGGAACAGACAACCAAAGGTTCATATTCCACTCTGCAAAGAATAAGCAAAAAAATTTCTTAAGTTTATTCAACCAATCATTATGATGAACAGAACTGACTTTACTATCACATTTGTATCTCACAGAAATCTGAAGGAAAAAAATAAAAGACCTATACTCTAATCTAAATCAAAATAAAATCTTCCAGCTTTAAAATTTCCTGAAGAAAAAACAAGACTAATTTTGATTCAGAAAAATCAATGACTATCTGACCTGATGTCTGAAACATTTCTATGGACTTGTGGCTCTTTTACAGACATCACATAGAATTAGTGCTGCAGGAATAGTGCAAGATCTGGGAATATCAAAAGAAATTTGAGTGTGCGCCTTCTAAAGTAAAAGTATGCTACACAGGACAGGTCACCAACAAATTAGTACTTAAAAAATACAAGTATCATAGAATGCAATTTCAAGTAACATTTTCCTACCATTGTCATTATTCTTGACCATAAGCCTATATATACCTATATATACACACACACACACTTTAGATCTTCCACATCAAATTCAAAACATATCAAATTCCATTATTTCATTTTTTAATTATTTAAATTTTGTTCTACTTCATAAACTTTCCAGTACAATAGTCATGATGTATCTGGTTTCAAGGTATGATTCCTGTATCATGTTTTAGGTATGTTTGCTTAAAATATAAAAAAAAATATTTTATTGTAGTAATTGGAGGAGATTGACAAGTTTTTTCTAACAATAAGCAATACCATCAGCATTGATAAAAGTGAATAAAATGTTAAGACATAAAGCCACCTTGGTTACTTTAACATTGACTTTAATGGTCATTAGACTTCTTTTATTTATCTGCCACTTCATTTCCAGAAGTGCTTCCTATAAATAGATAGCACTGGCTACCATATCAAATTTGGAAAAAAATATTAAGTTGGGTTTACATCCTCCTGCAATGTCAGTTCTTTTCTCATTACATTATGAACAGCTAACAAGGGCTCTGACAAACTGTAAACCTTTCACCCTTCTTCTCATTTAGTGTAGGATTTTGTTCTTTGCCTAAGAGAGCCTGAAAATACTCACTGTACATGACATATCATCTTCTAAAATGCCAATGCTTTCTGCAAGTTTCATCTCCTAGTGTCAAAATAAATTATGTAAAAATATAATGGAAAACTTTCAGAAGCAGGTGTGGAACACAGGCAAAATACTTGTCACCTCCTTTGATTTCTAAAAAATCATCATTGCTGTATCACTTGCAAAGCTGTATGATGTGCTAAAATTCTCTTCTAAAAATTTAAATTTTTACTTGGTATTTTATAATCAAAACACTTACCTAAATTTGCTCTCAAAGACTCCAAAGTTGATTCTGTCACCAGACTGCAAAGACACTGAAGTACCATTGAGTTTTGATCCATTAACAAAGGTACCATACTTAGATGTATCTCTTACTGTTAATACAGGTACTGAGAGAGACTGACTCTGAAAATAAACATAAATAAGCCACTATAGTTTATCAGAATGAGACAGCTTTATCAGAAACAAGTTTTTATCACTGTGGAACAAAGCAATGGATAAATAAGAAGCAGCCCACAAAATATCATCTTAAATAAAGACTTTGGATAATGAGGCTTGCTATATATGTAATTACTTATCTTCTGTTTTTCACTGTAAAAGAATAAGAGAAAATACACAGGTTTTTAGCTTTAGAACTTTTGTGCTTCTTACACTACATCTTTTTGGAGATTACACTTTGTCTTTCTGGAGACTGTGCATGGCAGCTGTTCATTAGCCCAGAGCTAGTGCAATTTAGCAAGGCTCTAAGATTTTTTTTTTTTTAGAGATTTTTTTTTTTTTAACCTATTTTACCTGTTTTTTTTACTCATCACTCAGCTGTATCCTGGGCATTGGGATAGTAAGTAAAAGCCTGAGGTCACTTTCTTGCACTTCCTTCCATGAGGAATGCTAGCCTTCCCCAAACTGTAGGACATGGAGACAACAGCATCTCTTGAGAAGAAGTTAGATACTGTCAGATTTCCAAAGTGGTTCACAAGCCACTGAGAACACTTACAGCTTGTTTTTATGAAGTTCTGCCATGCAGTCATATGCTACTTCACAGAATGGATAAGGTTGGAAGGGACCACTGGAGGTGATCTAACCCAACCTGCCTGTTGAAGCAGGTTTCCTTATAGCACACTACTCAGGATTGTCTCCAGGCTCCTTTGGAGTATCTCAAGAGACAGAGACTCCACAACCTCTCTGGGTACTCTGTTCCAGTGCTGAGTCACTCTCACAGTAAAGTTCTTACTCATGTTCAGGTGGAACTTTCTGTGTTCCAGTTTCTGTCACTGTCTTTTGTCCTGTTGTTCGGTAGCACCAAGAAGAGCCTGGCTCCATCCACTTGACACCCTCCCAGCTATTGATAGACATTGATGAGGTCCCTTTTCAGTTGTCTTTTCCTGAGGCTGAACAGGCCTAGATCCTTCAGCCTTTCCTCACAACCAAGGTGCTCCAGTCCCTACATCATCTTTATATCTCTCCACTGGACTCATTCAATATTTGCAGTATTTAAAGGACAAATATATTTTGCATATTTTATTTAAACACTACATAGGGCTACATAAATGAAATTTCTGCTGTCTTGCTTCAAAACATCCATAAATGTCACAACACTTAGTGACAGTAAATTGCTGATTCTCCTTGGTTGCTTTTTTATTTTCTGTTCCCTAAGCAAATACAGAATTAATGATGTGAAATGAAATGGAAACTAAGTCTGCAGTAAAACAACTGAAGCACTTCCCAGAACCTAAAATTTGTCTGTGTAATGAAACTCAATAGCATAATTTTCCTGCTATGATTACTTTAATACAATATCCCCATAGTGCACTGAAAATGCAGTAAAAGGTGGCTACTTACAAGGCTTGTTTCAGACCGACTTACGGTCAGAACTGCGTGACTTCGACTGATAGACTGATCATCCTGAATTAAAATTGTGCAGTTCTTGCGTCCAACAACATATTCTACACCACTTAAAAGCCGATATGGCTCTCCTGGAAATAAACATGAGACAGAAAAATACCAATTTAGAAAAAACCACCAAAATACCTGAAGCACATGGGAAAGACACTAAGGAGTTTGCAGTACATCTAAATCTCAGCTTTGTCATGCACCATTTATGGTCAGAACATGCTGCTTATCATGCCAAGGTCGTGTGTTTTATCCCCATGTGTGCCATTCACTTAAGAACTGGACTCAGTGATCCTTGTGGGTTCCTTCCAACTTAGAATATTCTCTGACTCTGAATTGTGTGATTCTGATTAGAATTATGCATTTAGCCTATAGATGAAACCTCTTTCTTTCTAAAGGATACATTTTATGACAAAGCAGTTTCAAAGTGGCAGCACATTTTTTTCAAGAATAACGTATTTTTACCAATACTTTCTTGAAGATTAAGCGTAACATTTAGAAGAAAAGAAACCCCACAATATAAGACACTCTTGTAAGGGTACATAATTTTTTAAGGTTATATTATTTATTCATAACTGATTAAGAGGTTCAGAGGAAAATGTCCTCCTAATGAATGTAAGATTTTAATGTAAATCAAACTGATACTTAGTAAGTTCAGCCTCTGACCAATGCTAATGCTTTAGCTTATGCTCTGTACCTGTCACCTGGACCCCATAGTGGCTTCCCAGTGAATGACTTGACTCTCTCCCAGAGGTGTGCTACCACTGGTCAACACAACCAAAAATGGTTTTTGGTGAATATGAGTAAGTAGAGACAAATTCCAGCTATCAACCCTGGCAAGTAACTTTCCAAATATGAACTGTGCAGAAATTATCATTCTGAATAGAATGAAGAGTGTTTTGATCCACTCAGGAGATCTCCAGGCAGTCAGTTCATTTCAGCAGTTTTATGTGCTGTATCCACCAGGAAATAAATAAAAAAAAAATTTCCTCAGAGTGAACCAGGAAACAGAGAGTAGATGCAGTTGTTTTTAGGTCTGTTCCTTACAAGCAGTTAGAAAGAAACACATGTACTATACGATAGCTATTAATAAAGCTCCTATAGACAAGGAAACGAAGAAAAGTATAGACGCGATTTAGCTTCAAAACTCTGCATGCAAGAAACACTTGGTCCTTGACACATCAACACAATAGTTAAACACCATTTCTGAGGTTGCTGCCTCAGAGTTCAACTCCTCAGATACTTCAAAGCAGGGCTCTAACCTGCAGCACCCTAAAACATCCCACACAGGTTCGAAAAGAAGCCCTACTAGATTTAACAGGCGCTGTTTTCTCAGGGAAATACGGAGGCTTCGCCGTGGAGGAACGCCCAGAGCGACGGGGACTCAGAGCACCATGGGCCCGAGGCAGCACGGACACGCGAGCCCGGCTGGAGCAGCCCCAGCACAGTCACCACGCCCGGGGTCGCGCGCAGGCGCCGGCCCGGCGGGGAGGGGGCCCGCGGTGCCCGGGCCCAGCCCGCCGGAGCGGCGGCGGCGTCCGGCGCTCCCTCACCTTTCCTGAGGCGGGCACCAGCTTCCACATCCTGGAACTCCGCCCAGCAGCCGCCGGCGAGCCAGGACGAGACCGGGCCGGGGAGAGAAAGTCCCGGGATCCGCCGCGGCGATCCCGCGCGCCGGGCCAGGATAAGGGCGGGACGCGAGGGCGTCGCCTACTGGCCTCGCGCAACTTCTGCAGCGTTGGGCCGGCGCGCGTGCGCGGGCGGGGCCGAAAGTGGTCTTGTAGTTTGTTTCCTCTTGTTAGCGTTGTTCCTAAATTCTGTAGTATTTGGTAATTTAAAAGCTTCTCTTGGACTCTATGCACTCTGTTTCTCCAACTTTTTTTTTTTTTTTTTTTTTTTTTGTGTGTGTGTGTTTTATTTCTTGGGGTTCTTTCTTCGTTTGTTCTTTTGTTTTTCTGTTCAGTGATTACAGATGCCTTGAGACTCAGTGCTGGTGAATTAACTGATTGTAATGGAATGTTACAATGTAAGTCTTAGAGCAACTCTAACTCTTACCAGAAACATTCCATATGTACATTACATATTCCATATTCCATGTGCGGCAACTACTGCCCAGCAGTGTGGCACTCTTGCTTCAATGCCTGTCAGTGTGCAGAATTTACGAAGATGTTACCTACTCTAGAGCTTACTGAGCATCAACGGAGCATCAACATTTTTTTACCTAATTTTTCAATTTAGAGAAAATAGCTCTTTCATCATTTTTATACAGGGCAACGATGAGTAAGCTGTAGGATTTAAATTCTGCATCCTCTGAACTTCCACAGAGGTGTGTAATCAGTTCACCTGGAATTCTTAATTCAAAAGTTGATAGTACAGACCCACTGATAGATATGTTGTCTTTCATGCCAAGTTTTGTAACTGCATAGCTTCATCAAGTGTAGTGGCCTCCCCTCAAAACCTGAAGCTTTATTAAATCTGTAGGATCTTACAGCTGCCATGCTACTCTCCGAACCCCTTACCGTTCCTTATGAGTAGATAAGACTCTGCAGGTTTCTTTGTCTGATTACCAAGGCCGTGCAAATGGCTGAGTATCAGTCAGTCAATACTTTTTTTCCATCAGCCAGTCTCTGTGCTCAACACAGATAAATCAAGTGTCTTGTTATCTCAACATGATCCTCCGCAGCTAAATATGGTCTGATGTTCACAGACTGCTTAGACTGTTTCTGAACTCCATTATCAATACTGAATTTGAAATGAGGGCTCCTGATCTTTCTGGTAAACCTGTTTCACAGCAGTCAGACAATGTTGATGTGCGCAGTAGAGCCAGAATGGAGCCTCTTTCTGCTGCCCAGGAGTGATCTGTGAATGCACAATTTCACCTCAAATCAGGACCTGTGTTATCCACTCCATTTGAATTCCTAATTAGCAGACAGCTAATATTCTCAGCCACCTCTTTTCTCATATTTCTTTAATAAACAATTCCTTTCCCCCCCAAACACATGCCAAGAACTGGCTGCCATACTAAGGGTAAAGGGCACAGCAATTCCTGGGTTTAGATACCACAACGAAAGCAAAGAAAGAAAAACACCAAAACCCCCACCAAACAAGATAGCTATCTAGTATCCTTTAAATAGCATTTAGTAAATCACTTGCAATAAAAAATTCCAACCTAGTGAAGCAGATAGACCAAACCAAGCATTCTCCAACTCTCACAGTTGGAACTGGAGGCAACAGGAAGGTGGCAGCGGCTGAGAAGGTGCCCCTGTGTTGTTCCAAAATAGATTCTTTCACCTGGTGTTCAAGAGGCCAATCTACATTTGATTTACAGTTCCGTGCAGAAAAGGGTGTTGGGTGACAAATCCATAAAGGCGGCACAAGGATTACCAAAACTTTTCACTATTTAAACATTTTAGCAAACAAGGACGTTCATGTTCATTGGCTGCCAGTTACCTAGTTCTCTTATTAATTAGTATTCTATCTTCTATTTGTTAATGATTCTCTCGCTTCTCATGCTATCTAATCCATATGCTCAGTCCTTCTCTTCTTTTGGGTCAGTGGACAATCTGCCCCATCAGAAATACCTTTCACCCAGTCAGAGCGGACTTGAGCGAGGTTGCTGAGTTGCCTTTTTTTTTTTTTTTTCCTCTTACCTTGTAGATTCTGCCAAATGCCTTTGTATCTCCGAAATTCTGCATTCTTTGTGTCCACTTTCAGTGGTACATCCTTCTTGCTAAGTTTTGTTAATCACCCTCTAGGTCTGAGATCATGGAAACATGTCAAGCCCTAAGCATTAACAAGGCAATTCCAGCGACAAATAACTTGTCTTTTTTCACCTGGACATCGCTTGGAGCTTGTTTGCGCCTTTCTTGTTGATTAGACTTGAAAGTATACAATGATCAAACATCAAAGATCAAACACCGAAGAACGCCCTTTCTTAAAAAAATGTTTACATATTCTGTGTTTAGCATCACTTGAGGCAAAGGCGGTCTCGCCGGTTCCCCGATCCCCGCTGCTGCCGGTGCCCGCCCGGTGCCCGCCCGATCCCCGCTCCCGACCAGTGCCCGCCCGGTGCCCGCCCGGCTCCCGCCCCGCTCCCGCCCGGTGCCCGCCCGGTGCCCGCCCGGCTCCCGCCCCGCTCCCGCCCGGTGCCCGCCCGGTGCCCGCCCGGAGCAGGCGCAGAGCGGCGGGGGAAGATGGCGGCGGCGGCGCGGCTGTGGCGGCGCGGGGTGCGCGGCCCCTGTGTGTCCGGCGCCGGGCGGGTAAGGCGCTCTCGGTGCTGCCGGGGTGAGGGCGGACGGACGGCCCCGCGGAGGTGTTCCGCCACCTCCTGCCCCGCCGCCCCGGCTCTGCCTGGGCGCTGGTGTCCCCTCAGAGGGTGAGCGCGGCGGGGCTCTGCGATTCCCGCTGCCGGGGCTGGGGAAACAGCCAGGAAGGGGCCTCCCTCGGTTCGCCTCAGCTCCCGGCCCTGTCCGCCGCGGAGCACCCGCAGGGTGCGGGCTGAGCTCCCCGGCGTACGGGCTCCTGCCCCGCGCCGGGCGCTGCCGTGACGCCCACTTGGGTGGCGGTGTTGCCCTTTGGCCCCGATAGCACAGCTGTGTAGGGCCATCTAGGTAAAGGGCTGGAATGTTGCTGTCCAGGCGGTGGCGTGGCTTGACTTGTGACCGAGTTAACCTTATGGCAGCCTTCCAGTACCTGAGGGGAGCCTGCGAGAGCTCTGGAGGGCAGCTTTTTCAAGGGCATGTAGTGACAGGACGAGGGGGAATGGATTCAGATTGAAAGAGGGTGTTTTAGGTTAGGTATGGACAGGTTGCCCAGAAAAGCTGTGGATGCCCCATCTGTGGAGGTGTTTGTTGGGAAGGATGATTCAGTAAAACCTTATAAATATGAATGCTTAGCACCTAAGACTCTCACAGGTGTTCAAGGCCAGGTTGCATGGATCTCCGGGCAACCTCTGATAGTGGAAGGTGTCCCTGCCCATGGCAGGGAGTTGGGACAGGATGATCTTTAAGGTCTTTTCCAGTCCAAACTATTCTGTGATTCTGTGACTGTGTGGATGTTGCTGGAGGCCATTTCTCATGAGTTCTCCGTGAGCATGGTGCTTCTTGCCAGTGACCACTTGCGTGTTTCTGATACACCTTTCTGCAGTAATTTCACAATTCACTTCTACCCCCTGGGTGAGGGTTGTTTTTGGTTTGTCAGTGATTTTGTGTTTGTTGTTTGATGGTTTGGGTTTTTTTAAGCTGTTTGCCAGCTTCCTGATATCTCTATTTACACCTGAGATTTAATTTAAAACCTCAGTCTTAAGCAGTAGAATGATTAAATTGCATGGATGCTGTCATAGAAGCCTCTTGTGCAAGGCAGTAAGGAGATGACATCAGTCTGACTAAAAGATTGCTCAGTTATCCGACTTCACTGGCCGGTTATCATTACCATACTTTATTGGTCTTGGTGCAGCCTTCTGCTTTCCTCTGCTATGACATGTCCTAATCTCCCCCCCTCGAGCAGAAGGAAAGCTGCTTGCAGTGTTTCTTTTGAGGAGAGCAAGAAGTCTGGGCTGTGTCTAACAGAGCACCTGATCAGGGAGTCTCAGCACACTTAGGGGTTATCTCATATCCAGAAGGAAGGGGGAGTCCAAATACTGTCTTGGTTTGCAGTCTCTGCCCTGAGCTAGAATTCTACAGGGGAGCTTTTTTCCTGAAGAGAGATGAGTAGGGGACTACTGACTAAGTTCCAAAAGAGAACCTTCACATATCCCTTTCCTGGAAGCTGAAATAGTATTCTGGTACTCTGTGAAAGCATGCAAATTTTATTTTCACTGGGAGAATTAAAAAACAGTAGTGTTTTACAAATGTGATGGTTTTATCTTTAGTTCAAGCTTTGCTTTCTGAGTTTTGTCCTATGTAATGGTTCCAACTCCTCAATTCTACTCAATTTTAGTCTTTCACAGAACATTCTGAGTTGGGATGGACTGACAAGGATCGAGTCCAGCTCCTAAGTAAATGTCCCATACAGGGATTGAGCCTGTGACCCTAGTGTTACTAGCACCATGCCTTAAGTTGCATTAAATTGTCTGTGTAATTACATGATTGTTCTCTCTGTTTTCACCTGAGTTACTTATGCATATATACTACCACATAGAAGGATTCATGTGTGCACTTCTGCAGGCCACCTTCAAGCTCTGTGACACCCCCAGTGCATTGTAACTAGGAAGTAAGGAGTAATCATCAACCAGTAAATATATTGCCTCTTAATTTTAGTGTTCAAAATGTGAATTAAGAAACAGAATAACAAGTTGTAATATTTTTGCTATTTTAAAAGACCTTTCTTCTTCATGTCAGTCTGTTGAACAATAGCATTGTTTTTTAACAGGGTCATAACAAGAATAACCATTCAGTCTTCTTTCACAAAATTGTGTAAGAGTTTTATTATTATTTATTAATTAAATAATAATATATTATTATTATTTATTATTAAAATACATTAAAGGCTCAAGTACAAGGTAAAACCAGAGAAAATAAGTATACCTTACAGTCTTCTAATTGTTTTACACATCAAATAAAGTAAATCTAGTTTTGTCGTACTTGGAACATTTACAGCTTCAGGTTAGGGTAACTTCTGTATTTTAAATAATAAGGGAATTTCTGAATTATTACTATAATGCTGCTGTCCCAGGGCAATTAATTCAATGCTTAGATTAGGGCTTGAGTTAGTTTAGCACATTCGGATGCTAGAAATATCCTGTTGGCCATTTTTGCTGCATCTTCCTTGGTGTCATCACAAATTGCTCATTACATTAGTGGTGTATTTTCTTACTAGCATAGTTTTCTGGATGTAATACTGAATTTTCTTCTTTTTTTCATGTCTGTTTTTAAACATGTTCCAACCATGTGTCTTCTTGCAGGGACCAATCCTTCTGAGGCTAATTTACTGTAGATGGTATTTCTGCTGGGACAGAGTGTGATGCTGATAACCTAACCCTGCCCAGTTTTGTCTGAGAGATGATGTTGATTTCCTTAGCAGCTCCAGTGGCCATTAGGGCAAGTCTTGTGAAGTTTGATTCTGTCCTGCTCTCCAGTAAAGAGGAAGGTTTGGTTGGGTGCCGTAGTAAAGGATGAAAATCATGAATCTGTTACTGAAGGTTTTAAATTTGTAAATACATACATATGTAACCTAAAATCATGTGGATTTGTTTATGCATAAATCACAGTGTATATATCAATCTGAAGCCCAAGTCCTTCTGTTATTAGTTGTTAATTGTTTTCCACATGCTTTAGTAAAAGTGATAGATACAAAAAATGCATGAAGTAGCAAGGAGCATGACTAAAGTATTTTTTCAGTAGTTCTCTAGTTGCAGTAGAATATATAAAAATAACTCAAGTGCTTTCCTAGTCTAGTGATAGCATTTAAGGGCCACGTGTATTGCTATAATGCAATCCAGTCATTCTTATATTCATATATATTTACTTATAATAAGGAAGTAATGATTGTTACTCCATTGCCATAGGAAAATCTAACCTTGTGTAACAGAAAAGAGAAAAACCTAACTTTTCTGGGTTTTTTATCTTTCAGTTTTTCAGCCGTGGGCCAAATGTGCTGCATCAAGACAGCAGTGCACCACAAGCTGCATTCTTCTCGCCTCTTCAAAAAGTGATGTTGCCACCAAATACCTTCCAAGGGAAAGTGGCCTTAATAACTGGTGGAGGTACTGGGCTTGGCAAAGGGATGACAACAGCTTTGTCCAGTTTAGGTGCCAAGTGTGTTATAGCAAGCAGGTAAATATTAATGGAGATCTTTTAGAACTTTCATTTAGTACTGACTGCTGAATAGATGTTTTCTTCTTTGCAAACCAGATTTTGTGTATTCTGTTATGGCACACTTTTAAATTATAATGTCATATTGTGGATTCTAAAAACTTGCAGATTTGTCTGCAACTGGTTAATGATATAAAAATCAGTAGGAAGAAATAAACTAAGCACATTTTCATGAAATGTGTCAGCAAAATAAACAACCTCAAATATTAGGCATAAATTCAGGTAAAACCTTAAGGAGAACAAAAATTTGCAGTGGGTAGTATTGAACAGTAATAAATGTTATTACAGGTGTTCTTGATACAGATTAAAATAAAGAATTAAATCCATTCCTCTTCTGACTTGCAACAAGAGCCCTGATTTTTCTTTAGTGATGATTTTCTACAGCTCTCATAAGTACTGCAGTAGAGTCTAGAAAAAACAATCTCATTTCAAATCAAAATAAACAGAAGTGTTGTGACATTCATCCTGACAGTAATTGGTTTAGTTTCAAATGTAAATATGTATGTCTCTTATTAATACTAGTAGAGTAGTAGCTAAAACTAAGTTTGTTATGGTCACGTGATTTTTCTCTGGCTCATCATGTTTAGCTTTAGAGTCTCCTACCGTTGTCACTTCTGAGTTGTTTTGAAGTACCACTAACCATAAATTACGTAAAGTTTTCTTTCAGAAAGTTAGTGGTTAAGCATAGTTTTAATCATAGATTTAATTCATGAAAATCAGCAACATGCATGTGCACACACACATATTTTAAGTTGTAGTTAATATTTGCTCAGAAAAGAAAGAGATTTTAGTAATCTGAATTGTAATTGCATTTAACTGATGTAAGGTATGTTAATACATATTTCTAGGAAGCTGGATGTTTTGAAAGGAACAGCAGATGAAATTTCTTCTAAAACAGGGAATAAGGTAAATTTTTGCAGAATTATGAATATGTTACATGTTAGATTTTATTTATGTAGATTTTATTGGATTTTTTTTTTGCATTTGTATGCTTCTGTGGACTTGTTTAATTTATGAATGATAGAGTTTTTACGTCTTACAACTGCCTTTCCATTATTCTTTAGGTTCACGCCATCCAGTGTGATGTGAGAGATCCAGCTTCAGTTAAGAATGCTGTTGCTGAAACAATCCAAGTGGCAGGACATCCTGATGTAAGTCTTCCAGGAAAAGGAAAGAACTCATTCTTCATTACTGAAAATACTTTGCATAGTAGGTATGAAGAAGGTTATCAAGATAGAAAGTTAATGGAATCTAAAGACACTAGACAGAATAGTGGCAGTACTTCAAGGTAAATCTAACAACTCATAGTTAGACTAGTTACTCTATTCCTGTGGTTCTTAAAATATTTAGTGGCCAAGTAGACAAAACATTTTTACCCTTACTCTGAGGACTAATATCTTGTTTCAAATAATGAGACAATTCTGGAGGGATTCTTTCAATTAAGGGAATGGAATATTGCCCTTAAATCCTCCTGAAAAGGTGATTTATTTGTGTTTACTGAATTACATCTTAACAGTGCCTCACAAATTAGGAATGGAAGTAACCATAAATGTCTTCTTTGATCCTTGCTTAGCTTATTAATATACACAAGATTCTAATTTGTAGATTAAGTTCTCCTAAAATGAAGAAAAAAGTCTTCAATCAAGCCAAGCATCTGTTTTTAATAGTTTGGCACAAAGCAACAGAGCTCTTTAGATCAGGTTGTGAGGAGGGTGATCTGGTGGAGTCTGAAGGATGATAATCACCAAATTCTGATTTGATTGTGAGATAACAACTTGGATTCTGCCAGCTGATAGGAAGTGTGATGATGTAGCATCATTGTAAAGGATAGTCAGATTTAAAACTGTTAACTGTAAATTTAAAACTGTTGTATGTGTGTTGTTGACAATTTGTACTCATGAGGAGCTTCCTATAGATGTGATGAAGAACCTACTGAATTTTAAATATCGTAAGAAGTAGAGAAATTGTATGCTGTATAGCTGTATGCTATGACAGTCTAGGAATGAGGCAACTCACTGTCCTGGTGTGTAGACAAGATTCTCTGGATATTATTTTGACTATTAGTTAATGCAATTTTTGGCCAAAGTCAAAATCATGGTCTTCAGGTTTTATGTGTGTGCAGAGAGGGAGTAAATTTCTTCCTGTATAGTACATTTTTAGAGCACCAATAATTTTCTGAATAAATGCTTCCCATGACTTGTTCTTTACAAGCATTTACTTTCTCTTTAATTGCACATATTTTATGTATTTAAGGTAGACTGCAGAGTAAATTGAATATTCCGTTCTTTTTGTCCAGTTTTTCTCTTAGTTGCAGACGTGAGGTATCAGTTTAGGAATCCTGGGTATTACTCACTGCCATACTGTGTGTGAGGTGAGATCTCAAAGACAGAAGGTAATGGCAGTAACTTGAAAGTCCTTCCAGCTTTGTTTAATTCATTCCATTCCCAAGATTGTTACTCCCAATTAGAAAGCAATCATTGTTTTGTCAGGGCTTATTTTGGCAGTCCTACATACCTCAAAGAGCATATTGTACAGTTCTTAATTCACTAGTTTTATTATTGTGTTTTTCCTGTATTTATTCAGTGATTCGAGTAACCTCCTCAGTATCTCAAGGTGTTTGGATTTTTTCCCTTCAAATTTCAGGGAGGCCTTTAAATTTAATTTGCTGTCCACATTTATAATTTATGGCTGTTGTATATTAGTTTTACATTCATGTAATATGTTCTGTGCTCTGTTTCATTATTGAAAATTCTATTATCTTCATTAGAATTTAGCCCAGAAGTTCTTCAGGACAAAGAATTTGTCTTATGTGCAAACCTACATGAATCAAGGTGCCATTCCAGTAATGGTACATCATTTTATTGCTTCAGCACATTATTTTATTAAATATGCTAGATCTGGCTACATAATTTTTGATTTAAATACTGCTTCTGTGATGCTAGTCCCCTGAAGTGAAAGTATCCTCTACCTGGTGATTGGTCATAGGAAGTGAGGGATGTACCTCTACTCTAGAAAAGTTTTGTAGCTGTTGTTTGCAATACATTGTATCATAATATTCTCATCACAACTGGTTTGAATTCCTGTTATGCAGCACTCACTTCATCCAGACTTTAGTTATCAGGTTGCCACCTTTGCTTCTACTCCCATGCATCCATTATATTAAATAGATGCAATTCTGGAACTTGACTGTTCGGATGCACTTGAGACACTATGGAAAATAGTGACTTAAGTGAGCCTCTACATTTTACAATTCCTAAGTACAGCAGTTTGAAAATACAGCTCATTTTCTGTTACCGATACTTTATACTTTTATTTTCTGTTACTTTATGTATGCTGCAGATATTAAAATTTCTTATGGATTATTCTCCCTCTTCCCCTGCCTCCCCTACCTCATTCGATGAGGATATTTTTACTTTTGTCCCTCTAAAAGCTAAAAAAACTTCATGTAAATTCTTACTTTTGTCTCAGAAAAAGTTATTTTTAGTTAACTCTTTTCCTTCATGTGTTTCAGGTTGTGATAAACAATGCAGCTGGAAACTTTATTTCCCCTTCTGAACGACTTTCTGCTAATGCCTGGAAAACAATAACTGATATTGTACTTAATGGTACTGCTTTTGTAACTCTGGAAGTTGGAAAGGAGCTCATTAAAGCACAAAAAGGTATCTTAAGCATTGTGACACATTATTACTTGCTTTCCTTGCCTTACTATTATTACATCCAGTTTTGAGAGTTCACGTGAGATGAGAAATACAATTTTTAACATTCTTCTAGAAAGGAACTTTATCAGTGAAAGCTGTTCTTAAGTATCACACAGTAGATTTGGCTAACAATTACTTCATTGTAGTATCAAGCCTTACAATTGGACCCAGAGGCCACCTGAGGCAAAATATAAAAATCTAATTGAAGAGTTCCAGTTGTAAAACATTTTTAAAATTAAAAAAATAATGCTTTGTGTTTAAAAAAAAAAGCTGTTATTTCTTCTGAATTTTCTCTATGTATGTTAATTTCATTCAACTGAACATGGGGTATTCCTTTAAATGAACAAGAAGTCAGGATACCCCTTTGAATTTTCCCCCTACAGTAAAATAAAATTTACAGCTATGCTATTTCACTAATAGTACTAGAGAATACTTAAGATAATTTGAAAATGAATTTTGAAATTGAAATCCGTATTAGATTTTATTTTTCTAGGTTTAATTCTTTATTCTGGACTACCTAGAAGTTTAATTCGTTTATTTTATGAGATCAGAATAATACAATGTCATTCATTTAAAAGCAGTGAGATATAATTATGGTTTTCCATGTGCCCTCACTTCTGAGTCCTGTTTTCTAGGTACAGCCACTATGTTGAAATACTTCTGTATTTACACTGTATTTCTTTAACCTCTGAATTAGCTGAATTTCTTCAAAATACTCTCCAAAAAGTACTCCATGAGCTTATGCTATTTGATTATAACAATATGAAGTTAATGTTGTTTCAGTGGGTCTGTAACAGTTTTTGTTAGTACACAAGTATGTTCCCTCTATATTTTAGCAGCACATGAAAAATTAATTTCCACTATTCTGGTGCTGATATTCCCACATAAGAAACCCATCTCCAGCTATGACTTACTCTATCTTTATGGCAGACCATTGAAATAGGTTGCCTTATAGTCCTCTAGGTGCATGTAGTGTGTAGAGTGATGTGAGATATGAATTCAAACATGCTTTTCTGTTTGCTGTTGTTGAATGAAAAGCTACTTTCCTTACTTCCATCCTCAAATTTGGTAAAATCCAGACATCATTCACCTGCATGTTGCCTGTCTTTCTTTGACTTCTAAGCTTCCAAAACATGTGAATTTCTTTTGCTATTGCTTGCATGTCTTCTTCCTAGAAGTCCTACAGTCCATCTGTAAATAAGATTTTTGTTTAAGGATTTCTTTAAGGAATGTTTTTGCAAGTAAGTCGTGTACCTGTTTGTCTTCTCACCTTCGTTTTATTTTACTTGCTTGTTTTTTTTAGTTTGAGCAGAAACTTCCGTTTCTAAATTGATGCTACCTGGTGCAAATATTTTAGAGCAGTCTATGAGAATGCTAAAAATCTGACAGTTTCTAGAATACTGGGACGTCCTTTAGATCTGAAGTGTGACCTACATTAAGTCTAATGTAAATAAAAGTTCTGTGCTTTTAGACTGCAAGTTTGTGCTGGTATTTGAAAGGAATTTGTAATCTGCTAGTGTGTTACTCATTTTTACAAAGTGAGAGGAGTTAATTAATCAGTTATTGTCCATTTTATGAATATAGGCTTTAGAAATAAAAGTTGTGTATGAGCTGAAGTGTTCCTTAAATATCAGAGCTGTAAATTTGTCAGTTTCTGTGCTGGGCTAACCTAACTTGCCTCTATTTGACCTGAATTAAAAAAAAACAAACAGTGGTTTAATTCTACAAAATATGTAATTAACAATGATCTCTAGATAATTCCAAAGTTATTCTGTGATTTTTGCCTGTGTAGATTTTTCCTTTCAAAGTCTCTAAGTGAAGACTCCTTTTTTATAAGCAGGACTCATGGTTTCTGGATATCTTTTGGCATTTCAATTTGTGCTTGTTTATGGTTCTCTTTAGTTTCTCTTGTGTAATACTACTGTAATTTTTTACCTGAGTCTCTACTTACATACAATCTGTCAGTAGTGTATATTGTTTTAGAAATATCCCCTGGGAAGCTATTCTAATGAAATTATTTTTAAAATATAGTAAGTAGAACAGTTATTTTAGTTACTGTGATGTAAGCAGTGAACTGTCATCCCTTGCCCTTCATTTCCCAGCTACAGTTAGCTCATGCCAATCATTGATCAGACATAATTTGCGGGATTCTATAAAAGAAAGATTAAATAAGCAGTTGCAGTTTTCATTCCAGAATGTTTTTTGCTAAATCTGTTATAAAATATAGCATATAAAAGAAAGTAGTTCTTTGATGATGGAGTTTGTTGTGATGATGATAATAATAGGAGAAGTTATGCAGGTTTATTCTGTAATTGGTTCTGCTGCAGAAAAAGCTTCTGAAAAATTCTTAAAAACCTTTATTTTTGTGCATAAACTTGTAACTCAAGTCCTCAACTGTTAATTTGAGGTCCTGCCAAATGTAACTGTTAATGTTGATTTTTTTTTTCCTTGTTTGTTTTTTTGGTGGTTTTTTTGTTTTTTTTTTTTTTTTTTTTTTTTTTTTTTTTTTTTTTTTTTGTATTTTCCCCCACTCAGTAATTGATGAATTTAGGGCAAAATGTCTGGTTAGTGACAACTAGACTAGGGCAACTTCTGAAAAAACACTGTAAGATCTTAGGCCTTCACTCCAGTTAGACAAATTTATGCATTAAGTTAATTATGAGTAGAAGTCTGAGGGTTTAGACCTTCAGAGCCTAATCAATAGCTATTTGCACTTGCCTGGAACAACTCTTTAACACTCATGCAAAAGGGGGAACTGAAAGAAAAAGGCTTGAAAAGAAAGTTTCAAAGACTGTATTTTTAAAATGTCTTTTCACTGCCCAGAGTGAAAAGGTATCCCTAGCACTTGACTTGAAAACTTCTGTACCATTTATCTTGCTTTTACCTGAACTTGAGAGTTTGATCTTCAGGGTTGTTTGATTTGTGTGGTGTGGAATGTTTTTTAAATGTTTTTGCACCTTCTAGGAGCAGCATTTCTGGCTATTACAACAATTTATGCAGAGAGTGGTTCAGGATTTGTGTTGCCGAGTGCCTCTGCCAAAGCTGGTGTAGAAGCAATGAGCAAGTGAGTAATACAGCAAAATGTGTGCTTTAGTTTTCACATCCTTAAGATGGGGTAACTGGTCTATAAAAATGGACCTCATTAGTGTAGTCCCCCTCTTTCACTATACCACAAGAGTTCAATCCAGGCTTCAGTATCCTAGCAAGAAAATAGTATGCTGACAGCTTCTTACAGAGGGAAGTATTAACTGCTACTGTTTTTTTCACAAGACCAAGATAAGGACAAGTAGAACTACTTATTTTGGCAATTGCAAGTTCCAAAGTTTGTTTCACAGAATTTTGATAATCAGGTTCTCTTGCATTCTTATAGATGAACCAGCATCTAAAATCAGCTATTAGGGGAACTGTTTGAGATCTATAGCACCTTCCACATTCTTTTGTCTGAGGAAAATACATGACTTTTATTTGGGTGCAGTATACTGTGGCTTCAGCTCTGTTTAGATTCATCAACAAATTTGTTTTCTATCACTATTTAAAATTAAGGTCTGTAGTTTACTTAGTTCAGAACGGTGTCATGTTGATGGATCCATGGTCAGCAAACAAAAGGCTTTCTCTCATTTTTAAATTCAGGCTAGTACTTCATAGCATATAGTTCTTTCTCTGCACTTTAGCAGAAAGAATTGAATAGATTGGCAGCCTTTTAATAACTAGAATTCACTAGAATCTAGAATCTGGAAAAAAATGAGGGACTGAGTAACGGTCCTGATTTCTGTTCTACAGAGCTGTAACAAAAATGCAGACTTTTCAGAGACTTTATGACTCAGCTAATTCATTCACCAAAGTAGATCCAAAGTACTCATTATGCACAGAAAATATCATAAAGCAAAACTATTCTAGTGGTCCTGCTTTAGAATATATCCTCTGTTTTGTGTTATTTCAAAACACATAATGTGAGAGCTATGTTGCAAATGTTAGAAATGTGCACTTGTGGGATAGTCTAAATTGCCACAGAAGGATGATGGCCTAACAGTTCATTAAGGAATTTAGGTGCCAACACCATCCGTGATTTGCAAGGGGGAAAGAATTGCTTCTTCATGCTGCTTTACCTCTAGTAATAAATATTTCTCTGTTGGTGAACGAGATTTTTTTTTTTGCTTCCCTGAAATTATCTTGTTAAGCACAACAAAAACCCTTTAAGTAGAAATTGTCTGTTTCAGGAATGTTCTAGTATTTACACATTTGATTAAGTTTTAATTTTTTTTTCTGAATAGGATAACAATATTGTGTTTAAAATATTGATGCATTCTGTTAATGAATTTTTAGGTCTCTTGCGGCTGAATGGGGTAGATATGGCATGAGATTCAATGTGATTCAACCAGGTCCAATAAAAACAAAGGTACATGGCATGAAGTGAAACCTAGCCTTGAATATGCTTTGTAGTATAGCCTTAACTTTACAACAGTCTAAGTTTTCTGTAGCTGTAAATCCTAATATGATTTCCTTGGTAGTCAAGGCTGTACTGGAACACTGAACACACTTCCCTTTTTTGTAAAATAGGATATCTTGAGCTTCTGAGACCTGCCACTGTTCCCTCTACTACTCTTGATAAAAACTGAACCTTTTTTTAGTGTTTCAAAAGCTGATGTATCAAAATACTTAATTCTGATTCTTATTTCTGTATATCTAGTTTGTCAAGTGGAGTGAATTCTTACACTTGTTGGAGTAAAATTCCTATTTCTGCCTGAACCTCTAATATTAAAACATCTGACCCATTCCAAAATCTTAGAATCTCTTTTAGGTATATGAGAACAGAATCTCACTAGTTTTGTTGAAAATCTCAAAACTAGAAAGAGAAAAACTAAGTTGGCAAGGAAATGAGAAGCTTTGAAGTGAGTGAGAAGCAGGACTGGAGGGTTTGAAGGAAGTAATCCAAAGCAACTGGAACAGGAAGAATAAAGAAAACAGTCCTGCAAGAAGAGAAAGGAGCATCCATTTCCCATTGAATCAAATTATTATGATTATGAGCACTAACAACTAATAATGGTATTACTTCTTCCTGTAAAAATTTTCAGTTGTTTTTGCTGTTGTTTTGGGAATAGGGGTGTAGAGTTGTTTCCTTTTTACTTTTTTGTTTGTTTATTTACTATTTTTTTCTTTTTCCCTCTTGTCAGTTTTATATGCTACACTGGAAAACTTAGTTTTAATTTTTTTCACTATAAAGAAAAATAAGTGGCAGAATTAGCAGGATTATAAGAATATTGAAGTAGTATTAGAGGATCAGACCAAAAGTTCTGCAGACCTTGTATCTTGTGTATTTTTAAGTAAGAATAGAAGAAAAACATTTGGAAATTAAGAGATTTAAATGTCAATAGTGCTACCTCCAGTTAATGTTCCTTTTCTGAACTAATAGTGTATAACCTGCTTGAGATACTGATAAAATGCTACATTTGGTGTATGGTTCCAACTTAAAATTTCCCTGAAAGCATAAAAAGGCAGACAGCATATTGCAAAATCAAGGTTTTCTGCCTTTAGGGACAATATCCATGGTCTTAAAATATACTGTTTTAAGTCATGATGGGAAAAGAACACAGCATATAAGAACAGCACTCTTAGGCTTATAAACTGGCAATTAAAAACATGGCAATAGAAGACTTAGATGTCATGATTACACAAATTACAATGTGCTTTAAATCATGAATTCAGTAATTTAACATAAATACTACTGATACATTTCTGATTTTGAGTGAGGAGGTTATTTCCTTGTGGAGGAGCAGAGAAGAAAAAAAACCCTTTTATTTTCCATGCCATTTTAAGCTATTCAAGTACTAAAGCTTCTGACTTCCTTTAGCTTTCGCAGTTGCTGCAATTTAACTGAACTTGATATATTTTTCTTTCCCATTTTATTTACTCTGTCATGTATAATTTATTTTTGGTTGCTTTCCTATTCCTCTTCTTCCCTTGTTCCTCTCCTCTGTCCTTGCAGCAATTTTGAATCTTGCTTATTTCCTCAAATGGTTATCAAGGATGTTTGAGGAAAGAAAGATGATGAGCCCCTTTTGTTTTTCACAGATAGATGGTGGGTGACTATCCCAAATGTTAAATTCCAGCTTATCATTAGTAGATACATATCAGTGCAATAGGGATAAACTGTTTTTTCTTTTCTACTTACTTCTTTTTCATCTATTGACAATGAGGGTGTAGAAAACTTATTCACAAATATTAACTTCCATACTGTGTATGTGGAGTCAAATCTCTGTTGGATTTTATTTTCTGATGTAGTTATAACCTTTTTGTAATGTTTCTTTTAATTCTCAGGGTGCTTTTAGTCGCCTTGACCCAACAGGTGCATTTGAGAAGAAGATGATTGAGAGGATTCCCTGTGGTCGTCTGGGTACTGTAGAAGAAATTGCAAATCTTGCTGCCTATTTCTGCAGTGACTATGCAAGCTGGGTTAATGGAGCAGTGAGTTTTGGTTGATCTTGTTTGTACAATTAACCTGATGATGGTGTGAGTATTGCTGATATTTTTTAAAAGCCCTGGTTTCAGAAATGGTGTTTAACTTACTTAAAAATTCTTTACAAGTATTAGTCATCTTTTAAGTGTAGTGCATGGTCGTTAGCACCTTTAAAAAGAACTTTTAAAAGTTATTTTATTGCATTATTGTGGGTATGGGCTTTTTTCACCCATATCAGTAAAATTT
This sequence comes from Muscicapa striata striata, assembly GCA_030060385.1. NCBI lineage: Eukaryota > Metazoa > Chordata > Aves > Passeriformes > Muscicapidae > Muscicapa > Muscicapa striata. The sequence goes on from JAREIS010000018.1 coordinate 3,864,682, forward strand.
ATTTTCACAGTTAATAACAAGGGAATACTACAGAAGTCACACAATTCCTAAATACACTGTTTGTGCTTTTTCTAGGTTATCAGAATGGATGGTGGAGAATATGTTTCTATGGCAGGAGAATTCAATGATTTGAAGAAGGTATTAATTTCCTTGTTTGCTATTTTACATTCAGCTACTTTGATGTTCAATCATTATATGAAATTCCAATAAAATCTCTTTTCTTTTGTTAGGTTACCAAAGAGCAGTGGGATATGATGGAAGCAATGATTAGAAAAACAAAAGGCTCCTAAAATATATTACCTTATGGTGGAAATTCTTGGAAATGAACCACTACTTTTTCATTAATATTTAGAAATAACCAATTGCCATATAGCCTTCAAAATCTTTTTTATGCTAATTTCAATAAAATATTTTGAAATTGTTGTATTTTAATATAGTTTGTATATTTTTCCAATCTAAAATCTATTCTGTTGCCAATAGTGAACAACAGTTGGTCACTAATATTTTGTTTATTAGACTGTCTTACATAGCCATGCCATGGTCTACAATCAGCCCTTTTTTTATCTTTCTTCTTTTTATCTTTCTGAGGATTTTTTTTCCTCAGATACATATAGCACTTCAGTGCTATCATAACTGAATGTAATCATTAATCTGAAGAGAGAAACAAAATATTAAATTCTTATCTTGACACTTCAGTAAGAAGTTCTAATCTTGCAAACACAGTTTCATGTTATTAGCAACACTACATACACTGAGAAAGGATGTAACTCCTGGGGTTACTTAGGAAATCTTGAAATGCATAACCTGTCTTGGTCTTATCTTTTGTGACATTTTCAGTCTGTTAATTATCTTATTCTGAACTTTAAAAATGGCATTTACAGACCTGCAGGGCCTTTCTAAGGAGTTTGCTCTTTGTCATGATGAAGTTAATGTTCTTGAAAATGAGAAACCAAAAATCATTTCTTATTACATATGTGTGACTGTGGCAGCAGCTCTCCATAAAAAGTGGTTTATTTAAGACTGTTAAAGGGATGTTGGTAAATTGAGACTGAAAGTATTGAAACCTCATTTTGTTGAAATTTACAGAAAATCCTTAGGTTTCATTTGCATTCACAGGCTGAATTAGCATTTCCTCTGAATCTAGTCAGTTTATCCCAGGTGATAAAAACATTGTTCTCCCTCTTTTATCCAAATTTAGAGAGTTGGTAGATTTTGTCCTTCATGCCTCAGACAATGGCTGGAATTCTTCAAAGAAATTATCAACCTCTGGCCTTTACAACCTGAAATTAATGCCTCTTTTTTTCTTTTTTCTTTTATCTTTTTCTTTTTTCTGTTTGTGTTTAATCAGACATACAAGCATGTACATAGTTTTATGTGCTTTGAGACTGATAGGTGATTTAAGAGTCAGGATAATAGTTTAAGGATGTCTTCCTTCAGGTGCTGGTGGCAGTCATGTATTTTCCCACACAATCCAGGACATACTTAACATATGCCAACATCTGACTTTGAAGTCACTTGATTGCCTTACTACAAATTTGAAGCAAGCTGTGTTCTGCTGAAAGTGTGGACTGTATTAGTGCAGGCTCCCATGTGCCTTTCTCCTGTGAGTGACCACTAGTCACTGATAGTAAAACAAATCAACTAAGTTTATCATAGCAGCCTTTAGGGTGTTCTTGAGCATAATATAAAGCTTTTTTATGGTAACTTGGGTTTGGTAGGTGTGTTGTCAAGATCAAATTCTGACATGAGATCTTTTCTCCATAAAGTGATATAATTGAGAAGTTAGGCACATATATAATGTTTTCTGCTCATCATTCTTTGCATATAATTATATTGCCTCCTTGTATGGGACGCACTTGCATATTAGACTTTGACATTTGAAAAAACATGCTTCCGAAAAAAATTCAAATGTATGTTTGTGAGATGTGGTAACACCAAGTATTTCTCTGGAGTGTCTAGTAGGTTATCCTCTGGTGACAGGCTGTCAATAAAAATATGTTCTTATTACTGCCTTGCATCTGTGGATTTCTGTGACTTACTATAGCTAAGTGTGTCATGTGGTTGAAGTACTGGACTGAGACTGGAGATAACTATGGTCAATATGTGAAATTGCCATGGACTTTATATGAGCTGAAGACATTTCTGTAGCCTGGACAGGTGTACTTTGTAGTATTCCCTCAGAACTGGTCATCTGAAGCAAGAAGACTGGTCCTGTGTGGGGTACAGGTAGAAAAGACCAAGAAAGAGGCATATTCCAGGTCTTAACATGAAGTTGGGATTCAGTTTATGCTTGGCTTTGGGGTCTAGGAAGCACTTCTGCCTTTCATGTATAGGGAATATACATCGTTCATAGTAACATATAGTAACATAGGAGCAGATTTTGCTCCGTCTGATATGGACAAAATATTGCAGAGAGGCCTCTTAAAGCCTGTCCTCTAAAGAGACACTGGAGATTTATTTACTAACAGAATGTTTGTCATTTGCAGAAATGGGTACTGCTTGTGAAGTATCGTCTTTTACCTGTTAACTGTTCATAGCTAAATGAATTATTAATTGTAAAGTGACAAAAAAACAATTTTTAAAGTGATGGAACGAGAAATCACATTTGAAGTTTTAATGAGCAAATATAATAAGAATAAGGTTTCTTTTATCTTGCTTATGCCAGTGATATTAATTTCAAACTACACAAGTTAGTTGCTTTTAGATGCTGAGCATTTTGTCTTGGCAAGGTGTGCATACATACATACAATATGTTGATGCAGGTTTTAGAAATGTTTTATGTTATATGTTACTTAACTTACAAAATATTTGCCAATATATAGACTCAGTTAAGTGAAAAAAAATAACTGATCTTGTCATCCACTGCTGCAGGAGAATGTGTCTGACTGGGACACATTTCCTTCAGTAAGAGTTAGACTTGGTTGGGACAGGAAGGGAACATTTCTATGAAGACATGGATCCTAAACATCTCAAGTTTATGTTTTGCCTATGTACCATGTAATTCTTACTGAAGTAGCAACACATGATATCTGAACTCAGAAAAAGAGTAAGAGAAAGAAGCTTTATAGCTACTACCTAAACCAGTGTTTGATTTGGAAACTCCAAAAGCAGCTCTTCCTAAATGCTGATGAGGATTAGACTGTCCTGAAAAAGGCATAAAATATCTCTAAAACCCAAGAGGTGTCCAATCCATAAGCATGCCCCACAGCTTTGTATTACTCACAGACTGACATAAAGCACAGTCATCACAGCTACTTTATTCCAAACATAGCTAAACTGGCAGGAGAGATAGTGTCCATGTTTCTTAGGCTGGCATATTTACCATGAAATTATTACATTCCTCACCTCATCTGAGATTGACAGGGAGCCACAATGTAAAGAGAAGGATGAAAAAAGTATTGCTTTGTGGTATAATCATTTTATGAAGTTGGAGGGACAGGAAGGTGAAGGAATGGGTCAGAAAAGAGTATGGTGTACACTGGAGATTGCAACAGGAGTCAGTAGGGTTGTAGAGGCAGTTTCATTTTCATGAATCACAAGGATACTTCCCTAAAATCCAAATACCTTTTTAAAAATTACTTTTGCATGATCCATCAGTGAAAGGTGTTACCACTTCCATGAACTCAACTTGGAGACACCCACAAAGGGGATTAATTTTCTGTTTTCAACTGAAAAGTACATCCTGTCTGCTTAATTAAATCTTGAAATTACCTTTTTTTTTTTTTTTTTTCTGCTAGTGGTTTACTGTCTTTGAACCTGTTACAATTTTTCAGAATAATTCAGTGCTGCAAAAGTGGCATTGTGCTATAGTAGGGGCTTATCAACAAGGTATGAAAATCATTTAAGATTGTGAATGAGAGAAATCTATTGAATTACCTCTTCACTATGATACCAGAACTGCTGTGAGTCTTTAGTTCTCCTAGTTCTGGGAATCTCTTGAATATTTTAATTACTGTTAGGAATATTGCTTGTATTTCCCAAGTTGAGGATTTGCTTTGCAAACAGAGGATGATGCTCTTTGAGGGAACTGAGAGTTCCTAGCTGTCTATACTGGCTTCCAAGTTCATGGGCGTGTGAACTGCTCATTTACATTTTCCTTTTTCCCCATACTGATAACTTGTAACTAAAGACACTGAATTGCAAGAAAGTTTGTATCATTGTCTAACTCCATGGAGCATCTTGTGTTGTAACTGCTAAATAAGTAATGCCACTGGAACAAAGGTAACCCCACAGTCTTTTATGTGATCACTTAATACACAATAAAATAGTCCTTGAGATTTGAGTGCACTGACCTGCTTTTTAGCTGCTGTAGCACAACTTCAGTTGATTTCAGAGGGAATTGGAGGTGCACAACACTTCAGAAAATCAGGCCATGTATATCCATGCATTAAGTATGCATTCTGTATCTTTTCAAAGACACAGCAAGTAGAGGTGGATTTCAGTTGCCCCCCATAACCAGTGGCTATAACCATGATTATGATGAAGGCTTAGTAAAAATCAGAAAAAGCAAACCCTATGTAAAAACCAAAGCCTTAATCAAGGTTTAAGGGGACTTTAGCAGCAGTGTATATGTATTTTATTCATTGACAAAGTTCATTTTGCATAAAAGTGCTGATGGCTGTCAGCACCCTGGTCTGTATTTGACATTTGCCCATGGAATATGGAATGGATCTGTGACAGTTACCTTTACTCATGTTCAGGAAGACAGATTTCAGTTTCTGTAGTGACTCTGTCAAAACACTTTGAAAGGTTTATCTCTCACTGTAATGATGTAGCAAACATATTTTTACACACAAGGTTTGGGAGTTTTTTCTTTACGCTTTTAAAATGTTAAAATAAGGCAAAAATCCAGGGTTTCGCATGGACCGTATGAACAATAGCAATCATTTATTGTACTTATAGGCAGATTCACTGTTCCTTCACTTAATATACACAATTGTATTTCACATTGCATAGAGAAAAGAGGAGACAAGCAGGTAAGACGTTAAATCACTGTGCATGGAGTGGAAGTAAAACAGTGAGAATGAGCTGGCTTAACCTTATTTTAGTTTTGTTATGTGTGTGTTTTTTTTCCCAGCAAGACCCCATCCAGCACCACATACCTACCCCTTAACTTTCTGAGTCTCAGCCTGGAAAGAGCCCAGGGCCATTAGGCCATTTCTGAAATGGCTTGAGTACACATGAGGAATTCAAGGATTCATTTCAGTGGGAGTTCATTGATTGTAATCTTGAAGGATTGAGCCTCATTGTTTGAGACACGTTTCAAATAACATGCATTTGCTTCCATTTGTTAAATAAGACACAGAATGCATCTGAGAAGTTGTATATAGCTAATCTGCTAACCTGGAATTGCCTCTGAAACAGTTGTACATGGAGGCAGCACAGGTTTATTGGCTTTAAGAGACAGCCCAATTTCCTTCCTTCTCCAGTACTTACTGGGAGCAGTGGCCTGGACATTCATGAAGTTATCTAGCATAAAATTGGTGTAAAGTAAAAAGGGAGCCAGGCCAAAAAAAACCAAGGATGCCAGAAGATAGGGCTGCTTCATAGTATAGTTCCCATTTAAAAAATACATCTCTAATATAATAAAAAGCAGAGCCCACCATATAAACTAAATTATTAAATTTTTATAAAATCTGTAGGTTTTTTTCTTCATTTAATGTCAAATTTTAATGTTAGTGAGATAGACTAGTAATTTAGTGTAAGATCCAAGGAGGCACATCTTTTTAAAATAGTCAGTTTGTTCTTTACATGATACAGATACAAGAATCCAGGAGATACACAAACTAGACACCAATAATCTTAGGATATTAAATTTAATTATCGATTACACAGAATATGATGTAAAAACAGCAATTTACTAGAATAATTATAACCTGCAAAATGTGAAAATAGTTTAGAAAATGGATTGTCATATTCTCTGACACAGCAATAGTCATGAAAGGTACACTTATAATATCATATGTTAATCTGTGTAATAACTATACTACCTGTCATTTAGCCAGGATTTCAAGACAGATTAAAGGCATTTATTTCTGAAGTGCCTATGTTTAAATTCAGTAAAACAGCTAGATTGAGAACACTATATTTTTATCAACTACTGCATGGAGATCTATTCCAGATAAATGCTTTGTCTATATGCTATGAATTCGTAATGAGAAGAGTAATTGTAAGACTGCAGGGAGTACAGACCTGTAAGTGGGTGGTTTAACAACTGAAAATATTTCTTACTGCCTTATTAAATTCTTGAAATCAGACATGCCAACGTCTCTTTCCTATTTCAGACCTAGATCATATTTATTCATGTTTAATATTTAAAAACCCCATTTTGTTTATTTGTTACGGGAAAGATATGTGTAGATCTTTTTGTTATGTAGTTTAACAAGAAATGTTGCAAGTGTCAAAGGATATGATGACCACGGCAATGTCAGCAGGTTTAATTTTTCTCCAGATGTGTTTATGAGAGCAAAAAACCCAACCAAAACTGACCCTGACATATTTAGTTTCTGTTTGAATATACAGACTGGTCCAAACACTGACATTCTCTTTATCAATCTTATTGTTACAAAAACTGTACATTACAAACAGTATAGAAACAAACTGAAAGGAATGTGCCACACATCCTGGCTAATTTTCTATATGCAATTTAAAAATACAGCCTACTCCCTTATAGTGCACAGTTATTGTGTAGAGTACATCACTAGTTAAGTGGACATGATAGAAGAGCTCTAGTTTTCCTCAGCACAGAGAATAAGAGCCAGTTCTGCTCGGTAAAGCTTTCCTCCATCAGACAAGGCCATGATGCTTTTCTTGTATGTTGCAAGGTTGGTAATGTCTAATTCCTATTTAAAGAACAGATAATGCTTTATAATCCTGTTTAGTTATCAGCATGAACAAGTTTACTTCCAATGGCAAGAAATGAGAAAAAAACCCAGGTGTTCTCAGCTTGACAGTAACACACTAAAATGTTTTTACATATTTGTATGTGATATATATAACATATATGATAGCCATATGTTCACTTGCTGCTAGCTCGTGTCTCAGAAGCAAGTGTCACTGTGTAATCACAACTCCCCTAGTTTAGGAATTACACTGCTATTATTTCCACCACAATTTTTAGTTGTACTTTGACTTCAGGAATTATGACTTAGAAGCTCTATATTTATCTTATTAGGGTGGATTAAGGTGTCCTTAAAATCCAAATTAAATCTAATCTCTAAGGGGAAAGAAGCCCTCTAGGATTACCTTTTTGTTCTTTTCACAGAGATCCTTCAGTAGGGCATCAAGTTCATTTTCATCTATATAGCCATTGCCATCCTGAAAAATACCATTAAAGATAAGTTTAAACATTTATTTTTAATTCCAGAGGCTACGGCTAGTTCTCCACAAATTCAGAAAATAAGTGCCAATAAACTATGCCATTAATAAAAACATTTTTTAAGACTTACTTGATCATACATCTCAAAGGCATTATTGAATTCTTTTGCACACATTTTGACACCCTAAATGCCAAAAGGAAAACAAAACCATTAATGACACCAGTTATGTGGGATGATAACAGATTACCTGAAGAATGTGAATATTCATACCTGGAATTTAATAAGAAAATTTTCCTGTACAGGGAGTAGTCTTTGGAGAGAAAAAAACAAAGATCAAAATATTTAATTGTTCCCATTACAGCACTTGCTATATGATATTCGTTGTGAAAAGAAAGAGAAGACATACCTGGCCAGTTCAGTAAGCTCCAGCTTTCCATCATTGTTTGCATCAAACATCCTGAGCTGAAAGAATACATACATTTACATTGCTAGTCAAAATTAACCAACGGAATGAAGAAAACACTTATTTGGTAAACTTAAATCCAATTAACTTTATCCTGAAATGATGTCCCCAGGTCACATTTGCTGTGTAATCCATTTATTTTAAGTATGGACTAAGTAATTTATAGTAATTAATTCTACTGCAAAATCTTGATAAGAAACCAGATGATCAATTCTGATTAACCTGTGGTAGGTAGTTCTTAATCTGCCTACACTGATGAGTGAATGTCTTGTATGAGAAATGTGCATGTAATTATTTATAAATAACAGAAGTGTTGATGTGATAATATTTTACTTTTAACTTCATGTCATGATTAGATAAGAGAATCATTATTCTCTATTCATAAAGATGAAAAAACTGTTGGGTAAAGTACAATAGAATCCAAGGCATTCAATTCCCAAGACAGGAAACAATAGGCATTTCATTCAATTGACTAGGTCTAAGTATTTAAGTAAAGACAATATTTTGTTACTGTGATATATTAAAAAAAAAAAAAAAAAAAAAAAATGAACAGATGTTGCAGATGATCCTATTTTCTTGATGGTATGAAAATGGGAAAATAAATCTCTCCAAAGAAGCATAATTAAATTATAGTAATAACTATGTTAATATAATTTCAAAAAATTAGTGATTACTTTTTCTAATAATTTTTAATACCTCTACTATTAAAGTGTTTTCCTTTAAGGCCTTGAAAAGATGAGTTCCTGCCACTTGAAAGACACGAACAGCTTCTAATAGTTGTTAGAAGTAGATAAAGATATTGCTCTTGCATAACTTTCTCTTCCAGTATTTACATCTATGTAGTTCAATTTTTCTACTTTTAAACATTGTATTGCACTTTCTGTGTAAGAGTCTCAAAAGCAGCAGACTACAAAGCATTGTTTTGAAAGCACCACCACCTACACTCCATCACATCACCTGCAATCACAGTAATTTTAGATGTAATTTATAGATAAGAGGAAAAGCAACTTTCTGTACTGTCATGTATGCATAAATGTGTATCCTTTTAAAGAAGGAAATGCAATGAAAAAAGACCTAATTTCACTTTGCTCATACACAACAAATGACAAAGTATACCAGAAAAAAAGTGACCAATTCTACCGACATTTACTTCTACACAACATCATGGTTCCTTTCAACACTTCTTTCCTTTGTATAAAAGCATCTCCCTTGTGTGTATTTCCCAGGAAAACAGATTTGCATTTGAGGGAGGTAAGCAGTGGCAGCTGTGAAGTGAACTTGTTATGTATTTTGATGAGTTGTTAGTGGCTGGCTCTGCCTGCCAGCAGCTGTGCAGGATGGTGCATTTTTTATTATCCTTCTGTTTTCTGAGGAGATGATTGGTAATCTGGGCTGGGTTTCTTCTCTTAGAACTAAATTCATTGTCATTGTGTGTCTCTGCAGAGGCCAGAACTTATAGCACACTTTAGGATGGAGGTCAAAAAGCTCCCTGAATGGCGATGTTATCTTCAGCAGTGGATGAACAGTGACAATTCTATGTAAATGGTATGATGAACCAGCAGACTTTTTCCAGGAGAAACACAAGTTTTGTTCAGAAATCTTAAGCCAGTTGAGGGCTAGTGCATCTACCTAGCATATTTTTGATTGTTAGAAGTATTTTAGGACAAAAATAACCTGGTAAAACAAAAAATATAGTGATATACATTTCCTGGAGACCAGAATTCTCTTTTTTTCCTTGAAAAGCCCATGCAGAAGCAGTACTGGAGTACCAATTACCAGTTACCATGGAGTACCATAGCAATAGGATGGACGGATTGTTTCAAGGATTGGCTGATTTAAGGCCAGGGAAGCAACAGTTTTGCTATAATATTTGATCAAAACATCAATTTATCTTTCTTTAAGCAAGGGGAGAAGGAAATATGAGATGTTTATAAATCTAAGGAAGCCACCATGGCTTTTAAGACAAGAGACAGACACCACAGCACTGTAAGAAGGCAAAACATAGAAAGTAACACCAAATTATTTTGGTGTAAATATAGTAGTATAATTATGACAAGAACAATTTTGCTCCTATGAAATGGGGAGACTTTGGTTTTATAACAGGGGCACAAGGGAGCAAAACAGGGAAAATAAAATGGCATGGTATGATATTATATAAATACCAAGAAAGTTAAAAATTCCTAAACTTTTCTTTTTGAGCAGTACTGAAAGCTGCCCATTAACCCATTATGCCTATAATTAAACTTACCATTATTTCTGTGTATTCTGTTAGCTTTGAGTCTTCAATCTGCTTATTTGCTTTCTGTAACAAATCTTTCAAGAAGCTCTGTTAAAATAAATAGAGTAACAGGTGAATTTTTATCTAGAGTATAAAATGTTTGACTTACTAACTTCAGATTAAAGTAATGAAAAATACTTTTATAATAAGTTTAAAATACTTTATGATAAGTTTAATTTTATAATAAGTTTAAGTTAATAATTTTAAAATACTATTTTATTTCCACTTTAGTATTTACTCCTGAAGTTCCCAGTAAGTAGGAAAAACTAATTATTAACAGCTAAAAATATATGTTTCTTTTGGTAAGTTCAAGTATATTGCATTTTGTTTGGAAAAAGTAGCTAATAAAACTTCCTGCATCATATGCCATTTGTTGTATGGTGAATTTGGAAAAAAGGTTTGGCTTTCAAGTATACTGCTTCTTAATAAGCACTATCAGTAAACTAAACCAATTAACCTTGGGTCTCCTTGAAAGCTTGTATGCCTAATCACTTCTTGCAGCATCGGAAGAATTTTACAGAAAGGATCAATGATTAATTGAGCTTTGTCCTTGCCTATGGTAGTACCTGATGCTAGAAGATAACATTGCTTCTTCCTACCTTGTATTTTAAATGTGTGCAGCCAATTTCATTGCAATTTTTGAATGAGAATTTGGTGTCACACAATGTGAAACACCAGCCATTTTTACTTCAAAAAATAAAATGGTTTCCACCCATTCAGTGTTTTAAATTTCCATACCAGATCTGTGACATCAAAAAAAGGAAGATACCGAATTGTAAAGCAAGGACATTACAAGAGCTGATGAAGGACCTTATTCCTGTAATCAGTTGGAGTGCCATTATCTTCATGGAATTTTTGGCCACATTTCAAGATAGAAAATGTGAGCGCTTATAAAAATATAAACTTGTATTCCTGGACCTGAATGCAAACATGTCAATAGTTGTATGACTAACACCCACTATATTTCTTTTAGCCTGGCCCCCTCCACGCTGGAGGCCCTTCCTGGTAGCTTGTATAAAGAACACAACTGAAATGTTGTGAATGGATGTTACAGAAACATGTTTAATCTTCTGTGCTTCAATGGAAAATAGAACTGGAAGGGAAATTAAAAGGCTATTCAGTGCATATCTCAAGAAAAGGATTCTATCTATCTAAACTTTCTGAAGTTGTCTCTGGTCTGAGCTATTGCCAAACTTTTCCTAAATACAGGCAGTGATGAAGAGTCTGCCTCCCCCTTAGACAACACATTCTTCTGCCATTACTATTGTTAGAAAGTTTTCCTGATTTCCAGCTTAAATTTCACTTACAAAGTTGCAAGTGGGTGTACTCCTCCCATAGCAAATACTTAAAAATGTTTGGGCTTGCCAAGAAATACTGATCTAAAAATAAAACTGGACATTTATGTCCTATTTTCAGTGTTAAAATGGCCTCTTTCTCTGAGGCAAACAAAACCTCACAGCACAAGAGATGAACCATTAGAGATTCAGTTAAAATCACTCATTCTTCAGCTGGCCCTCAATCAGCCCTGCCTTTTAAAATCTATTTTAAAATATAGCAGTCAGCAGGCATCATCTAACAGCTGGAGAGTTCTCAAGTGCTACCTTCTCCTGATCCTACCAACTTTAAATATACCGACCTGGTGCAACCAGTCAGCAGAAGAATGGGCTTGTCTGTCTGAGGGTTATACTAAGCTTAGATCTTCAGCAAATGTCACAGAGATATCAAACTCAAAGGAGAAAGGGAAAAGGAAAAAAGTATGTGAATTTTCTTTCATGGATTCCTTTCCTGAGCCGAAGAACAGTAAAGATTTTTAACAGTTTGATCTCCTGGTGCTTTATTTAAAACTTATATCACTCTTCTTTATGCCACATATGGACAAAATAGTCCAAATTAGATGGATAAACACTTCTAGATCTTTCTCTTGCAATGAATTGCTTTGATTCCGTTGAATGTAAAGCTATAATAATGAATCAAATGCAGTTAAACTGGAAAATGGCACCTTTCTACTCAGAAAGCTGTTTTATATGAGCATCTCTGCTCTATGAAGAAAGGCAGAGAGAATTGGGACACTTAAGCTTGGAGAAGAGGAGCTTCAGGAGAACATAAAAGTATATAAATACTTCAAGGGAGGGTGCAAAGAGGATGGAGCTAGGCTACTGACAGGACCAGAGGCAATGGTCACAAAGTGAAACACAAAATGCTCCCCCTGAGCATCAGGAAACATATTTTCATTGCAAGGATGACACAGCACAGCACAGGTTGCCCATGGAGGCTGTAGAGTCTTCATTCTTGGAGACATGCAAAGGGCATCTGAACAACTGGCTCTTGGTGGTCTTGCTTGTGCACAGGGGTTGGACCAGATGACCTCCAGATGTTCCTAATAACCACCCTGTGATTCTGTCACACTAACTAATGCATCAACAAATTGATGTTTGTTGTATGACTAGGGAAATAAAATCACTCTTGTTTCAAGATTTCTTAACTGTGCAAGGCCAAGATGGCTAATGTGATAACCTCGATTCTGCTCTTATTTGTGCATATTAAAGCTGATACCAAAATCCTACAAGGTTAACCAAGCAGAGGCAGCACAGTTCCATTTTTGTTAGTCTAGCAGTATTACAGTTAGGAAGTTGTAGGGTTACATGGTACTTGAGACAGCATCAACTGTCCAGCAGCATAGTGATTAATAGTAGTGACGCTCTCAAGAAAAAAAACACAACAAAGCAGCTCTTTCCCTAAGAAGCCAAAAAAATAACCAACATAGCTGTCAGAGACTCATCTTGCTTTCTTAATCTTTCTTCTAAACTACCTGGTACCCCAAGTATCAAGTAATTTGATACCAACACCCATCTGAATAAAAACATGGTTTAAAAAAACATTGATCAGATTAGAGTTTCACTTTAAATAATTTACTGGTGATAAAGTCAGCTAATTGTATTGCATTTTTTGCCAAGTGTGAAATGCAAAAACATGCACAGGTGGGTATCTAAAGAAAGAGATAGCAGCACAGGCTGTAATCCAACACCTGTTCTCATGTTGTGCATACTCATAGATATTGGTTTACCTTAAGCTCCTCAGAATCAATGAAGCCACTGTGGTCGCTGTCGTATTTCCTCCATGTCTGCAATCAGAATGTGAATGCCTTAATGATATGTTTATGGCAAATGGGTCTTTCATGGTTTTACAACAGGCAACTTTTCATACTGTACCTGCATGAAATCTTCACTTGACTTTAGCTGCTGGCATCTGAAGAACAACAGGAAATTCTCTTCCGTTGGCAATACCTGAGCAAGCTGTAACAGAATTTTAAAAAGATTAAATTTTGGCTCTTCATTAGGCCAGCTGAGCCTGTAATAGAGCACGAAGATTTTTAAAAGTGTATGAAATTCTTTGTGCTCATACTGCTGCTGCCGTATTGTGGCCCACTTGGAAGCTTCATCCTGCTAGCTGAAGTGTTTGGAAGATGCCTTTGAAAGGCTTCTGGTTTGCAGCTTTGTCATAGTCACCAAGGTCAAACAGAACTTGAGGTCTGAGAGAGGGGAGTGAGGTAGCACTTTAACAAAAGGGAGCTGGAGAAAGGGGGGCAGAAAATCACCCATGCAGAATTAGGATCTGTATTAAAATCCATTGAATTAGCATAAAGGGAAAGCATAACACAAGGATTCACAGAGGATAAGTGTGAAGGACCATGAATTAGGAAACTGAGAAGTACAGACTATTCAGATACCAAGGAAGAACAAGAAAGAAAGGAACATTGACATGAAGAACATGCATGTAAAGTAAATGGTTAAAATATAAGGAAAGGCCAGGAGAAAAAAAAAAAGAAAATAGGGAGGGTAAGGGATGGCAGTTCTCATTTGTCAATCACGAGATATGTTCAAAAAGAGCTATAAATACCAGAAAGAAATCAAGAGGGCTTTTAGCCCTGCAAAACCAGGGATAGTTCTTCCAATGCCTCTTTTCTACAAAAGGCTTTTTTAAAATCAGACATTATTGAACTGATTATTGAAAATGTTAATTTACTATAACTCAATTTTGGCAAGTGACAAATGTAGAAGATAGAAAGTATTCCGTATAATTTAATGTAAAATCATGATTTGTTTTTAACAAAAGCTCTTTTTTTTTCTGTCCTCAAAATGTATGAAATATATTTTGATTTAAAAAAAAAAAACTTTTTACTTGAAGAATAGACCAGCTGTGCTTACTATGGAGAAAATGGAGAAAGATTTCTTAGCTGCATTCTTTTATGTAAAATGACATCTGCATGGGACTTTCAGAAAGTCCCATCTTAAAATTTCAATTCAAATTTTTGTTTTTCTGCCTTTGTTTCACACCCTCAAGTCTTTTGTTCTGCCTATTTCAGTGCTATTGCCTAATTGCTGAGGCTTTTTAATTGGGAACCAGCAGAGCCGTAAGTGACTTCAGCTCTCACCCCACAGCCACAACAAAGTTATAGAGACATATCTCTTGTTTTTCTAAAATCATATATACAAGGAATCAGTTAAATTCTTTTGGTGTTGGTACAGCTGAAAAGACACATCAGAGCACTCTCCTTACAGAAATGGTGCAACTGATGACAGGCTGTCAGGCCCATCAGAGCCTTCTGAGTGCTTTTGCTAAGTGGCTGAACATGAAATCAAGATCAACCCAAGAAATGTGTTTTTGTCAGCAGCTTTCAAAACCTACTCCATTATAAATAGCATACACACATATGTGTAAGTATATATTTATGTGTACGCAACAGTTAAATATGTGTAACTTAGTCCTGATTTATGAAAAAAGTATTTATTTCTCTCATGACAGAAAAGCTTTGATTGTTAGAGTACACTTCTATTTAACAGTAAATGTGGAATGGAAGAACTATTTAGAATAATGTAGATAGTTTGGGAGAAGTGACTGATTATAACAATGGGAAAGGATTTGCTTGTGTGGAAAATATAAATAATATGTCATTCAATGACATAGCTAACTCCTGTGAATTTTAAAAGGGCACCATAAAATAGTAACTGTCCAAAGGATCATTAACAGCTTATTAGCAGTACCAAACTGTATTTGAGGCACAGAATGTATTACCTCTGGAAGAAAATTACCTTATTTTAAGCTATACCTCTCACCCTTTGTAAGTCTCAGGGGAAAGCATGAAATTGGTTTTTGTAGAAAATGCTGCAGTATTAAAGGGATGAGTAGATTGTGTGGAAACTGGTTCAACTTCCCAGTCCCAGTTTTATGCTGCTACCAAGAAGAAAGATGGAAACCTGGTGCTATTTTAAGTGATGACTTCTTACTGGGGATAAGCATAGGGGAGCTTTGTGAGCATGTTTGAGTAAGAGTGCAGACCGCTGCAAGTCTGTGTATGGCAGCAAGAGTAGTTTAGTGAGCCTTGAGCTTTGCTGCTTTAATGGAGACGGTTGGTTATCTCTGGACCACAAACAATAGACGACAACTACAAAGCCTGAGACTGGTTTGACTCCTCTCCAGTCAGCTGCAGGCTGAGGTGTGTCTTTATAGGCTACCTAGCAGAAAAATACTCTCAGTACCTAAAACAATATCAGAACTGTTTTCTAGACATTGTTCTCTAAGTAAATTCCATTGATATTTAATGCTATTTAAAATTCATTTCACCTGATGGAGTGAATTTGCTTTATAAAATCCCATAATAGAGCATGGGAGTACAAAGAATATTTTAGGCTAGTAAGTAGTCGATTTTATGGCAGCAGTAATCTTCAAATAATTTGAATGTGAAATTGCTGCAGTTATGAGTTTTGAAACCTTGGATTTCACAGCCACATTTTAGTAAAAACATTGGTCTCAATGAGTACAAAAGGTGAATTAAAGGTCTCTTACACAATGGTAAGAAAGTGGGCAGGTCAGGCTTTGCCTTTAGCTGGAGGACACTGGATAATAGCCAGAGAACTAACTGCAGTGTGCTTGCAAAGACAGAATCAACACTTAATCTGAGCTGAAAATCCACTTCTTCCTCTGTGAAGCCACTCAGGCCTCCTCTTTATCTCAGTCAACAGACCTTTCCTGAAAACTCATTATTGGCTGGCACATTCTTTGTCAAAGGATGGGTGTTCATTTTGAGAGCTGGGAGTCTGAATGGCTTTACATAAGTCTTCTTAAACAGCATTCATACGATTTTCAGAAAAAACTATTTGATGGACTATGTAAATGGGAACAATCTGGACATACTGGATAATTTTTTTTAATACAAGGAAGGAGAATCAAGTCCAAATACCAACTTTAATATCATACTGCTCTGCATGTACCACACATTTCATGAGTCCCATCAGCAGTTTCCAAATCAAGCTTCATGCTGATGTAAGGGAAACAAAATATAGCTATTGGGTTTGGAAACTGCTATATTAGGGAGAAAGTCCCTTCAGCCACTGAACTCCCTACTATCACTATTCAGTTCCTTCCGTGGATGCTGAGCATGCTTGGCACTTCACTGGGGGTGGTGAGCCATATCAGACCCTCTTGGATTTGCTCATCTTCCCTCACTAAGCCAATATCATAATCAGAAATAGAATTTGAAAGGTAAAACTTCCAGTTATCTTTTCCTAAGTGAAGAATCACAGTCTTTTTCAGGCACTGTTCACACATTCTTCTTGCATCAGTGCTTGCTATACAATATTCAAAAAGACTGATTTAAACAAAATTATTGAATAACAAATAAATTAGCATTTGTTAGTCCAAAACAAACAAAAAAATGTTTTACCAAATAAACACTACTTCTTTCTAGATGCAAAGCTGTTTGATCAATGCTAAGTATTGTTAAAAGATGCACTTTAAAAAATCAGTTGTGGCTGCAAGTGAAACAAATTGTTCATATTTCTGCAGTAGTTTAGTCACAACTACATATGCCTTAAAACAAGTATATAAAATCCTTCAGAAACATGACAGGGGAGAAAAGATATCTTGAAATTATCTATTGTATCAGCAGTGATACTTTCTATTGACTTCCACAGACTCTATTCAGTCCTCTGTTTTAAAATTAGATACTGCCCCAAAGCTGGTCACTGTAGAAATTTTGAAGGCCTGGCTTGTTTCCAGCTGTTCCTTAATTAGCTCTCTAGAGCTAACCAGAAAAAAAATATAATATCATTTAATAATAAAACTTCAGTCTCTCTGCACTCAGAGTGACATAAATGAGTCATTGATTTGAGCTCAGGGAAGTGACTTCTCAAACTGTAATCCTATAACCTCACAAACTCCCCTTTTTGACTTGCAGTGCTGGAGAGTGAAATTTGGAGAAAACACAATGGTCCCTCCCTCCCTAGCAAGTTGTCCAAGTTATACAATTGTTGAGCAGCTGTAGAGGAGAAGATGGTTATCTTCAGCCTCTTCAGAAAATGGGAGTAAGGAATGTGAGAATTTTCTGCCTGCAGTTCTGTTAGAGTTCAAGAAAAGAAATCCTAAGAAATTTTTCTTTAGTCATGATTAACATGCTGACTTATTATATTTGGGGATTTTTAGAATGGATTACATACAGTGACTGCCTAATAAAGTTCACTCAGATGCCATCATCACTATTAGGAATGGTGATGGAGCATGAGCTCAAAATGACAGGTAGCACTACATCATATTACTTTTCATCAAATTGCCTTTTCTATTTAAATTTCTAAAATAGAACTTTTATCTGTTTTGTAGAAAACTTAAATTGCTGGTGATGCTTATTTGTATTGAATGAAGAGAGAAAGGTTACACGACTTGTGAAATGTCTGGAATATGGTAAGGAATGCATTACTTGTCAATGAAAAAGTTTCATTAGAGAAATAAAGAAAAAAGATTTTAAGGGCAAGAAATATTCTGTGTATCTAAAATTCCAAAGTATTGGCATATTATGCTCACATTATTCTGTGCTAAATGTATTTTCTTCAAGTAAAGCTACAAAGCAACAGTCTTACCTCAACTATACCTATTTTTCCATCAGTAGACTTCCCATATTGGTCCACAAAAGCTTTCATTTCAGGTGTTAAATCCTACAAAGTTACAATGATAGAAGCATTACTTTAAAATACAATAAACATACATAAACATACTTGAATAATCTATTATTTGCCAAATAATACACCACATTTAATGAAGTACTCACACATTGCAGCTGTAGTCATCAAGTTTAAATGAAAATGACCATTGTTTTTTGTCATAAATAACGTTATTCTGATAAATTTTACTTCCTAGGAAATTATATTATAGCCAGTGTGAATGATTGGCATCTAAATACTTAGAATGCTATTATAATTTACAGAATGAAAAAAATTATGAAGACAGATGTGTTAGAAGATGTGTCTAACAGTCCCTTTGTTTAGGATGGTGACAGTGAAGTTCATAGGCAATTATTACTCCGTTTTCTCAGTTTTCATTTTTAAATTAGTAACCTGAAGGCAGTGCAGAATGTTTCAAAATAAGGGAAAAATTTCAGTATAATACATCTCAACACCAAAATAGTCTTTCCACATCTTTGAGTGGATTTTTCCTGAACAATGGATGCTATTTTGGTCTTAAAAGATCTCATCACAGTATCATATTTTTCACTGTTTAGTATTTGGTTATCATGGAAACAGAATCAAAATGTCACTGCTTAAATGTAGAAAGGGAGATTTAGGCGGGAAAACTTTAAGCAATACCTTAAATCTGACAGAATAAAGCCATTATTGTTGTCCATATATATTATGGCCCCTGCTATACATCTGTTCCCTAAAGACTGTTCTCATTCTAGGCTACGGCAAAAAGTTCCAGCCTTGGGGTAAATATCTAAATATTTGACTTCACACTTCAACTTGACTTGCCTTTCTTTGATATGTCATCAACCTTCAATAGTGATTAAACTTTTAATTTTCGTTGTATTTCTTAGAGGTAGAAGCTATTGAAACCATTCAGCAAGAATAAGGTTACAGTTACATTGAAACAATGGACAATTCTACAGTTATAGATGAAGTTATGTCAGACTTTAGAAATTAGAGGCTTAGTTGTTATAATAGATCTGATTATATAGGACCTAAATGATTTTCTCACTGGAGACATGGAGACTCTCAGCTGTACAAAGTCCGTGTAGCTTGTCCCAAATTTCACCTACCAAAGCTAACTAAAATGTCAGTTCCTTGTAGCTGATACAGTCACGGCCTAGTATCCTATTTCTGTCAAAGTCATCCATAGCAGGTTAGTAATTTGCTGTGGCTTTAATTAGAGATGTGGTTATTAATATAATGGACTTCAAAGTCACCTTTCATCTAATGATCCCAAAGTGGGGACAAGTTTGCTTAGCAGATAGAATGGAGAATTAGACACTTGGATTTTAATTAGTCCTGGTTAAATATTTTACTAATCTTTCTAATAGTAGCTCTGCAGTGCCAGACGTGTCCAGCCATTGAAGGAGGCACAGTTGACTACAGGTTAAACAAAACAGGAAACTTATTTTCTAGTTCATTATTCAGAAATTATGGTGAGTTTTTTGGTTCACTTCACCTGCTCATGAGCTGCTTGAAGAGTTGTGTTATTCAAATAAATATTTTTGATCAAAAAAACTTGCCTAATTTAACCAAGTCTAGTCCTGAACCTGACAGAGATGCAGTGCTCAATTTTTGAAATGAAGAACAAGCTAGCCCTTCACACCTCAGTCAGACACCTCAGAAAAGATACTTTTCCAACAAGTGGAAAAAATTAGCTTTTTTTATATTATTTGAAAATGTAAGGCTAGTTGGCACTACAGAAACATTCACATAATTGTACTCATAAATCCCATATTTCAGTGTAGAAATATTGTCATTATCTATATAGGCAGGGAAAGTGAGAAGCAGGTGTGGAATAGTTCAGACAAGATCCACCCATTGACACTTTCTCAACCTCTGCATTGGTCACTCATACCCCAGAGTTTCTTTCGGCAATTGGCACACCCAAATACAGAATGTATTGCATAAATGTGGGTCACAATAAACAGAAGCTATGTTTATACACTTTTGTAGCTTTTATCTTTAAAAAAGAATTCTTTTAACATGGCTGAAGTTATACCAGATCAATTCAGTATCTACCATAATGCATGAAGCAAAAAGGACTAATGTCACCAAAGCCCAAGCAATAAAACTTCTGAGTAGACATTCCCCCCTTTCTGGCGTGCTAGCCTGAATCAAGCTGCATGCTACCTCTCTGTCTGAGAAAAAGCTGCTGTGAAAGTACAGCTTACTGAATGGATTAATACAAGGATTAGCATCAGAACATAATTAGAACAGTTCTGCAGTTGGGAAGAATATTGGGAAATATTAAACCATCCTATTCAATGACAGCATCAATGTAATTCTTTAATGCATATGGCATGACTGATGTAAAATCCAGCTATGAAGAATGCATAATTGAATATTTCAAAAATAGTGAGCCGAAGAGTGACCTGAAATCCAGAAGTTAATGATGACAAAGAAGCTTTGGGGTGTTAAAAGAAGGACAGACAAGGAAATGACATATAACCTACACTAGTTTCTCAGTGTGTCCCTTCTGGCAAAAGAATAGATATTCAAAGATACTGAATTAGCATCCCGTGAGACAAGAAATGAACTAATGAGATGCTTGTTTAGCAAATGAGCCTTTAAATGCAAGAATCAGGTTAGATTTGAAAACTAAGATGACATATAGACGTACTCCAGAGCCCACAGACCAGGTGCTGAATTTGGTTTTGCTACTGTAGATTGCTCTTTACAGCAGAATACTCCAAGGCTAGGTTTGAATCAGAGAAATGGGACAGAAAAAATTAAACATCTGAGCATTTTTAGAATACAGTGTCAGATATCAGCAGGAGTTATTTAAAAAACCCAAATTTATCATAACATTTGTAGCAGATAAGAAAAATCCTGCAAGGGTTTCTATGTTGCTTTGAGTGGGCTGTGTTTTTAAGAGATGTGCACTTGCTTTGAGAGAGAAAAGATCCTGACCTTAAAATCATAAGTATTTTTTACCTTGAGCTTCTAATTAACTTTTTAACTACTCAATAATATATTAGCATTTCTACTAACAATGCCATTAAAAATAAATATAAAGAGGCTTTAATATCTTCTTTCTACTGAGCAAACATAAGTTTCCTGCACTTTAGCACAGAAGATATTATTTCTGTTGCAGTACTTGAAGCATATTGAAGTTGTTTAATCTTTTCTGTGAAAAAAAAGACATTTTTTCTCCTGAAAAACCCACATTCCTTTCCCAATTTTCTGTTTTGTTTTGAGGGTTTTTTTAACTTCAATTTTGCTTTCTTTTATTTTTAATTTTAATTTAACTTGCGCTCAGGAAAATGAGCCTACACCAATGTCTCTAATAAGAATTAACTGCTACCTAGACTGCAGTAACATTAGAGGCATTGCTGGGAGACAGATTTTCATATGTGCAAAGTTTGTACTCATACAATTTATATGATACAATTTTCCACAAAAACAATTATTCATATTAATTTTTTTTCTCTATTTAGGTCTAAAATAGGAACTTTAAAAGAAAACTTAATTATTGAAAAGCTATTTCTTAATTTGGAGGCATTCTTACTATGAAGTATTAATCTATTTCCTCCATGCACACGTCATCCACCTAAATTATTATTTTTTCTGTTTCTTCTGAAGTCTTTTAGCATAGATTCATTTAGATTGATTCCATTAAGTTATATATTGGACTTTGATACTAAAAGTGGCTGTATTTTTACACGGAATCTTTAATTTCTTTCTTTCTCTCTTTTCTTTTCCTCCCTGCATGGGTATAGTTTAGAGAAAATTAATAATAATTGTTTCTATAACTCATACACAGAAGTGTTTTGACAACACTGTCAAAAACTTCACTGTCTCTGAGCCATTTAAACAAACAGGATTTGGTACTCTTAATCCTGGTGAAGAGCAATAAGTGTTCAGGAGTCATCTGCAGATCTATTTAGTGACCACCAAGGGGCAGAAACGTATTTCAGCCCGTGCTGCCCATTAGGTGTGAAATTAAGAGTCCAACTACCCCGAAGTTCTGGGTTTTTCTCTTCCTCTTTTTATATTTCTCTCCTTTTTTTTTTTTTTTTTTTTTTTCCTTTGTTTTTTCTTTGGGTTTTTTTGGTTTTCTCTCCCTCCTTCTCCCCGCCAGGTTTTTTTTGAGTACATATCTGGATCAGACAAGACTACTTGCAATGGGATAAGGTCCCATCCAAGACAAAAAGACAGCATCCATACATTTCTTGACTTTTCTTTTTAAGCACTGTCAGAAGTATCAGCTTGTAGCCTGGCAAGGCACGAGTGGGAGCCTCATCAGTGAGGTGGACCCTGGTTTCACCTTTCCAAAGCAGACGATTGATCGATGTGCAACCTGCTCGTTTCTAACCCAGCTATTTCCCTCTGCCCGGTGCGGCAGGTGCATGAACCGTGTGACGGCAGGAGAGAACAGAAGGAACTGGGGCACTGGAGTTTGCTCAAGAAAACTCTTCTTTCCCGAAGAAGACGGAAAAGCGGGGCGAAACATTAACCTACCAAGCCTGCCTTCTTCCGTGCCTGCTGCAGCTCCTGGATGAAGTTTTGTAGCTCCTTCCCGTCCATGAACCCATTGCCTACAACAGAAAGAGTTACGGCTGCCGTCAGCGCTCCCTCCAAACTCTCTCTCCGTTCTCCAGCGCCGGCAGCGGCGTCTCGACCCGGCTCTCCTCCCGGCGAGCGCTCCCCGCGCCCCTCGCCCGGCCCCGGCCCCTGAGGGCTCCGGGGCTGCGCCCGAGGCTGCGGGCGGCGGGCGGGCAGCCGGGCTGTGCCCCCAGCCTCCCGCGGGCTCGCCCCCTCGCCCCCGCGCCCCCGCCGCCCCGGAGGGAAAGGAGTCACCGTCGGAGTCGTAGTGGTGCCAGATCTCGAAGAACTGGGCTGCCGAGATCTCCACGCCCTGCAGGTGCGTCTCCGCCGTCATGGTGGGCGCGGGGCGGCGCGGGGGCGCTGTCCGCGGTCCTGACTCGGCTCTGGCCGCAGCCGGCGCGGAACGGCAGCGGCGGCTCCGACGGCTCCTCCCGCCGCCGCCCCGCCGAGGGCTATTTATGAGGCCGTCCCGGCCGGGCCACTCCCCCGGCGCTGCCCTCCCTCTCCGCGGGCCCGGCGCGGGGGGGCCGGGGTCTCCCGACGGCGGCACCGCGGCCGAGCCGGCCCGGCGGCGGAGCCCTCGGGAACCGAGCCCGCTGGACGCTGGAGGGTGTGAGGGTGCCGAGCGGGGAGCCCGAGCGCCGAGAGCAGCGCTGCGCGACCCGCTCAGGAGCTCCTGCGCATCCCTCGCTGTGCCCGTGAGGCCTGGGGACCGAGGGTGAGCGCGGCCGCCCGGTTCAGCCGTGGGGTTCCCTGTGGAACACGGTCCTGGATTTTAGAGCTTGGCTCGCAGCACCTCAGGCTGTCCTGGTACAAGTAAAAACCACTTGGGCCACCATACGGGGTGCAAGGAACCCGTTTTTCACTGTTCCATCCCCAGTCCAGACCTTCAGACAGCTTTGCACAGAGCTGATCTCTGAAGAGCCTGATATTCCTTCTGAGATACTACGGGATTTTGAGATATCCATATGGAGAACATGGAAATAGTGCAGAGGCATGAGGGACACTACCATAGCCTGCTCTTTTTGTTGGTAGACCAGCTTTGGAGACTAGCTCTCTTATAAGCAGTGAGTTGGAGGAAGGGGACAGAGCAGCTTACAAACGTCTTCCTCTTGCAGTGGCGAAACATGGTGCTGTGCTGGTAATGCTGATCAAGTCCCTTTTGGGATAAGTAATTTTAGTCATTATGGCTACCTGGGTAGTCTGAAGCACTGAAACTGCCTTTCTCCTTCCAGGAGTGTTCTTCAGATACTACACTGAGTTACAATGGTTTGATGGTCAAGATCACTGGCGGACAGGACACTCCCAAATGCAGTAGGTAGTACAGTAAAGATGAGAGATGCAGACAGCTGGGAAAGCCAGAAACATCCGTGTGTTAAGTGATCAGCATGACTAACAATAGGGCAATAGTATGTTAAGACTCACAAATAGCATGAGCATAACAAAATAACAGGATAATGCAGAAGACAGCAAAATGCCAAAGGGGATGGATAACCCATCAGGATGAGAGAGGGATATTTAGTTAAAGTCTGACATGTCGTGAGAGGGATTTCAGCAGATTGGGTGGCTGAAATCTTGTATGCATTATGGAATAAGATGTGGACATAGTGATTAAGTAATAATGAGACCTTGTACTTGATTCCTTCCATCTTTCCATTCTCCTGTTTCTCCACCTCTTATGTGCAGCCCTCTCTCCTTCTGGCACTGCTGTTTGGCTGTGAGCTCTTCAAGACATGCACCAGGTAGCCTCTGTTTTTTTAGCTACTGAACAAAGCAGCAGCAAAGAGAAAAGACACAAGAAACTGATTATTAATCTCTTCAGTTCAAAATATTTGTATTAGTGAAAAATATTTAGACTAGTTTTGCCATCACAAATACCCATTATATTTGAAAAAGGGCTGAAGAAATTTTAATATTTCCTTACAATCAGGCTCTGTGTTTCACCACGTAAAAAAAAAAAAAAAAATCGTGACTGGACCAATTTCCCATCTAGGAACCACTTTTAAGGCATGGCTTTCTCAGAGAAGGAGACTTCAGTGAGAGTCGTATCATGAAACTTTTGTAATGTGCCTATATCTTTTATTAAAAATAAAAATCTGAACCTAATACATTTTCATAAAGTAGCAATAATGACCAGAAAAGAGAGAATTCATGAGGCTTATTTTTACAAGGATTGAGGACATGGCAGAGCACTGGCCTCAACAAATGGAAGCACAGTGAATCAAGCCTGGGATTATTCTTTGTACTTGGAAAAGACAATGGGGTGCCAGTGACGCAAGGACACTGGAAGGAGACAAAGGTGGAACTAGCATTTCCTTCATTTTTAGATAGAAGATGTCTGTGCCAGTGAGGCAACTTCTTATATGCCAAGCATATTGAATTACCCTGTCCAGTGCAGAATTTCAGCTTCCAGCAAGCCTGCAGGAAAAGAAACCAAGTACTGAACCTGTTTCAACAGACCTCTGACTTGCATCTGATGTTGATTTGCTCCTTGCTGCTTACCATTTTCTAATGGCACATCACATCTCGTCCCTTTTCCCTGACCCAAAAGACTGTAGCTGAATGGGAACAAAGAATTTAGTGTTGTTTGGGACCAGCTCAACCTTGTTCATCTGTCTGTTCAGACTTTTAAGCGAACAGGAGCTGCAATGTTTACATTTTCAAAAGTTCTCAGAATAAAATATTTTACATAGGTCATACGTGGCCAGGAGGATTTAAAAGAATGAACTTTTGCTGCTTCTCCCCGTAACTGTACAACTGAATGCAGATGCTTGGACACGTTGACCTCTCATTATGCTAACATCTACAAAATCAGTGCTGACCCTAGAGCATTTATGCATCTTTGTGTGTTCTTTATAAAACAGTATATCAAGGTGAATGGGTTTATAAGTTCTCTGCTGCACTTGACATGATCCTTCTGCACAGGCATAAAAGTAGCAGACATTTCCGTGCAAAAATAATCACTTACATAACTAACTGCACACCATATTTTTATGATTAATGAATAACCAAGCCAGCATTCATATTTAATCCCACTGGACTCTGCTTATGCAAAACTAAATCAGAAACTGGTCATTTCAATGCAAGAAGCTATTAATTTCCATTGAAAGAGGAAGCACTGGAAAACATTTGAAAATGTAGATATATACAGGATGTGATCCATAACCCAATGAAGTCCATGCGTGTTTTCCCTGTGATTCTAGAGGGCTTTGTGAAAGGACAAAATTCTTCTCATTTTCAGAAATTATATGTATGGTGATAAGCAGATATACATATTGATTAATGAATTACTTTACTGAGAAGCCCAAGCCTTATCGTTCATTTTTACAAGAGCTACATGAGCCAGATCCATATCTGGCAGAAATCAGAAAAACTACACTGAAGCTAGCTGGGAATTTGACTCAGTATCTGAGTGATGATGATTTTCTTTGAAAACATTTGTTGTTCAAATGCTTTCCATTAATATTTTTTTGTATGTGACTTTTCTGAGACTTCTTAACACTGACTACCAGACTTTTCTCTTCACTCCCAGGAAAGCACCTAATGATAATAGCCCAAGGGTTTCTCAAAATGTGTGGAAATCAAACATGCCAATTATAAATTAGAATATCCCCCAAATAAATAACAGGACAAGTAATTCTCAGTCAGAAAACATAAAAATTTAAGCATCATGTGAAGCATCACAAACTTGATTTTGTTGAGCAGAGATCAAAAGAGATGCAAATATAAGAACTTTCAAATGGACACGTCCAATGTGAACGACACAAAAGCTCTACAAGGACCACAGAAGTTGCTTACTTAGCTATTCTCAGCCCATCATCAGAAGGTATATAAAAGGCAGAACTGTTTTGTCCCTTCTCTTTTGAAAGATCACTCTCTTGTGTGATCCTGAGTTGTAGCTGGATTTCTTCTTTGCTATTAGATCTTTAGTGACTATTAGCAGCACAGTCATTCCTTAAAGATGTGGAAGGAAATCCTGGTCTTGGGCTGAAATTGCCAGCTTTTCCATATGGAAACATAAGAGTAAGAAGCATTTTGAAGCAAGTGATTTCAGAGATTTTAATTATAACCTTTTCAAGATACAGAGAAAGTGTATCTTGCTCTTCTACACTCTTAAATTAAAATACATATCTGAAAAAATCATAACTGTATGTCCTTCAGAAGAGAAAAGGTATGAAGATTATGTTAATTCTGAAAAAAGGAAAACTCCTGTACCTATACAGAGTATAGCATAGCATAGCACAGTATAGTATAACCTATCCTGCTATTGTCAGTCTTAATGGTGACAGCTGTACAAACCAGATGATAGATAAGGGCTAGTGCTTTATAAAGGCATCCTTGGAACTCAAACTATGGAAGATTTTTTTCTTTTAAATCTTTGATCCAGGTACTCAAATAAGATCCCCAAGCCTGACACATAAGCCAGGCAGAGAAGCTGGAACAGTGTTGGTACCTGGCCTGGGCAGTGGCAGAATTTGCAGAAGTAATGTTGAGATCTAGAATGCAGCTTGAGTGTGCAACTACCACCAAGTATGGCTGCTTGTGGGTAGGGGAATGTGTCTTTTTGGCTGATACTACAGAATAGTTTATTGCTTAGTTTTTCTTAATCTACATTTCGATCAATATTTGTATCCTTTAAAAATGAAAAAGAAAATGCAACATTGAAACGCACTTTCTATGTTAAGCTGCCCTTGGATTATATAGTCATTATGGTAAACCACTACTGGCACAGGAAATATATTATGTAAATAGTTGAATACACAAGCCTTTGCCTTTTTTTTGCAGACAGTGTTATATAGAGACACAAATATATTTTTCATGCACAAGACAGAATTGTCCAAAGTAATTTGAGAACTTAAAATATATTTTAATAGAAACTGCAAATTGATGAGTCACTTGTGAATTCAGATTGCAGCATAATCCAAGCCTTAACCTTCTGACAGATGAAGCTAGGGCCTAGTTCATCCCTTTCTAATCCACTTTATATCTTTACAGTCTCATCTGTAGCTTTCTAAGAAGAAACATAATGACAAGGCAAAGCTCAACAACAGTTTTATTAGCACTAGAAGGCCAATAGTCTATGCAACCATGCTTTGTCATGTCTTCCTATCCTGTAAAATCCTCAGAGACATCAGAACAGTTAATTCTTTACTTTGCAGCTCCCTTCCTTCAAAAGCTAAATGGATGCACAGCATGGACCTCACAGGTGGTACTGATGTAACTCCAACCCAGCCATTCCCAAGAGCTGGGAGCATGATAGCCTTTGACTCCAGACATGGGGAAACAGCTTTTTTGTTTGAAGGAATATAGCACCACGTTCATGCATGAAAGGTTGTACTGGCTTGTCAGTGTTTCAGTGCCACCAGAAATAGCACCTGATGTGGACTGGATCTGTTTGATGATCTATTCCTTACTATAGACTAACTATAGCCAAGCAGAAAATAAGTAATGCATTTAGCCTCAGCTTTCCCAAGCTATGCCTAACTTTGTATTGTCTTGTATTTTGCTGCTAAGTACCTGGCTAACTATGAGATTTAAAAGAGCCTTAGGGATGATCTAACTCATACCAGAAGAAAGCAGCTTGGGGATGACCTAACTCATTCCAGGAAAAACAGCTTCTCTTGCCCACCGGCCACACTCCCATAATACTTTTACCCTGATGGCCTGTGAAGTGTTGTGCAATTACTGCTATGGCCAAAGCTACTCCTGCCACAAGGAGACCTTCAGCCTTGAGTTTTCTCCATGGCACAGACTGGCTGGGGAAGGGCTGCACTTTACTGGACCCAGTGCTATCTATGAGAGCCTGATCCAGTGTCCATCCTTGATTTTCAGTGAGTTTCAGTGGGATTTTTAGTTTTTATGCTAAAAATGGATTTATGGATTTTTATTTTCTTTTTGTGTGGATTTTCCTCCTGTCCCACTGTTTGGATTATGTATATTTGCATGCAATTCCAAGCAAATTCAGCAGAGTTTAATTGTCTAGCAAGTACTTACCTGGGATGTTAGTGCTACTAATAGTGGTAGTAGTTACTAAAGTTTTCAGATATCTGCCTTGTGAGACATTTTACTGGAAGACAGCTGGAAATTTAGGATCCTAATTTAGAAGGTTTACCTGCCCGTTTGGAGGATTTTAGAGCTCCTTTTGAGCATTTAGGACATTTTCACTTTACATCCTGGAGAATTCAGACTGTGGCTGGTTTACAGGGCAGTATACATGCTTTGGCCAAGCATTAGCTCTGCAGTGGGAGGAGAGCTGGGTGTGTGTCAGTGGTCCCTGTTCCCAGAGTCCTCACTTCCTGAACACTGACTTCTTTTTTTTTGCAAAGAAACCTGAGCTGACAGCTGAAAGGAAAAATAGCACGCCCACAGGTCCTGCTGTCCTGGTGAGTGGGGGAGCAGGGCTGTGGGGAGCACCCTGAGCACACCTGCCCTGCAGTCCAGGGCACATCCATAGGGCACTATTTTATTGGAAGAAAAGCTGATTATGTGACCAAAGGCATGGACCTTAGGGAAACACTAGATGTGATGGGATCCATGTTGAATGGTTCGGTGGATCAATGCCCTGGGGACAGAATGAGAGGCAAATCTTCCTCTCTGTTTTCTTTGCATCATCTGAACTGAACTCAATGCTCTTTAAGAAGAGCATGAATCATGAGAAACACAACCTGTGTCCCAGTGTAGTTATATAGGATGATCACACACTGTTAATTTGTAACTAGGAAATGTAACTAGGAAATTTCTTCATAAAGAGTTAAAAACATAAACCATAGTCTTTTCTTGTTTGACCTCACAGCACAGGCCTATCTCACACAATCTGTGTGCTACAAGGGTCTACCACAACAGAACAGTTATTTGAAAAACTATTCATTTTAGCAAAGTTACAGAATATGAAGTTGTTTAATAAGTAGCTGCAACCTTTTGTAAGTAATGGAAAAACTTGTGTTATCTCATTCCAAATTCTTTTATTACAGTTATAGGTCAACCCACACAACTTGAAAGCCATAAAATTACACAGTGAGAGTCTCAAAGGGTAATATGGAAAAAACAATAAATAAAGCAAACAATATTATAAGGTGAACAGGTTCATCTTCCAACTGTGCTGAACTCAAAACTAGCTCAGCAAAAATGACGTAAGTGCCATTGTAATAAAAATTTCAGTCACTGCATGCAGCTGCACAGCATTGTGAGTTCTCGGTATGGACAAAAATATGTGTGATCAATTATTACTGCAACTAGAAGTCTACAGAAGCAGGTGTGTAACTCTGGTTTTTTTTCCACGCAAATACCATAACTATAGTTCAGCTGTAAAGTCCATTCTTATGCACAGCTCTCACTGAAGATCAGTGCCTGGTAGTCCTTTATATAAAAATGAGAATAACTCTTCTGTATGCTGTTTATTTCCCAGATTATATGAGCTCTTTTAACATAGATTGTTGCATTGTTCTACTTTTAACTTTCTTCTATGCTTCATATTTCCACCATTTTATCTTCTTTCTTATCCACAGATTAAAATGTGTGTGATTTTATCTAGAATATAGAGTATTTCACTTGTAAGAAGACTTTAGAACACTGTTTTCAATCCCTGATCTATTAAAAAAAAGAAGTTCTTTAGAAATTTAAATAATTTACTTTGTAGATGAGTTCAAAATTTAGAAAAGAGAATTTTACTAAGGCATCTCTTTTTTAAATCTCTTAGGCAAATTACTTCTGAAGGAACTGACAGCTTCTTCTAAGTAGCTCCTGGAAATGATTGCAGCATCTGATAATCACAGCGACTTCTTGGAACCTTGTAAATGATACATTAAAAAGTATTTATTTTGTTTTATTTCAAAATTCGATCCATTCTACATGCTTCCATTGAAGTTCAAGGTTAGAAGCTTTCCTTCCAACAATTCATAACATAACCACTTATCAAAATTGTCCAAAGTCTGCAGCAAAATTATGATTAGAAGGTTTGATATAAAAGCTAGACCCTTTTCTGAGAAAAGATCAGGGCCTCACCTCATGATTGTGGAAAGAAATGACATTTACAACAGCCAGAGAATGGAAAATGTTAGCAAGTTAAAGCAAACAGAAGCTAAACGTTTGGCTTTCACAACACAAGAGTGCAGTGTGTCCAACCTGTTATCAGTTTACAACTTTAGCCTCACAGTCCTCTTTCCAAACTCACTAAGTTCTTTGTTACTTTTTGATTGAGATCAACCTGGATTGAGTGGCCGTTCCCACTGTGCCTCATGCAGTACTGCTGCTGTGGGAGCCAGCAGAAGTGTAAGGGCTGTCAGACCAACCTGCTGCACTATTTCTCATCAGTGAATGTGAGTATTTAGTATCTCCCATGGAAAGATTTTGAGGAGCTTGCTTTCTCTTCTCAACTAGCTGTTGCCACCAGCAGGGTTGCCAATTTGACCAAGTGGAAGCAATGTAAATCAGGAAAAGTTCATCTGATATTTAAATAGCTCTGAACTAAGCAAAACAAAGACATTTTGCACTCAATCATGCAGGAAAAATGTGCCATTCATACTTCAATTGGTCTCTGTACTTTCAGGGCACAAACTTACCTGCTCAGGTGATTTTGTCTTGGTCTCACCAATTGCAATACAAATCTGACCTCAGCTCCAGGTTTCTAGCCCCATGTCAGTTTGTGTGAGAAGCATAGAGACACTTCCAGAAAGCCTCTTGTCTTCCACAGTCCCACCAGCAGGATTTTTACACAGGTTTTCTTTGTGTTCCACCATTAGCTGTAATAGGGCTCTTCACATGGGAATCCTACATATTCCGGTGCTTGGGCTGGCTCTCAGATGCCATTTTGTCTGCAGTAAACCAATCCCAGACTTGCTGGGAATTAGAATAATAGGCAAAGGTTTCCTGCAACTTTTCAGCAATGTCTCACTGGCTGTATCAGTCACTCATTTTCAGAATGACTAATTTGAAATGTCTGTCCCTCTGCTTCTCACCATGTCCCTACTCTTTCCACAGTCTGGAGGAAGGTAAGGAAGTCCTCAGTGCCATGGATAGGCATGGAAAAGGCAAAAATGACAGATAAATGAGTGTGAAACAGCCTGAAACATATCAATCTGTGTCCAGAATGGACAGAGAAAAATATCCCAGAAAGCTCCCCCAAAAAAATGAATGAAGCAACTGAGAAATAATGGAATTGTGAGCTTTAACACCAGCATCGCTGCAGCCTGACAGAGCCTGAGTTAGACTTGAAGGAAGACTCAAGAAAGGATTATTCTTCTCCCTCCACCTATATGGGCAGTGACTCTATCCAGCCATATGTTAGAAGATGAACTGTTCTGATGCAGACAGCTGATGCAGTAGCTTCTCTTGAAGTCACAGAGGACACACACACCAGAAAGTAAATATTTGTTCTGGTGGTGAGCTCCATTCAAGTCCTGCATTTACGTAATGGAGCATATGCTTGACTGACCAAAATCTTGTACTCTGGGTACCTCATATACTTTAGAACAGGATTATTCTGATTTGCCATTCCCATGCCATTCTGATTTGCCAAACTTTGTGGTTCCCTTTATTTCATGACTATCTTATATGCCTTTTGGGGTGGCACTTCTCTTCTCTGTGATATTCTCTGGTGTACACGTAAGTGGAGAAATTAGGAGTGTTTCACATGGCTGCTCTTCAGATTCTGAAACACATAGAGCCTTTATCTTTGAGAAAAGTTTGCTAACTTCAGTGACCCTTTCCAGCACTGTTTCTAAAGACTTAGAACAATCTCTTTTACCATACATTTTCCATTGACAAGCCAAGTTCCTAGAGCAGGATTAATCTTTAATCTTTATAATTAATGTTTCAAATAGCCTGAAGATGCATTTTTAAATACTGCAAGCTGCATCTTCCCTGCATGCCAGGGCAGGACTTTTATAGTTCACAATGCACACGTCTGGCTTGTTGATGCTTTGCATGTTGATATAAAAGCCATAATACTTCTCCAGTTTCTTACGCAGGACTCATATTCTTCCCTCTTGCTACACATACAGCTTCAAGGTCATTTGTTCTTAAAACTAATGTACAAAGCAGATACAATTCAAGAAAGTGGGAGGAGGCTTTGATTTCACAGTGGGCAGGCTGCATTCTTTAGGCAACAGAGTTGGCAGAAGATTTCTTCATGGTCACTTCTTCTCGGGGAGAACAGTGGTAATTGCAATTCATGAACTCCTCCCTCTCCATATCATTAAAAGACAGTAAAGCACAAGCAAACAGCAATAGAGTGCTCCTAAACTGTTGGCAACCAGAAAGTATCTGGAATTTGCATGTTGAAGACATGGCCCGGGAAATCCCACCAGAGGTGACCTCCATGGAGCAGCCCAAGTTCAAGCAGGATCTTTGCCCTGGGCTAAGTGGATGCTCAATGTGATTTTCTGTTCTTGGAACCAGAGTTGTTAAAAAATACTAGAAAACAAGTAAAAATACAACACTCAACAGCCCAGTTTTTCAAGTGGATCTTTCTTTCTCCTAGGAGAAGGAAAGTTTGGCAAGAGAATAATGCATATTGTTCAGTCAGATTGCCTGATAAAGGCAATACAGTTTAGAGATTTATATCTGTCTCCAAAGTCTATATCTAGGCACCTGTGAACACACTGTATGACTTTCCAAAACTCAAATGCACACAGATCCTATAAAGGCATTGGAAGCAGCAGATACTTCACCATCATTTCCTGAAGGATTTTTCCTGAAGGTGGCAAAGATTATCATCCTTATCAGTTTTAGGACCTTTTGTGGTGTGTACTGTAGCTCAAGATGGAAGAAAGTGAATATCCTAAGTGGAATAAAATATTTTCTTAAATCAGGACCATAGCTAATTTATGATTACAACTGCAAGGGCCACTGAAACATGCATAACTGTGCTGAACGGTCTTCATATTTAGGTGTCTGATGTTTCATTTAACTCCAGGGAGCTGAAGCTGTAAGTTTGGAAAGTTTACAAATTTCCTGTGTCTACAATTCAGTGCAAGCTCCACAATGATCAAGAGATTATATCAAATTTTCCCAACACTAAAAGAGAGGAGATTAAGTGACTAGTCTAAGATAAAACTAGTTGGATCAGATATAGTTAACTTGAATTGCTTGTGAAGATCTATTTTAAACTTAAGATTAACAAGTTTGTATTGCTGCAGGCATCACACTCTCAGACTGGTTAACACCAGTTGCTCTCCCGGACATGCTCTCCAGACTAACCAGGCATGAAGTAACAGAAACTAAATATAGGTTTCTATTTTTGTTAGGTGTTGTCCTTACCAGGTAAAATTTCTCATTCCTTCTCTTAGTAGCATGGATGGTTTTTATACTGTCACTTTCTTTAAAACAGAGGCAAAGCAGCTATAGAGTGATCACTGCTAAGTATTTGACATTGGCAAATAAAAGTATCTGGAACCATCAAAGGAAATTTGGTGCAATTGTTTTAGTAGCTCTCCTTAATGATGTTGAAGTCTTTCTAATACCTTTAAGTATGTGGTATTTATAAAAATATGACTTAAATCACTGCTCATGCAAATGCTGTTAGCTGTCAGGGAGTGCTAGTCTGGGAGATGTACCTTGGCTTCAGTCTCCACTATCAGCATTACTGGTTTGGTTTTTTTGATTGTTGGTTTTTGTTTTTGTTTGGTTTTTTTTTTTTTTTCCTACCTCCCTTTGGACCGGAATTCTTTTCTAATCAAACATTTGCGCTTTTGTGTATAATTCAGAATGTTCTGGAATCTTTTTTATTTTGTTAGTTTGTGGGAGAAAAAAGACAACAAAAACTTTAATATGTGTCAATTTCTGTGGTGTTAGAAAACAAGAAAATTAGCTGCTCATTTTTAATTTTTTTCCCCCTCAGGGTTTTGTTAGGAGAAGGTAAGAGAGAGGTCCTTTAAGCTTTAGCAGGAAATATCCTTGTTTTACCAGCTCCTGCAGTCTTGGCTCAGTAAGGCACCTTGTTACCAGGTCACCATGCCCAAGAAATCTCACACCACTGGAAGGAGTCCCAGATACTCTTATTCAAACACTCCCCCAGATCAGCTTTGTATCCTCCACACAAAGCAGCCTTAACATCATATTAACTGGCCTCCAGATGATCCCCAGCTTGGGGAGACCCCTGGTTACCGAGAAAAATTAGTTTGACACCTGCACCTTTGTGGACAAGATGGCTTGGTAGGTGAGCAAATTACTCTCAGTAATTAGACAAATCATTCAGCATTTGTAATGACCAGGACAAGACCTGTAGGGGAGACTAGGAAGAGGGTGAACACCCAGGTCAGAGGGCATAAAAGCCACCTAAGTTCCTCCTCATTAAAGTGATGAGCAGTGCCATAGGTTTCTGTAGCTATATATTTGTGTAAATGAATTGAAACCTAAATTTTTTTTACTACATGATACACATGATACTCCACATTTGCTGTTGGAATAACCTGCTTGTAAAATTAGTTGGGCAATTTCTTGTTCCCACCTGTGCTTAAAAAAGTGGTTCTGGGAGGGAAAACCAACTTCTGCAGAATAGAGATAATAATCTAATAAGGGAAGGGAATTCAGAAACAAGAGATAAGTGGGAATCACTTCTATGTTAGTTGCTGTTATTTATATTTTCTTGATGTTTACAGCTTCAAAACCTGTAGGGTCAGTATTCAAGATTTTTGCACCTGTGGTAAATACGCCTCCAAAATTGATGCATCCCACTTTTCTTCATTTGTATGTAGGCAAAGCTTAAAAATACTTTGTTTTACAAGGTATTAGTACAAATGTTGCCTGTAGAGCAAGAGTCTGACCTAGAACAAAAGAATCCTGTTTTCTCCAGAGGAATTTGAGTGGAGCCTGAAATGCCTTTGTATTGAAAATAGTGGTGTGCAGATTTTTCCCAGTGTTTCTAAAGGTATCTCTTAAAACCATCCAAGACAATATTTCATATCTAGTTCATTTGGGTAATATGAAATGCAAAAAAGGATTAATCAGTCTTCTAAGATAAATGACACAGAGTTCATTATTTACATGGTAGACATAAAAATTCCAGCTGGTTTAATACAGATTTGAATTAAATTTGTACTGTATAAGTGAATTTCTTGCTGGTGACCTGCATCTGATGACTCAGAACTCCTTCCATGCTGGTTCTGCTTGCTCATAACCCTGTTACCAGGGCTTGCATGGTGATGGCTGTTTGTGACATAAATGTGGCAAATTCTTTGTATCCACAGTAATCTCTTGTCTTTCATTTCTTCTGCATGACCTAAAAATCTAGAAGGCATGTATCAGTGGATGAACACAAGGAAACCACCAAGCTGGGGCACATGGGTCCTCTTCCTCAAGTCTCTCTTCAGAGGTTGTCATGTCTTCTGCTGAATGCCAGACCTTAAGCCCTGGTGCTGCTTGTCCCAGACTTCGTGACACCTGCTAGTGCAGCTAGATGTCACCTTTCTTTATTTCTGTTTCCCTCAAATCCCTCTTCCTTTGATGAGAGGTATGTTGAGCTCAGGAGAGGAGAATCATTCCCAGAACTACAGTTGCTCTGGATTTCAGTGAATTCTCATTGCTGTGGACCTGGTAAGGTATCTGTCTTGCTCCAGGATTTGTACCTCTCCCCTTTCTCTTCCTGCATCTCCTAAACTCTAAAGAGCACTTTTGCCCTCTCCTTTCTGTCCGTAAGTCAGCACATGGTAGGGTACCTCAGGCTGGGGTTCTCTCCCATCCTGCCCTTGCAGCTGTTGGACACTGAATTGTGCAGCTGCATGTTCCTTTGTCCAAAGAGAAGGAGTACCTTCCCAGCACTCTCCTAAAAGAGCTAAAAGAGGAGAGCCACCTGCTTTCCTGCCTCTGTGCAGGCACTAACAGAAGGCAGGATAGAAACAGGGACATCCCTTTGCCCAAAGGAACATCTAGAGAGTAATGCTTATATTCCAGCCAATTAATATTTAATCATCCTATGTAAAATGAGAGGCTCCAACACGAAAAATTGCAAGTGGGATTTTTTCCTTCCCCTTCCCCACAAGAATACATGATAACCTAAAAGTGAGAGCTTTCCTTCCCTGAAAACTGTAAGGCACCGTGAGTTCAAATCCTTAAGAGCAGAGTAGCAGGGTGTAATCCCAGCTCCCAGCCCCTACTGAACACTTTACTCAAATTCATGGCTAAAGACTGCGGTGTGGAAGTTTCTCTTCTACTGAAATCACTGCCTGGCTTGCCTTGTATTATAATAATCCCTGATAAACTTTTCAGGTTAATTTGAAAAGCTCAGTTCTGTGTCTGCCCCATTCTTAAGTGGTCTCTACTCTGTAAAAGGAGTATTCTGAGGAGAAATGCTTTAAAATGCCCCATTATCACATCATACAGCCAGCATTTAGGGGCTGTAAATAATGCCCTTGGGGCCTGGGTGGCCCCTACCAGACTGAGCACTTTGGAAATTTCCACTTGGTTTGTAAGAATCTTCGTCCCTGCCTCCCCCCAGCTCCCAAGTCTGGAGGCAAAGGTCAGAATACACGGCCAGAACATTTACTGGTGCAATGGCTGGGTTTTACAAGGTTTGTGCTGAGGACTGTCTTACAATAAAGTACTGGCCCATTAAAAGTTGTATACTTAGGGTATGGAAAACTTAGAAATTTGCCATCTCGGAGTATTTTGCTGCCTAAGTAGGAGTATGATAAGACACACTATTTATCTTTACGGTCATAAAGTAAAGCCTGTTCTCAGATGCAGGGCTCTTTAGTGGCTGTCCATTGCTAACATGAGACTTTAGACAGATTTTATCCTTCTGACGTTCAGTGGAACAAATATCCTGTAGTTTGCAGATAAGGATCACTCCAGGATCAGTTTCAGTTTGACACAGTTGTTTCAAAATTCACCTTGGGTATATTTTTTCCCTTCAACTTTATCTAAAAAACTAATCAGCCTGGCTAATGAATTAAAGGAGTCAGAGGAATCAATGGTCCTTATTTGCATTAATTTAAATTAATACATACCTGTTTTATTAAATAAGGAGAGACAGGTCTGGTATTCATAAATAACTGATAGAGAATGAACATAATTCAGTAAAAATAGTCGTTTTCTTGTTATGAACATGCACTGAAAATATAAGTATTTTTTAAATTAAAAAGACTTATCATGTGAAAGTGATCTCTGGACGGGTAAATGGTGCAATTGAAAGGAAGGATGATAGAATAGCTGAGGTCCTGCTGTGAGGCTTAGGAGGTCTGGACTCAGTGCTCCCTGAATCGACTCCCTGAATGGCTCTGGGAGCTCTTTGGATCTCTAGTGCTTCAATTTCCCATTCATGAATTTTCTTTCTTAGAGCAGTATGGTGAAAATGAATAC
Source organism: Muscicapa striata striata (assembly GCA_030060385.1). NCBI lineage: Eukaryota > Metazoa > Chordata > Aves > Passeriformes > Muscicapidae > Muscicapa > Muscicapa striata. Next base: position 3,902,599 of record JAREIS010000018.1, read on the forward strand.
CTGAGAAGCTAAGGATGTCAGATTTTCAGTTGTGCAATATGGTAAGAATAGAAGACCAATACAAAAGAAAAAAGGTCAGTCTCTTCTGAATGGATTAAAGAAATGTAGTGGGAACACTGGAAGGGCTGACAAAGGTGTTTTGTTGAAGTCCCTCTTGCTTTTCCATGACATTCTAAGTTAGCTCTGTGATATGGAAGGCCATAAGAAACCTTATTTGAAAGCACAAGATTTGTTTCCAAAACTGTATGGTACCTAATCATTATTGAGACCTCTGGAAGATTGCACTGCATTCTTCTGAAAATTATTTTATGTATTTAAGGTAATGAACTTACTTTTCTGACTGAAGGCTGCAGAGTCAAAAATGTTCATGACTATTCCTGTAATATTTGCTCAGAAGAAAAATACTCTGAATTTAAGTCCCACTTCTGCTGAAGCATTGCAAGGACAGAGGATGTCAGCTGGCAGGACTTTATTAAATAGAGTCAGTGAGATGGCTCAGGAGGGAAACAAAACTTTTCTGAGCAAGTTCCCTCTGTGCAGAAGTAATGGACAGTTCAATGCCACATAGTTCAGTGCCATGCAGAGAAATCTGAACCATTCCTGTGGCTCCAGCTGGGAGCACAGAAACTGGGTAAGCTATGGCAGCCAGTGTGAAGTGTTGCCCTAGCATGATCTTGTTGAGGCAAAATGGGCTCATTTGCAGTAAATACTAAAGGTGAAACATTTTATGCAACCCATTTTAGTTCCTCAATAGTTATAAAAATTAACTCCTCAGATTTTCTGTGGTAATCTTATTGAAAATTACTTGATATAATCCCCATAGTTACTCTTAGGTGTCTTATGTCTCATATAAACTTCCTCAACCACTAGACAGAGAAAATGTTTGTTCCCCTCTTCCATGCAAAAATGAATGACTTTTATGGCAAGGAGGAGATGCCGTTTTGCAGGCCACAAAGAAGTGTGGGGATAGACACACAGACAGGGCCCTCTCATGCTCAGAGTTCAACCTTATTAGGACAAAAGCAGAAGCCAAATGCAGATCTCTGCATCTCAGACAGCTGTAGACCTCAACAGGGGAAGCAGGTCCCCATCAAAGGTTTGAATGAAAGGGCTGGCCATGATCAGTTTAGAAAAGAAACAAACCTCAGCAAGATTCACAAGCATTGTGGCACCAGTTCAGCATTAACCAGCACTCAGTGTAACTCCTACACTCAGGAGAAGATTGCCTGGTATGACACTGATTCCTGAAAGGCCACCTGTCCCTGAGCATCTCACTGCTTTCTTGGGGGGGAAGATTTTGAGCTAACATTTGCAAAAAGGGAGGATTCTAAGACACCTCTGTGATGTTTTTCTGCTTTGCTGACTTAGGTGGCCTCCCCTGGTTTGTCAATTTTGCCTATCTAGAAATTCTGCTCTATTTCCAGCCTGTGTAAGCCAGGCAGGCTCCCTCCCAGGGCCATACATCAGAAGGCTAGAGAACAGCTGTCTTAAGATCCCTTGTTTATCTATCCCTTTGTTAATATTCTTAACAATAGTTCAAAACTGCATTCAAATCTTCTGTCTATAGAGAAAGAAATGAAAAAAATATTTAACTTGGTTTAACAGCAGGGCAGGAAGGAATGTTCCACAGAGGTCCATGAAATTCCTATTGACTTTCTTTGTGCATCATGCTTTCGAATTTCTTCCCTCTTATGGTGAAAATGTAAGAACAAAACTCTTCAAGCTCTTTTTATTTCTGCAACAAGTTCTGGTTTTTACAGGAGTCATTTTGGGGGTACTAGAGAAAGAAGAGGGAACATTGGACTCTGGGGACACATTTCCATAGGGTAATGCTATTAAGCTGCTTGATTTGTGCACAGCATTCTGCCTTGGGATTAAGGCTAGGAAGGAATTTGGAAAACTACCTGCTCAGTCAAGTTATTTGGTTGAAGTGTGCTCACAAAGTACCCATTTGTGTTTATAACTGCTCTGTGCGGATTTTTGGCAGATGTTGTGCTGTTAGACTGAAATATGGCCCTTTGTTCTCCTTAATGATGCCATGCTGTGTTTCTGATGTCTCTGTTGGTCAGTACTCTGCCCTCTTTGCTCCAGCAGAATCAGGAATGGAAGCAGTGAGAGCAGACCATTGCAACTCCCACTCATCTGATGTTACAGGCTGGAAAAGTGAGAAGATATCTAGGAGGAAGAGCCATTTTCTTTTAATAAATTATTAACTGGTAAGTCACTCCAGCCAATCTTTGCTCAGCGGCTGATTAAAACTTGTGAGCAGGTTTTTGAGCAGACCTGGATTAATTGAAACCAAGTGCTGGAAAAGTAATATTCTGGGCAAACCTACTGAGAAAATTAGGCAGATGACACACTGTGGAGAAAATGAGAGTATGCCTACTTATATTTGTAGAAGTGTTCTCATCCTAAGTATCATAAAGCTCTTTAGAAACCTAGAAGTACACAGAGTGTGTGAGGACTGTTTTGTTTTACCCCTAGAAACAATAAGTGAATGAAGGAGGTCTTTCTATTACCACACTAGCACTGCAGTGAAGAACACCCTGTCTAGTAGCAGGTTATGTTGGCCAAATATAACTACCAAGTACCAGCTTGGCACAGTGCTGTTACTAGGGCAGCTATTTTTACTGGGAGTGATATAGCACCTGTAGCTGGTAGATGTTGTCAAAACACTGATGAAGTCTTCATCATCACAATACCCCTTAAAATGAAGAAGTGCACAGATGCAGTACAGAAATAAAGGATCATTTAAATTACTTTCTTCCCAGAGAAAAAAATTCAAACTTACTCAATTTTTATTTTTTCCTCACAACAAACACTAATTGCTAATATGATAAAAAGAAAGATACATCCAGTTTAGCAGTCACACAAGCTAAGTATTCTGACAAAGGTCATGAAAAGGTGCATATCATTTAAGGAAATAAGGTCAAAGTTTTTGATTTGCAATGACATTGGAAGTAAAGCAAGCATGATCCAGATTAAGGTACATCATAGTAAGCATCCAAGTTGACCTGCTGGAAAAAGTAATTACTGTAATTTTTCTGTTTAAAGCTGATATATATTCTCTATCTCTGATTCACGGTTGACAAGACACACAAACCTGTTCACCTTTTAACACCAGGAAGACTTTTTATGGCTCTGCAATTGTAGCTTTCTTGGAAGAAGCCCTCTGGGACCTCAGATTGCCAGTCATTCTGCAACTGTGTGCTTCAGAGTTTAAATGGGGACCTGAAATAAACAAATACCACACATTTCTTAGAAGTGATTAAATGTTCTCAGAACACTATATTCTAAAAAAAAAAAAAAAAAAAAAAAGCAGCTGTATATAATTGTATACTTGTGTTCAAAAGAGACCTTACTCTACAGCCACAGAGGTGTATCATTAATGAACAGCAAATTAATCAAAACATTCTTCTGATAATGTGCTTTGCTTCAACTTACATAGGCATTACTTTCAGCAAAGAATTTGCTAATGAGTTTCCTGCCGCTGGAGAACTTAACAGAAAAAAATGAACGATGCACATAGAAAACTATGTGAGGGTAAAATGCTTCTGAATTATCAAAGCTATTCAGTTGCAGTCCTCAGAGCAGCTCCAGTATCTCCAGTATGAGCTGTCTCCTATACATGTAAAACCCCCTGCTTTATATGCTTTTTATTTACTTTAATGTACTATTTTGGATCAGAAGAGTTTTTTGAAACAAATATCTCTGCTCATGATTACCATGCTTTGGTTCCTTGTCACAGAACAGATTTTGAAACATGAACTGGATTCCTTTTGAATGAAAATAAAGGGGCAGATGTTCTCTAGTAACGTAGCTAATGCATTGGAACTACAAACAGGTCTGTGGGACTGGACTAGAGCTGCTCTGGAGAAAAATGCAAAACAAAACCCTGTGAGAGGTACTGTGTGGATGTTGGTTCTCAGACTTTCTCTCTATAAATCTGCTTCTACTGATCCACACAATTAAATAATACAGATGGAGGTTGTATCATCAGTTCTTGCAAAACCAAACTAACAAAGCTGCTTTTTGGTTTTGTGTGTCACTTTACAAGTTGTCTTCTAGTCCAGTCATGCTCCAGTCCATTCCTCTGTATGATCAACAGACTTTCTTAATGAAATGCAAAGGATAACATTTGGCAATCCCACTGAAGTAAAAAAGGTTGCAAAGGTTTCACTGCAGACTATTTGAAATGCCATGGAGTCCATACACGCAGCTTGATTTGACCTTGGCTGCCTTATTAATGAAAGTAGGAATAACATTTTTAGTACTGATCCCCTGCTGAGTTCTCTGGGCTGTAAAGCATGTACCTTATATGTATAGGTAAGATGGTACAGGTAGATGCTAGCAGTACTGCTTTCAGAGAGGAGATATGGAGTTGACATGAAGAGACCAAAGATAAGAGATTGGAGATAGATTTAAATGTGTAATCAATGGACCAAGAGACAGCATTCATAGAAGACTAAAACTGTTTGGTTACTAGAGTTCTGTAATTACTTTCTGTGTTAGTTCATAATGTGTGGTCAACCCTTTTGTCTACTGAAGCTGTTGAAAACAATCCACCTGGCATCAGAAGGACAGAGCCAGAGTCCACTAGAAATGAGCAGTTCCCTAACAGGCAAATATCATCACATGCAAAAACTCTAATGCACTCACCACCGCCTTAGTGGTGATATATAAATCTCTGTATTAGATTTGTATATCTCTGGATATAAATGAAACTGAAACCAATGAATATTTCAGTGGTAGTAGTACTGTGATAATTTTTTAGAAAAACCGTGTGTATATGTCTTCATAGTGAAAATTCTTCAGATTTTTTATAGGATGGGCTTTGGTTAATACCACTCTATGATGCATTTATATGCCTTAGAAAACAGTCTAGGTTTTCAAACTGCAGATAGAGTGAAACAAATGTCTCTTTTCAAGTTAATTTCCCTTCCAAGCCATCTCAGTAGTGCTACTAATGAATTTTTGTCTCTATGTATATGATATTTCTGAATGTCTATCACCAGGGTACCCAAATGTCATTATAAATTTAATGAACAGCTGCTGCCCATTAAAAGTAAGTGTAACTTCTATTGCTTAAATTAAACTAGTTTAAAGTAAAATGAGCATTTAGGTTAGGCAGGTGTTGCTGCTATTTATATCCAAAAGTTGAATTTCTCCTAGACCAAGGGCTAGTTTCAGATTGCATTTTTTTCTTCCACTGGTATTTTGACAGAAAAAAAACCTCCATAAATTAGTATATAAACTTATTGCAGCTCTGGTCATTTCTTAAATATGAGTAATCATGGCAGAGGATTGAATGATATTAGATGAGGAACTTCTAGCATTTGCTTTTTATATTGCCAATTGAAGATATTATGCTGAGGTTAATTGGGCCATTCAATTGTGCTCTGCTACTTTGTCTTTCCTGAAAGGATTCAGCAAGATGGCTTGCTAAAATTCCTATTACCTCTGTAACAAATCTTAGTTTTACTACTGCTGGTCTAAGAGCAGAGGAAAAGGATTGGGGCAGTTTCAGGGTAGAATTAATTAGTGTTTTGATGCTCGATTACCAGAGCTCACAGGGGTGTCTAGAACCAAACTTTGTCAGGGCAAACATACCAGGACAATTGCAAACTCTCTGCCAGGTAACTAACAGCAGCAAAAAAGGTCAGGTTCAGTATGTTTAGGACTGCTCCTCACAAGGGACTGAGCAAGGTTCAGTCCTAAATCACAGAGCAGTGCCCTGTGCTGCCAGATCATCCTCCTGCTAGCTCTCTCTAATTGTAGGAAATCTGTTTATTAGGGTGCAGAAAATGGACATAATTGTAGGGAGATAGAGAAACATATCACACATGCACAAATATTGACAGCATCTGCAAGTCAAGAGGAAATGATGTTGTAAATAAGTAATTTAGCATCCTTCCTCTTCACCAATGAGTATCTCTTATCATTCCACTTTAGATATCAACCCCACCCCCTGCTCAGCTTAGCTCTGCAGAGAGCAGCTCTGTGAAGGTCTCTCTGCCTGTGTCGGGTCCTCAGGGAGCTTTTGCAATCCAGCTGTGAGCTGCTGCTCTGTAGTGATTCAGCTGCATGAAGAGGCTATGAAAGCAGGACTTGATAGTAGAATCCACTGAGTGATGCTTTCCATCCCACCTTCTCTCATCTGAAGGGCTTCCTGCAGTGTTTCATCAGAGTAGTTTGCCAGCCTGGAGAGCAGCAGTCAGGGATTGGCCTGGCCATTTAGAAAGGAATGGAGGAAAAGGGAAGGTGAAGGCAGAGCCCACAAACCCCTTTGTTCTTGTGGTGACCTCCTGAATGTTGCTGGAGGACATATTAGCCTGTGCCCTTGCCCAGGGAGGTGCCTGATGTCTGGGGCTGCCCCAGCTGTCCTGCTCCCTGGTTGGGGCACTGGGATGGTTAAGGCCTGCCTGACCCTGCCCTGCCACACCTGTGGGCAGCCCCTCAAGTCCCCAGCCCTAAGCAGACCCTGGCTTGCTGGGAACTGAAAGATTCCACTTGGATTGTGTGTCTGCAGACATTTCCAGGTGTTTTTCTATGCATAATGTTAATTATCAAAAACCTCAGAAGACTTTTGACACATCTGGCTGAGCAGATCCTCAAACAAATTTGAATGGAGAGTAAATTTTTCATTGTCTAGCAGCACTGTTTGGAGCCCACGTGTTTTGACTGCACACCTGCTATAGGGCACTTTGCAGAAGTCAGATGGAAGAGCTCTTTTAGCTCCTCACTGGCCAAGGTTACCCCAGGTGATCCCAGCAGATCCAGAACAGAGGTCCTCTGCAGTTCTCCAACAAGCAGGCACCCATTGAATTCACCATCTTATTCAGGTGGTGGAAATGTAATCCTCCTCCTCTTCAACAGTGCTACTGTCTCCCTTGGATTTTTTCTGCTGTGAGTATTGAGCTGTTGCTCATTAATACACTTATTTCTTCCTGCAGTTTGCTGCTTTTATTTTGAGGAGAAATTAATGCACTAGGTTTCTTTGTTAGCCTGATGAACTCTCTGAGTAGCAAAAGGAACACAGTATGTTTGTAATTTTGTAGTTGGTAGGAAAATACCTTCCTATCCCTATGAACTTTAACTTGGCATTTACTGTATTGCAAGGGAGAAATGGTGGCTCTGTGAGATGGTGCCTGGCAGCTGACTGTGGTGCAATAGAGCACGTGCAGGTCTCAGTAGGGCAGTAAAGAATTCATGTGGCACCCTGCCTGAAATAAAAAAGGGAAAGACTCGGTGTCCAGGAGATATTTTTGGGCTTTTTGTTATTATTGTTTTGTTCTTTGCTGGATTTAGAAGATCATCTCAGATGTAATTTATCTGGACTTTTGTAAGGCATTTGATGTGGTCCCCACAACATCCTTCTCTTTTAAATTGAAGAGAGATGGATTTGTAAATTGGACTGTTTGTTGGATTAGGAACTGGTTAGATGGTCACTAGTTGGTAGTGGTTAATGACTCAATGTCCAGATGGACACTGGTGACAAGGGACATCCCTCAGAGGTCTTTATTGGGAACAGTACAGTTTAATATCTTCATCAATGACACAGACAGTGGGATCATGTTCACCCTCAGCAAGTTTGCAGATAACACCAAGCATCAAACCCTGCTCTGGTACTTTAAAAAAAAAAATCTATTAAGACATATTCACAAAAGCAATCATCTTGCTCTGGTTTGCAGTCAATTCTCTTGTAAGAGTGAACTCTGTCTTGCAGACACCAAGCTGAGTGCTGCAGTCAACACACATGAAAGATAGAATACTGTACAGAAGGATCTGGACAAGATTGAGAAGAAAGCTCATGGGAAACCCATGAGGTTTAACAAGGCCAATTGCAAGGTGGTGCACCTGGGTCAGGGCAACCTTTGATATAATACAGGCTGGGAGATGAAAGAATTGCAAGATAACCTGTGGAGAAGGATTTGAGGATACTGGTGGAGGAAAAGCTGGGCATGAGTCAGCAATGTGCACTCACAGCCCAGAAAGCCAGTTGTGTCCTGGGCTGCATCAAAATAAGGATGGGCTGCTGGTTAAGGGAGATGATTCTCTAGTCTGCCCTTGTGCCCGCTTGGATTACTGTGTCCAGCTTGGGAGTCCTCAGCACAAGGAAGACAGACCTGATGGAATGAGACCAGAGGAGGGCCATGAAGATGATCAAAGTGTGAAGCATTTTTCCTGTAAGGGAGTTGGCACTGTTCAGGCTGGAGAAGGGAAGGCTCTGGGAAAACCTTATTGTGGCTGCTAAGTATTTAAGGGACATCTATAAGAAAAATGGGGACAAACTTTTTAGTAGGACCTAGGACACATAGGACAAGGGTTAATGGATTTAATCTAAAAGAGGGTCTATTTAGACTGGAAAAAGAATTTTTTTGCAATGAAGGTGGTGAGCCACTGAAAGAGGTTTCCCAGACATGTCGTAGATGCCCAATCACTAGAAACATTGAAAGCCAGGTTGGCCAGCCCTGTCCAGCCCAAACTATTCTATGAATCTATGATTCAAAAACTTCTGGGCAGCCTATTGAAGCCTGTTTAGTACCAACATTGAGGTGTTAAAACTGTAAGGTGCTTCAGAGCTCTAAATATATTTTGCTGCCTCATAATATAATTGATCTTGTTTAGCTCCAGAAAGGTTTGGAAAATATGGTAATATTTGTCACATTGCAGCAGCTGCAGTGGTGTGAAACATTAATAATTTCTGCATGATTTTTAATTAATGGTCTTCAGTCGCTACAGGTGTACAGTGGGAGTAGTTTTCATTTGTGCTCTACTACTGTATTTGTCTTCCTTTAGGAAAACATGAACAATCTAAGTCCATAACATGAAAATTGATCTCTTAAATTTTAAAGCAAAACTACAGTTCATTCCATGCATCTGCAAAACTCTCAGTCAGGGAAGTGACGTTCAGAAATTCATGTGTGAATCTTGATTCATTAGGCATCCCAGTCAGTCATTTAAAGAGCTCAAGATGTCTCCACATTTTCCCCAAAAAGTAGAATTGGGATAGTAGAGATGTCATCATCAAGCAGAACAAGAGCTGTTAAAACAGCAACGATCTGCTTAACAAAAAAAGCAATCCGGTAGAATTATGAGTGCATGTAAATTGCTTCTTGCTGAGGACACAAGTTACTGGAAACTCCTTTTTAAGGGATATTATATTTTATCTTGGACATATGCATTGCTTCAATTAGGTAGTTTTCTCTTTAACTTGGAAGCATGAGCTGTCTGGACAGTATTATTAGAGCTAGCTGTATTCTCAGGGCCCTGTGCTGCACAGTCAGCAGGAATAATTTTACCATTCTCATTTATGAGCCTTTGGAGCCATAAACACCTCCCAACTTTTCATGAGGAGCCCTGTAACTGAATAAGCAGTAAATTCATTAGCAGTCTGGTTGCAGAGAGGGAGCAGGAGAAAGTGTGCTCCTACAGAAAATCATATGCCTTCCATGTACTAGCTGGTGCAGCCTTCTAATGAGGACTGACAGCAAATTACTGCTTCAGCACCACCATGTGAAAAATTCAAGGAAGGCTGGTGGAAATCAGATAAGCAGAATCAACCAAAGTTTTTCTTCCCCTTTAAGCATATAGATATGTATATAACTAACCCTTTTCCCTTAATAACTGGTTCACACTCAGTTCTTGTTTAGCAGTACTTAAAACTGCCACAAGATAGTGCTTGGATTTTAACTTTTGTGAGATGTTCCCTTCTGTGGATGGAGAATGACCTTCCAAATTCCATGACCATAGCTGGCCCCAAATCTGACTGTCTCAGCTGGAGGCCAGAGCTGTAACCAAGCCTCTTAGCTCAGAGATGGGTCTTTTTACACCAGAGTTGGTGGAAACTGGTGGGTCTGCCTATGAAGGAGCTGTCTCTGATGTTAATATTCTAAGGTTAAGTGCAAGATGCTGGTCATCTCTACCATTTGCCTATGAGTGCTAAATTTCCTTGAAATTATGAAAAGTGTATTAGAGGATTAAGTGTCTTGCATCTTCAGCTCTGCAGAATGTTCTGCTGCCTGCCTGTGGATGGTGTCCCACAGGATGAGGGAATGTCATATGTGATAGGTTAATAGAAACAGAATTTTACATGCATGAGACTCCCACAAGCATGTGGTTGGAGGGAGCACTGCATGGGGCTTTTAATCAAACTTGTTGCAAGGCAGAGAACTCGTGATCTTAAATGCACAACCTTTTCATATTCATTGTGTAAATCTGACATGGCCCAATTCTATGGGAACAGCAGCAGGGAAATACACACCTTCACTGAATAAATGTGCAGCTGGCTCCATTGCAAGTACCATCTTTTTTCTTAATTCATGTAGTCATTAATACCTTGTTAGACCATGTAGAAGGATTCCTTAGCAGCAGGGATGCAAGGACAAGACAATTATTCCTCTTGCTTTAATAGACATATAGGGTTGAATGATTTTAAAGTCTAGATGTTTAAATCTAGATTATCTCTCTATACAAAGTCTGTTGAAGGAAAGATATAGGAAAACAGGAAGAATTTCCCCATGAAAGGAAGAATTCCAATTTTACAGCTGGACAGAGTCCACTGAAGCCACACATGCTGTCCATGGACCTCTAAAGAATGGTTCCTCCACTGGCCAGAAGCTAACTGAGCTCCCTGCAGTGTCTGTGCTGTCGAGTGGTGTCAGGAAATGTCACTGGACAGTAAAATCTTATTACATACTATGCCGGACAGTTTAAACTGTCCCCAACTGCAGCCCAGACTAGCTGCCACTTTTCCATACAATATCCATGAAATCTGAGGGCCAGTGCAAGCTGGTGAGTATTACCCACACACAGTTTGTCCTGGAGGCTGTTTAACACCATGGTCATGGTCTGTTTGGTGATAAAGAAATGGCATAACTCTAGTGTAAACATAGATGCCTTTGAGCAATACATCTTTCAGTCTCTATTAGATGATGAATGATAAATAAGGTGTGCTCTTCTCCTGGTGTAATAAATTGTGTTCCTGCTTCTGAAAAAGTAGTGGTTTGGTTTTGAGAAGAGTGGTTGAAGTGTTGAGTTTGTCACTGGAAGCAGTTTTGTGGAGCACTTTGTGGGTGTTAAAACTAAGCTGTCCAGAGGGTATGTGCAGATGAGAAATGGGCACTGTGATCCCAGACATAACAGAAAGTTGGAAGAATTCCTTGAAGAAAAATACAGAGGCTGGTACCAGAGAGGGTGAGTAGGAGGCCAGAAAGGAGTTGAAAGTGCAGGGACATCTGGATTTGCTGAAACAGCAAGCAAACTGACTTGTGATTAGCTCATCAGCTGTGTCATCTGCATGACCCACAGGGACCCAGGAGTACATGGGAGGCTGCCCTCCTCATCAGGAGTTTTCCACACTGGTGTTAGCACAGGTGGACCTTGATCCTGGGCAGCACAACATCTGCAAGGCATTAAGGAACACAGACCCTTGCTTAGGATGTTTAGAATCTTATGTAGAATTGTACACTGTGTGCAAATGCTACGACTCCCTAAATTCTTATTAAGAAAAAAAATAATAAAGTGACTGAGACCATTTTGGAATAACAAAATAGAAAATGAATCAACTAATGAAATGTGTCTAGAACAGAGAATGTGAATTTATGCATTCAGCCACTAACTGGATCTCTGTTTCTTACCCACTCATTAGTCTTTTTTCAGCAGAAGTTTCACACTGAAAGGGATGACTCTTTTAAGCACAATATCAATGAGAAAAATACAAGTTAAGCTCCCTTTTCTGGTTCCAGCTTTGTTCTCAGGCTGAAGCACGTGCAATCAGGATGGGATGCAGGATGAGGCAATATGCTGGGAATGTCTTATTAAGGGATTTGTGAGTGAAATGCTCCGACAATCTGCACACATTCACCCAGCGTAAAATAATTGTTACATCCTGAAAGTAAATCAGCACAATGAGATAGGGAAGCTGAGTACCAAGATATTTATGCCCCATCTTGATGTAAGATTTTAGGAGTCCAACAGCTGTTGGAAGAGATAACTCCCTGATTGCTTTTAATCTTCACAGCTAAGGCTGATTTCCATCTCACCTTCTAACACAAAGTTTCATGCTGCACTGCTAAAAACTTTTCAAGGTTTATGTACAGGAAACTGATGTGTTTGCATTTTCTCTCCCCACCCTGATGTCTCTTTTCAGGGGTAAATAACAGCTGCAGTATTAAAAGAGTAGTTACAGAGACTGCAGGCATAGCATGATATCCAAAGTTTAGGTTAGCACCATAATCAGAGTTGTGAGATATGAAAAGAGTAGGGGAGAAGCATTACAGAAGGTGGCATTTTGGTCAGTGGCCAAAGCTATATTGTTTCTTTTCCTAGTAAAATAGTCCAGTTGTTCTTCTTTTTGTTTATTTTTTTTTCTTTTTTATTATGAAAATCTTTGATTCTGATCTCCAAGCACTGTGTGTGCTTTCTAGTATTTTTATCCCCAAAGCAGGAATGCAAAGGAGGCAATTTTCTTGAGCTCCTGTTCGTTACTAAAATAATGGAAACTTCTTCAAGGAACTTTTTTGGGTCTTACTTTCTAACCTACTTACTTGCCAAAAAGGATGAAGAAATTTGTCTAGAGTATGGTGAAAACTTTTAGGTGATGACTAAAGCAAAGGATTTCCTCTGTCATTCATATTTAGATTACTTCAAGCCTTCCAGCCTGAATCTTGAGATTACATGTATAGTTTTCCAGGTCCATGTGGGATCTCACAAAACTGTTTTGGAGTTGAACTAAGATTTAAGGTAAACTGAAGCTTATAGGAGACAAAAGCTCTGCTCTTGAACCTGGAGAAAGAGCCCACTTGATTTAAGTCTTAGTTTAGTAGAAGGAGAGTTTGAAAATCAAATTGGCTCCTGCCCTTGTTGACCTGACATGCTGATATGCCCAGTATGAAACCTTCTTATAAACAAAAGCAGATATCATACATTATGGTAAATCCAGTATTTTCCTGGAAGCTAAGAGAACAGGAGATAATCCAGATTTCCTCTCTTTCTTATTTAGGAAGAAAAGTCCTTTATTTTCCTTTATTTTTTCTTCAATTTCCTTTTCACTTTTGATCAATAAATAAGGGTTATTCAATTAAAGAGAAATTAAAATTATTATGGTTTTATTAGTGAATATTTTAATTTTGTTTATTTTATCCAATGTCCCTCTTGTATTTTTTTGTGACTGACCTCTACTTTTATCTTGACCTTCAAACCTTTCACCCTCCTTTGCACTTTTGCAAGGCTCCAAACAAACATGCTTGTGTAAAATGGACCTGGTTGCCATGCAGTCTGAGTCTTGTAATTAGGACATCGAATGCTTTTCTTTTAAAGTAAGTGAATCAAGTCTGATGCAGATTGGCTGCAATCACACCTTTCTGTCTTCTAGTTGTTGTCCACAGAGCAGTGTTAAATGCTCCTAATTTCCTTCCTGACAGAGAATGTCTCAGGACAAAAATGTCTGAGATTATAATTAGTTCTTTTGCTGACAGCTTCAATAGAAAGACCTAGGTCAGAAAGAGCTAGAGACCAGACTATCTTAGCAACAGTGATCTGCTTATTTATTAGATCTGTGGTCAGCCCAGGGCTTTCCAGACGAGGAAAATTAGGGTCTTTGCTCAGATGTACTGAAGATTTAGGTGTTTGTGCTGTGTCTTGTCTTCAAGGGCAGCACACCTGATATCCCACACTGCCAGACCTGGTTTCTCTAAGCAATGAAGAGAAATGGGAGCTGGATTCAGGCTGCCCTCTACAGCTATGTAATATAAATGTTTAACATGAATTGGTGAGCTTACCATGGCCATGCAGCAGTAGGGCTCCCTATGCAGTTGTGGGACTTCCTAGGCAGTCATGACAGTGATCAGGATGGTCAAAATAAGGAAACTGTGTTGTGTCTGACAGCCCAGACTGTCACCTAGCTGGATGTCACATAGTCTATGTTACCCTGAAATGCAGTCTGCCTCTTGCCAGCCATTGAGACATGGTGATGATTCAGGTCCTTGCTGCTGCTGTGCTTGGCGTCATGTACCTCTTGCCAGAGGAGAAGTAGTGCCCTGCATCCACCTCAGTGTAGTGAGTGTTTGCTGAAAGTCACCTTGTCCTTCAGTGTAAGTTTAAGTTAAGTTAACAGCTTCAGCCTTTTGGCCATCTCCACAATGATGGCCAGCTGTGGGTTCTGAATAAATCTGCCAGGCCAGAAGAGTACATCTAAGTGATGACACTGATATCTGAGTGATATAACACTGAATGTTGGGTCACCCTAAATTGCATAGAAAAAAGGTCTCTTTTCCTAGGAATTTATTAATCCAATTCACTGTTAATTGCATTTTCCCAGGGTCCAGGTCTGTTGCTTTGTCTTTGCAATCTCAATATATGTGACATTAATAGAAATCAGGAATGGAAGCATTTCCCTTAAAGCATCTTAAAATCCATCTTTTTCACACTATACACAAACACTGTTATTGCCCACATTTGTGTATGACTGTGGAGTATGACAGATTAGTGGGTGTCATTCTTTGCCTAATGTCGCTCTCTGGATAGCTTTATTTTTATCTCTTTTTATGCTTCCTGATTTATCAAGATAAAGATGACATCAGCTATTTAAAATGGCTCAAAACTGCTGTTCTTTGGCAAAAAGTGAGCCATTCATAGCTAAAAGGAATAAGATTGATGTTTCAAATCCTTGTTTCAAACAATAAACAGGCACAATAGCAATACTGATTTTTCTGTTCAGTGTTTTTGTTCTCTGCCTTTTGCTTTATTTCAACCTGCACAGCTTGGGGCTGATCAAGAAGTATATTGAGCATTCACAACACTCTAACCAAAGTCTGTGCAATTTATGGAAATCAAGTATGTCTCCAACTTCGATCCTGTTAAAGAAATTCAACAGGATATGCAGAATAATTTCTTTTCTTTGCATAACCTCTAGATGAAGTTTTTCAATCCCCACTTAATACAAGTCTTTAACAACTGTTCTCCATGTCATGGATGTTTGTTTTTATGCAGTAAGTTTGGTTTGGGGTTCTGTATTTAGCACTGACATGCTATAAACAACCACACCTCAGCACTATGCTGAAACCTTGTTTTCCAGCTCCACTTAAAGCTTCAGTGAGAAAGAATGTGGGTCTGGTTACACTCCAGCCTTGCAAGATTATGAGTATTTCTCAGCACATTTTGGGGCAGAGGTTCTTACAACTCAGTCTTTTCAGTGATGTTCACAACGGTACCTGTCTAAGCCCACAGCAGGGCTAAATGTAATGAAATATAAAATAAAGGATAAAATATATAGGAAAGGCCAAACACAAGTTTAAAAGTCTCTTTCAGGATGTTTGTGGCTGTGTGACACTGCAGTGCCTGCCCTTGTGGCTGCCCCTCTGTGTGCAGGATCTTGTGGGGTATTTTACAGCATACTACAGCAGCTAAAGTTATGTCTGTTCTGGTGAAGCTGTTTCCCACCAGGAAACTTGTAACTTTCCTAGACTAGACTTAAAAAGTTGATTTCAATTTTATAAACAGCAATAATTTCAGATGGATTTTTTATGTTTACAACAAAGAACAAAATTTTATTAATGAGACACAATAATCCCATTTGTTTTCATGGCAAAACAGTAGAATAATTTAAGTGAGATATTCAGTGTCCATTTTATATTATCTGACATATTGAAATAAAGTTAAAATCTTTAACTTTAAAAAAAGTTAATTTTTAATTAGTTGCTGAGCTTTAAGTTGGCTTCAGAATAATATACTGAGTCTGTATTGGGAGGGTGCATTGACAAACAGGCCTTTCTAAATGTCCTTTCTAAATTTAGGGTTTTTTAAGTATATATGACTTATTAAAAAATTCTTTAGGAATTTAGGTCAAAAAGGCTCTGTGCATTTGAGTGAATAAATTGTTCACCTAAAAAGTTCAGCTATCTCTGTATTATCTGGTCTAACACATCCACCACAGTGAGTTTTTGAAAAATATCCAATATTTTTTAATGAGTGATAGGCCATGCCCTAAGGTTTGAATGCAAATCCACATGTCATATCTTTAAAGGTTCTTATCTGGGTGAGGTTTGGTGTTACTGCCACCAAACTCCAATGGGAAAGGAAGCTATTACTGAACACAGAGCTCAATTGAGCATCTCAATGAATTTTCAATGTTACATCTGTATGAACAAAATTAAGCCAAAATTGGCTTTGCTGGAATCTGCCAGTTCTAAATAAAACTTGCAGCAGGAAAATCCCTATTGTGTACTGCATCAGTTGATATGTCAATAAACTGAATTTGCAAAAGACTCAATGTAAAAAAGATCAATGTCTCCTTGGGTTCTTATAGCTTCTCTTGAGACTCCTAGTACTTGAATGCCTTTAGCCTTCACTGTAGCCCTCAGGTTTGCTCTGCTATGATGTATATGTGATAAAGATATTTAGGATAAAGTAAGATCTCAAGATTTGCTCCTTGTGTGATGGGTGAGTAGGCAAGGAGAAGGATGAAATTTGACTACAAAGACAGATAAAATATTTTTGGTTAAATTTGCTAGCTAGAAAACTGAGCTTTATTCAGCTTGCTCATTTAGACAACTTCAAGTTATGGAGGAGGAGCAATTAATTACTTTTCCAAGCTGACAGACTCTGACTCTTATGAAGTTTTCAAGAGAGGACGGTGGGACACTCGGGTTAGACCAGTGTATTTTGACAACTGGATCTCTTAATGAAATGTGCAGGAGGTCCATGGATGACAGCAGTGAGTTTGGATCAATAAGCATCAATCTTAGATTTATTCTAATTCTTTAACTCTGCCTCCATGTTTTGTATTTACCAAACTTCTCATATGCAGCTACTCTAGGCACTGCCTTCACGTTTGCTGCCCATCTGTAAAAGATGTACAGATTTTATTACTAACTCCTCTCCAAATGCCAGTTAGGATAATGCTGCCAAAACTGAGGTCTGATCACCACCAGACTCTGTGCTCCTCTACCTTGTATTTGGACAAGAAACCTGCAGACAATACCAGAATTTGAGACATATTGCAGATCTATGTGCCCCATCATGCTTCTTTGATGATAACCAGCATTGGGAAAAGTATACAGAAGGGACAGGAGTGTCATGTCATCCAAGATCTCTTCAACTTTCTGAAATTTGAGGCTCAAGTATTTCCTGAACCAAGTTGTTTAAATACTTACAGTGGGCTCCTCTTTTATTATCCATAAGCCTTTCATGTATGGAAATAGAGCCTAAAGTCTGGAGACTGTGTCTGTATTTCCATGAGGCAGGAGCAGCCTGCAGGTGATTCTCACAGGCAGTGAATTCAAAAGCTCCTGCCCATACAAGTCCCACAGAAGCCAGTGGCTCTGTCCACAGTACCCAGAGCAGGGATCTGCCTGCCACACACCTGCACTTGGAGCTGCCTTGAAGCCTGCCTGAGTGCACAGGAATATGGGACCTGTTGGTGTGCTGGAGTCCATTGGTGTCTTCTGGCTGCCCAGGAAGACAGATTTGCAAAATTTCAGCTGGTTTTCTATGTTTTCCTGGAGCACCATTAACACACAAATTGAGAAATATCACTAAATACTGGGTTCTTAATTGCCTCATCCTTAATCTACTCTCTGCAAAGGAAAGAAGTTGATATTACCTTTTCTACCTGCAGTGCTTTGGAGAGAAAGAATACTGTTGGAAAGGCTCACAGCTGTTTCAGTGACAGGCCAGGAAAGAACTGAAATCCTTGATCTGAAGCCAGATTAAAAAGGTACCAGGTTGAATCCCAGCAACATTACACGTGCATTTGTGGCTCTAATTGATTTACCTCCTAAAGGTCTTAAACTATTTTACTACCTCATTTAGAGATGATTTGAGATGTTCTGCGCAGTTATTCTTTGTAGGATGCAGAGAAACTTCATGATTCTTTACAGTTAAAAAAAAGAACCCAGGAAATCCCTCTTCCATTTTCTTTTTCTCACAAGTTGTTATGGACACGTGCTTCATCAATGCTATCTGTCCTGGTATTAATGTGTTGACCCATTGTATTGCTTTTTCCTGTTAGAAAAATGATATATTATAAAGATGAACACAATTCACTTGACGTTGTCCCCAACATGTCTGGTTCTTTACCTCTGCATAATAAAATACTACAGTTTGGTTATTACCGCTGTCTCTTACTTGGCTGTTTTTGTGCAGGTTACTTGGGGACATCCCCAGGTCTTTGCTTTCTGTTACCCGTTTTAGCCCCAACTTCACCAGTGGAAATTCTAAGGATCAGGGAAGGATTTTTTTACACATAGCAGCTTGTGACATAACTTACAATTTTCATCAAGCCTAATTCAGAAGGAAATGCAAAATAAGCCAGTTACCAAACTTCTTCCATCTCTGAAGATTTCCCATTTCACAAGAATAGAGGGGTCTAATATATATGAAAATTGAGTAGGAGGCTTTGAAAGAATACTCAGACTACCAGTAGACAGATTATCTCACTGTAGGACAGTCAAAACTACACAGTTTTATAATTTACAGATCACTGCCTTGTGAGGCTCTAAAATCTTTTATGCCTGAGATCTTTATGTATTCAACACTGAATATATTCAGTCAGTTTTTTAGGAACATACTTAGAGTTGTCAAACTGTAAAGGCCTCTCTCAGATATATGAAAACAAAGTAGAGTGTGACGAACCATAATTAAATACTGGCTGAAACAAGCATTTATTGTGAAAAAACAAAACAAACCACTGGCTGTTAGTGTTTAGTGCAATGACATGTAGATTTGGCTGGTGTCAGCAAAACCATGAGAAGGCACTGAACTACTGAGGAGAAAATTCATTTAGCTAAATTTAGAACCTCCTCGAAATGACAGAAACTCCCATTAATTTCAATAGAGCCAAGATTTCATGTAGAGCTCCTAAATTTAGTACAGAAGTTGAAACATTCATAATTAGTAAAATGGGAGTTCTGGAATGGTGGGAATGGCTTTATTTATTTGCTCACTAACTTTTATTTCACTGTAATTTGAACAATCATTCATTAGTGGAATGGTTCATATGTTTCCCAAGTTCTTTTCTTAAATTTTCAGGAGATTTTTGAGGGAAGATTCCTCAAGTCTTGTACAGCTGATAGGATTTTAGTACACTTCTTGAATCAATGAATGGTAAGCTTCCTTCAAAAATCTGTTTTGATTTTCAAAGAGCTGACGAACAGGCTGTTCTCTGCACTAAAGCAGAGAAAGAGGCATACATCCTTTGTCAGTGTAAGAAAAATGTAGATCTACATTTTCATTCATTCATGCCTGGCTTCCACCCAAACACCAGAAAGGATTTCTTGTTTCCTCCATCAATTGTAAACCGGAATGAGCTTGTATCTTGTTCCTCTTGAGAAGGCAGCTGTCAGGCAAATGGTTTCACAAAAATAATGCCTGTGCATACTCTGCAGTCAGCTCCAATCTTTATGTCCACAAACTGTAAATTGTGCAGAACTGGATCTCTGTCAGCTGACTTCTTGCAGGCAGAGCTGTTAGCTTCAATTAAGAAAGTACAAACACAAACACCAAACCTGCTGACTGGCCTGTATGCAATTTCACTTTCTTTGGGGCTTTTTTTTTTTTTTTTTTTTTTCATTGGGGGAAATGAAGGCCTTGAATGGTTTAGTGAATCTTCTCATTTCTTGAGTCAAGCCGTATCAAAGGCTAACTAGGTAGCTGTGGAACTTTGATAAGCTTAATCCTGGAATTTTGTTAGGAAATCTCATTATTCTGATAGTAAGTACTTAAAATGCCCTCCCACCTATTCTGAACTTTATGCAGCCATGTACATCTCAAGAGATTCAAATGAAGGACAAACTTGCTTACTTTGTAGATAGACGCCTTTAATAGTGGAAATGTGTTCTTCACATCTGGCTATCAACATTGCCTGAGTAGTGATGTCTGTGGCGTGCTCCTCCTTGCTGTTCCTCTGGTTGGAAGTGAGCTGAGCAATTGGTGGCTGAACACTTATGAAACAATCAAGATAAGTGTATCTTATATTCACACAAGTATCTAGATAATCATAATATTTGTCACAATAAATATATACAAAGTGAAGAATGAATGAAAAGACTATGCAGAGAGCTGTCTTCAGCACCATCCAGTAATACAATCTTGAATGACTGTGTATGAAAACCAGACATGATTGGCTGATGCTTCTTTTTGCATATCTTCCTGGATATTGCTCCTTAATTTACTCTCTTTCCCTATCATAATTCTCCATTGTGAAGAAGAAAATAAAAACTAAAACAGCATAAAAAGCTGTTTAGAGATCTCTAGAGTAGAAAGCTGCACCTATATTTCAGTATATAAATTATCCAGCAATCTGTTGTGTTGCCAAATATTCTGGTCTCCCCAACACCCTGTGTCAGAGTTCCACCTTTGAACTACATCCCATGTGAAAGACAACATTTTTGATTCTTCAGATTGTTGCTTGATAACACTACCATTTTCTGAAAACCTGAAGCAATTTTTAAAAAAGTATATCTCATACCAATTCTCTGTAAGAAAGAAGGCATCTTTCCAGGGACTGCCTACTGGCATACAACTCGAACAAGGTGTATTATTCAAAATTGATCCCCTTTCTAATTTAGTGCTTGGCTATCTCTAGGATATCTAATTTGGGATATCATGTGCTAGTAAAATAGAGATTCATACACAACTGTCTCATAAATATCTCACAATTGTCCCCACCTTTGGTAGCTACACTTGCCTGCTTTGCCAGGGTATTCAGAAGCTGCTGAGCAACTCTTTCCTTTGCCATGGTAAACTGAGAAGAGAAGCCTCTAGGAAGGTCTGCTACATGCTGACTGGGAAAATGAGGCTTTCAGAAGTTCTCTTTGTCCTTCGCTCACCACTCATCCATCCCACTTTCCAGAGAGTGGCAAATGGTTTGTTGTTTGGTTTGGGTTTTTTTTGTAAAGTGATAAAGCAGGTTTTTGTCATCCTATCCTTCCCTGCATGCTTCTTTTAGCAGAAAAATAATCCAGTAGGAGGAGGAAATGACTGTTTTTATGAGTTAGCTCCTTTCAGCAACCTGGATGAAAGGACTTCTTCCCTTTTTCTATTTACCCAAATGCTTAAGAAAATTTACATTGTCAGACAGAAGTTTGTTTGTTCTTTGTTCTTTTGTTTGTCTTTATGGAGAGTCTTCAGCAATGTTAAAGCTTAGTTTTGTAATTATAATTTCCATGTACTAAATAAAATAAAACCTCAAATTTTAGTTGTTCCTCTTTTTCTAAAGAAATAAAGTTTCTTTCAGTCACCCTAGGATAATTGCTCAAAAACACATGCAGAGTGTCAGTTGTCACTTGTAATAATCTTTGATTTATATTTGACAGCATATCCCATAATTGGATATTGAATATTTCTGAAGACAGGTGAAAAGTACTATTACAATACATTGCTATCCTTGACCAGAGTCACAGTAAGACAGAAAGCATTCCAGGGAGAGCCTCAGTTAAACTTTCAAACTAGGATGGGTGTGTGGCCCTGAACAGGTTGTGTCTGATGCAGGTTGGTTCAGCCTTCCATTTTAGGTAACTAGAAAGAGCCAGATCTGAATGTAGTACCTCTGCTCTATCTATCCCCTGGTCTCCTAGGATGCTTGGAGACCATCCTGGACATGATTTGAGGTCTAGCTTTTCCTCTTCTACAAAGTTTGATTGGATGCCTGTCCTGGTTTGAAGCACAGGTTTCTGCCAATAAAGGCAGAAGCTTCTCTTTGAAATGGAGAATGTAAACCCCCTCCCTCCAAATTATTATAAATTTGAAATTAAGGGGCTCTCAGGCAAAGATATGGGAATTAGGGATAACAGTTCTTTACTGGGAAAATAGAAATACAGTACTACCAAAAAAAAAAAAAAAAATCCCAACCCTGACAGAGTCAGAATACAGCCTGGCACCCTGTCAGTCAGGGTGTTGGTAGCAGTCTGATCAAAATGGTGGCTGCATCCTCCTGCAGTGGCAGATGTGGTTCAGCTGAAGCAGTGCTCCTGTAGAAGGGTGCAGCCTTCCTCCAAAAGTCCAGGCATGATGTGGAAAGGTCCAGCTTTCCTCTGGAATCCAGTGGAAAGAAGGTAACTTGTTGTCCAAAATCTCTGTTTTTATCTAGGTAGGAAAGGCTTGGCTCCTCCCCCTGGCTGGAGCATCTTCCCAGTGGGATGATATAATTTTATCAGCCATACAGTGGGACTCAATGGGCCAGCAGCAGATGATATCTTCCTGGAGGGAGGATGTCTTGTGGAAAAGATAAAGATGATTGCCCCATCTTGTCTTAAAGATGGCCCATTAGCAGATACTGTGTACCATGGAGATAAGGAATCACTGCCCCACCCGGTTTTAGCAGATGGTGATAGAATACACACTTCTGGCTACATCGACTCAACACAATGCCAAAGAAGCTGTGCCTCGTCCTTGTGGTTTGTGGCTTCCTGCTATGTTAAGTCCAAACCAAACATTGGTTTCTGAAGCAATGGCAAGGTAGAGATAGGGCAGAATCTATGTTTAGGATACAGACTGCCATCTCCTGTCTCTGTAGCTCTCTCTGCCCATGGACACACTAAGAAGTTCGAGGATTATAAGCCCAATATCCAGAAAAGGTAGAGGAAGTAGTTACCCATGGATCACTTTTCATGAGTGGAAGACATCACCACTTGATTGGTAAGAGAAAGGAGGACAGGTTTCTTAGTCAGGGTTTTAACAAGTTTTATATAACTTTTGTTGCCAGTGGGGTTTCCCTGAGGTGCTGCAATATTCACTGTGGTATGGGGACCCACAGGAATTTGATTGTCTGTGTATTACGGAGCATCTGCACACCTAACTAAGATGAAAAGGGTATACTTATAATTGGGAATGGTCACTAGCACACACTGAGCTCTGAATCATGACAGGCGTCATCTTATCTCCAGAAGTGCTGTTCCTTCAAACCCAGCCTGTGTGGGGCAGTTGCATCATGGGCAGCACAGGCTTGTTTCTTTTAAATTCAGATTCCCCAAAAGTGGGTGATACATTTCTGAACAGAGCAGAGAGAGGCACTGCTTAGCTGCTAGACCAGCAGCAAACTTGACTTAGCCCATAGCAGGGATGTGCACATCTCAATTCCAAAAGCTGGTCTGTATGGACACAGAACTAGCAGCATGTTTCAGACCTTGCACTTCTAACTGGTGAAAAATCTGATATGTCTGCAAGTGATGGTATTCCTGTTCTTGCAGATAGAGGATAGAGGCATCACATGTCATGGCATCATGTTGCCTTTTACCATATGCTTTGTCATCACATCAGTGTCCTGCTTCAGAGCAGGGTGTTTTATCTGAGGGTGAACCTGGAATTCCCACCCCTGTGAATGCAGAGAATGAGCCTGGTGGACTAGGATACTCCAAAAATTAGTCCTGTTTCACCGTGTAAGGATTTACATATCAGAAGGGATTACATTGCAATGATGGGTGCCTCAGATATAGGCTAAAGATCCAATTGCACCAGGAGGAAGGGGTGCATCCAGTCTCTAAAGCTAGATTTGCTTGCTGCCTTTAAGGAAGGAGAGGCACACAGATTCTCACTGCAGTCCTGTGGACTAGGATGTCTCAGAGATCACTCACTCCCTGGTACATTTTGGAGCAACTGGAAATCTTTCAGGACAAAGCATGTGATGAAGATAAACATTCAGAAACACAGATGTGTACCCTACCTATCTGCCTAAGACTCCAGCTGGCAAACTCAACAGCTGCTGTCTTCCTCCCTGTTCCTTAGGCTCTTACAAACCCAACATGTGATTTTGGCTGGTTCCCTGGTGCCTCTGGAGGTCTAGCTCCACAGCTAGCCTCCTCTACACAGACCTCTCCAAAACATGAACTTGTCTTCAGACCAGATTTACAGAATAATTCCTCCTGCTGCTGCCGAACTGTGCCTTCAGTCTGATGAAATATTTAGTATACTTCCACCTGGGGAAAAAAGCCAACAAAAAACCACCCCTCCAACTTGCTTCTTTTTTTCTTCTGGAATATTTATGGCAAAATGTTTTCTGAAGCTCTCAGCTCTATCCTGGAGAAAATACATAAATGCAGCAGCCTTTTTCCTTTCCCTAGGAGTGGAAAATGTTCTGCTGCTGCCCATATATCCTGCAGGAACATATTGCCCTGTGAAGTATGCTTAGACCTTGCCAAGGATGGAGAGTAGATTAACAGACTGCCTGATTTGGTTGAGCCTTGCTCAGACTTTCGGAGAATTACTCTTCTCTCAAATACATATTTTCATTCATGGCTTCTTTTTCTTGCTCATTATGACAGGTTATAACAAAACTGTTTTTGGACAGCCATGTTCTCCATGCAGATCTGACAGTTTTACCAAGTTTGAACAGTGGAAATAAATTTGCTTCTGCAGTCCTTAGTAAGAACTATGTTTGGATAAAAAACCTTAATTTTCTAATGACTTCCCAGGGTTTTTCCTGAGGATTTAACAAATCTGTTTCCAGTTGCTTAAGTTTCTCTTAAATTTTCATTTTTTCTCATAACCTGTAACTTTGCAATTTTGAGGTTCTGCTGCTGACCTATAGTTATATTCTGGCTGAGGTTATATTCTGGCTGAGGTTACACTTGAAGGTCAGTAGGAACAGCTCCTCATGTGCATTGCAAATGCATACCTATTAGGTAGTGTTACCTAGTAATCATTACATTAGCTCATTTCTAGTTGCTGTGGTCTCTCAGAACCACAGAATGGTTGAGGTTGGAAGGGACCCCTGGAGGTCATCTGGCTCAAGCTCCCTGCTCAAATCACCTAGAGCCCTAGTGGCCACCTAGAGCCACTTGCCCAGAACCATATACATACAACCTCAGAATATTTTCAAGGGTGAAGTCCCCACAGTCTCTCTGGGAAACCTGCGCCAGTGCTCAGTCACCCTCACAGTGAAAAAGTGTTTTCTGATGCTCAGAAGGAACCTCTTGTGTTTCAGCTTGTGCTCATTGCCTCTTGACTTCTGCAATTCAAACTGCCAAGCTTCTTACATGATGCCCAGAGTAATTTTGTTCTTCTTTTCTGAGAAACTTCCTGTAATCTTCCATACCTCTCCTTAATCCACTTTCCTTGGGGTTGAAGCTTCTTCAAAGCTAATTCTGAAGATAAAAATTTGGCAGGTCTCAATTTCCATTGCACTTAAGGACTACCACCTTTCAACCAAGAGATTGTTCCTCTGACACATATTTACACCGAAACTGGAGCTCAAAACACATGTTAGAACATGAGATTTCTTGACTAACAGTCACTAGAAGTTGGAATGGAAATAGCAGCTCTGACCGTTCTGATTTAATAAAAGCCTTAATGCTGCTTGTTTTTGCATTTGATGCTCCAAGAAACAGCTGAGCTTCTGTGCTTTGCTTATTCTTACTCTGCCCAGTTGTATCTGCTACAGCTACTGTGCACTGCTCTGAATTTGGAGACACTATGAGAAACAGCAAGATCAGAAGACACCTACCATAGGGTCATTTTATAGGGACAGGATTTCCAATTAATTTTCAATATTCTGAGTTCAACCATGAGTTTGTGCACTTGTTTGTAAGGCATTTGTCAGTGCAAATTCCAGGTCACTGCAAGTAATCATTTGGGGGATGTAACAGGTTAATTTATTCCTGTGCATGTTTTATTTTGTCCTCATTTAAAACCTCACATTATTCTCTTACATTAAAACCATTATCAGATTTCTGAAATTAATGAGCCAGAGAGACTAGAACACAGCAAATTTTTCTTCCACTGACTTGGAAAAATGTAGTCATTAAAGGAAAAGATATCACTTGTTATTCAGTGGGTCTAAATGTTGTTTGTTTGTTTATTTATTTATTTAGTTAAGGAAAAAAAAAAAGAGAATAACAGTGGCATTATACTTGGAATGACAAATTTCAGAAGGAATTGAATGAGCACTAGTGATATCTGCTCTTTGAAACTTTGGCTGATGTGTTAAAGATCTCTGCTTTTAATATTCCCTCCAGCTTTAGAAAGGGGTGAATGCTGCGTAAGGCATCAGGTCCTAACAACAAGTTACCAGCTGTGATGCCAGATGTGGTTTGGTGTCTGTAAAGTCTCTTTGCAGTGTCACAGCTCCACTACAGGCTGTCTGGTGTGATTGACATCCCCAGGGATTCAGGACAAACTCCTCTGGGCAGCTCCATGCAGAAGTTACTGCTGGAACCAGAACACAAGCTCCCCTGCACCTCCTCAGGGCTTAGCTCAGTAGTAAGCATATAGTTAGCATGCATCTATGGGCAGATATGCAGGCATGGATATATCCTAAATGAACCCATTTTCCCCCAGAAATGAATATTTAATATGTTAACAAATAATCAACATATCCTGAAGACTAAACAGGCATTAGCAATGGAACAGACTAGGGAAATGAACCTTTTCAACTCTATATCCAGTCACTATAACCAAGGTAAAGCTAGCCCTTACAATTGCTGCCTCAGTTGCTTGAACTCAAGGTACTTAAAAATGCTGCAGAAATTTCTGGAAGGATGCAGAGTGTGCCAACACTGCCATCTCAGTGTGATGCTGAAATACCTGAGCTCTTCTTAAACCCCCTCAGTGTGGCTAAAGGACTGGGCTAAAAGCAGGTCTGTTGACAGTGTGCCATTCCTTGCCATTGGGAATGGGAACAATGGGCAACCCTGTGTCCCACCAGGAAACCCATCACCCCCCTGGCCTTGCAGCCCTGCAAATCCTGCAGGACAGTGGAAATCTGCTGTGCAGGAAGTTGTCTTCACTGTGGAAGTGTTTTCCATATTTGAAAGCAAGTCTGACTGAGGAAGTATCTCCCTCACTTGTTTGGAGAAATAGCTATTTCAGCTACTTAAATGCCACTTGATTTCTTTCTGTCTTTAGATTTCCAAAGAGTTCGATTCTACATGAGAAAATGACTCCAAAACCCACAAAAATTTGTTTAAAAAGGGTAAGGTTCACTGTGAAAATGTTTCTAATTAACTCCTCAAACCCAAAATTTTAACAAGATAGCATGAATTTATCTGAGTCATTTTATCTACTTGTCAGCACCAGACTATAACATAACAAGCAGACTATAATATAACAAAATAAAAAAATGCAAGGAAAATTTTAATTGCGATTGAATAGCTGTTTTAATTTAACAGATGTTGACTGGATCTAATACACACTTTACAAACTAAGATCCTGAAATGAAGAGTCTCATTAATTTAGAGAGATGAGTTTTATTTTGTTCAAATAAGAACATCCCAGAGAGCAGAAGAAAGAAAAGATTTAAAATCTCATCTCCACTAAGTCTAACATCAAAACCAGTTTTTTTTAACAGTTTATTAAGCAAAATGGAGCTAATTTCTGCATGTGTCTCCTTAGAAACTAATACTGTTGAGCTCATTATGCCTTCTCTCACATCAAAGATATGAAAAAATCAGCTCTGTTTGGGTGTTTTTCTGCTGCAGGGAATCTTAGGTGGACACCTGGGAATCTGTAAAGTTTTTATTCATTTTAATACCTTACTCTTTAAAATTTAAAGGCAGTTAGTGAATATGCTGTTACCAGAACATTGTGGGAAACAGACAACAGACATTGTAGCTATTTCTTCAAAAGGCCTCTATTTAAATGGCTCTTAGCATCAGGGGTCTTAATTTCCTTGAACTCACTCACAATTTAAATAACCTCAAAAAATTGGACCTTGCTCCCTTATTTACAAAAACAGCATCTGAAATTGCATTCTTTGCAAGAATTTATTTACTCAAGGATTTTCTGTCAGGCATAATTCCTAACTTTCAGATAGTAAATTTCATCTAACTTAATGAATGAATTAACTAAATGGTTCTTTAAAATATTCAAAAAACAAAAGCCTATACTAAAATTGAAAGAAGGTATCTTAGACCAGATTCCAAGGAAAATGAAGAATTTCTAAAGGAGAGACATATTGAGTACAGGGATCCTTTTGTTTACTATCCTCATGCCTGTGGGGAAATAAAACATTTTAATTGTGCCTGAAAATTTGTTTGCAAACTGCTGACCCAAAATAATTGCCCTGGAAATAATTTGTTACAAGCTTCTTGGTGAACTACTATGTGAACTGACACACAGACATCTGCTGCTGCTGCTGGAAGGAGAATTCAGTTAGTTGCAGCTAAAAGCTGCTGCAATATTCAGCACTGGAATATATGAGAAACATAATTAAGTGATATGGCACACCTTTTGAGTGAGACTGCAAGAACTGGTTCTTTGGGGATCAGTATGCTTTATAGTCCAGAACAATTTGCAGACTGTGGATTCACATAAGAGAAATCCCCAAGAGTAGGGTAATGAAGGTGATTTTACAGGTGCTGTGTGTTGCTGGAGCAGAGAAGAACACCCTGGCCCTGGAATCATAATTCTAGGTGTCAAAAATCTTATATGACTATTTGCAAGACTTTGTAAACACAGATGGGAAATAAATAAGTGTGCTCCTATGTCTGACAAGAACTGTGTAAGGAGGAACTGGGGAAATGTAAAATCATTATATTTTTCAGAAGATGAAATATATATTTGTTTTCTTCCATGAAACCATGACAATATTCTGTAACAAGAGGAAAGGCAATTGCTTGCTCTTGGTCATTTGATGGGCAGAAATATAACTGCTTTTTCTTGTGCCCTACAGCAAAGTCACCATGCACACAGACCAAGACAGAAAACCTGTGTGGGTCAAAGAGGCATCTTGTTTATGTGTTTATGTGACATATCTAAAAACATTCTTGCCCAACCATGGGCAAGAATGTGTGCAGACACTTTGGCAGGAATTCCTGGGAATATGGCAATGTTCTGCCAGACCTTAGGATTCCATGGTCTGCTCCTAGTCCAGTCCCTTCATTGGTTAATGATCATACTTCCCCACACCCTTTCCCAGAGGCAACCCCAGTGTGTGTAGTGCAGGAGTAGATCCCATAGTCTGTAGAGAGTCTGGACATGGAGACAGCTTGGGAGGAGCTGCAGCAGAGAATGTGAGTGCTCCTTCTGCATGCCCATCTTGGAGCATCTGTCCACATGCAAGCTCTGCCTGGGTAGCCTGAGGAATAATAAACATGGTGTTAAGTGTTACCAGAATTGTCATAGGGGTTTTTTGGCACAGGGTTGGGGTGCTCTGTGAAGAGCAAACTTAAATCTCAGTTCTGCGTTTGCTGCACTCTCTGCCACCAGCAGTGATCTCTCTGTGTGCCCTGCAGCAGTTAAGAGGGAGGATGGGCTTGGCTGAGAAACCACTGAAAAGAAAAGCATTGCCCACTGAGGCACTGCAGATGGAGCAGGTACAGGTGATTGCAGCATGGCATCAAAAGCAGCTTCCCTGAGTTCTGGGCTTCTCATATGGGATCATTTCAATGTACTTGCTTACTCTGAGATGGTAAGCAAAAGACATAAAGTTCCCACAGGAGTGAAAGCTCTATCAGAATGCCTAGGAGTGTTGCATGTCTTCCTGCAATTTGCACTTTTCAAAATTCTTTCTCTGCTGCAGAAGCAGCAGCAAAGCTGCTCTGAAGAGAGCTTCTACATTACCTGCTAAACTGAAATGTTATGAAAGAAATATTTTATTTCCGTTTTAGAAAGAAATATCTGAACCTCCCACTCTAAACTATCTGCATTTTTAGGGAAATTAAAGCATTTCACTAGCAGGTTTTACTGTTACAAAAAAATACATTACAGCTTCAGGTAACCTGATAACTGAGCCCAAACCATAACTCTGTGCTCAGGGGCATCTTCTCCGTCCACAGCACAATGGGAGAGAGCTCTCAGCAGTTGTACAAGGACACAGGGGAAAACCTCAGCAGGTACCACACCTGGCCATTGCTCTGTGCAGCACCCCTGGACAGAAATCCCACACCCAGTAGCAGGATCCAGCAGCTTGACTAGCTTTAAGGTGGATTTTATAAACTGATGGACAGAGTGGTCGTCCTGCAGGAGCAGATAAGTGGATCTGATGATGCAGGGGCTCTCGTGCACCTGTGTGCCTGTATCCCTGTTTCATCTGTACATCTTGGAGATGTTCTCAATGCAGGGCTCCTGTTCTGAGAAGCCTTCAGGTGACCTCTCTAGGGATACAGCTCAAGGAGCACTCTTGAGGGCTGTAGCTGTCCAAGTTTCCATATAATTATATTGTTTTATACAAGTAACTCTCCAAATCTGCCGCTTTGCACAGTCTCCCTCCTCCTGCAAAATTAAACTGTTTTGATTTTTGTCCTAAAAATGCAGCTGTCTTTTTTTTTTTTTTTTTTTTCCCTTTTTTCCCTATACAGATAATTTTCTCATTTCCCTTGAGTTTGGATACATTTTCTTTATTTTTCATCTACATCAGGTGCCAGGGCAAATGCTGGTAAAACACTCCACCACACCTACCATAACTGGTTCCCCTGTAAAACACGTGGGTGTTACAGAATTAGACAAAAGAAAGTAAACCGGGGCAGTTTAGCTGATAATGCTGTTTCCCTTTAAGGTTATAGAACGTAGCAGTGTGTCCTAATGAGAGAAATATCTCCTTTATCAAGGGAAAGCTATTTTTAATTGATTCTTTTAATTGACTTGCAGTAACTCCTTACACGGAGCAGTGGATGTTGAAACATATCAAAATCCTCTTCTCTAACTTCCTGCCAAAAAACTATACTGGTCAAGAATATCTATAATTTTTGTATGCTAAAATCAAAACTAAAAATTTGGATTTTGGCTTTAGTTTTGAGCCATTGTAACATAGTACAAAATTAAAAAGAAAAGGAGGAAGAAAGAATTTGCCTTTTCCTATTTACTTTCCATTTTGCTCTCTCTGGAAAGTTCAGTGTGTGCATGTGATGAGAAAGAAACAAAGGTGACTAAGAGTCCCAAAAGGGTCCAAGTAAAATGTGGGTTGTGTTCTAATTTCTGTCACCTCCAATATTCTGATTTTGTGTGTGATGGTCCACTTGTTTTATCACTCCTCTTTAAGAAGTCAATGAACACATAATAATACCTGTAAGCTGAAATCTTCCTGATCCTTGCAGGGGGATGCAGAGGAGGAGAAGAGAACATGGGAAGGGGAAGGATGCAATGGGAGAGGCTGCTTTCTATCTATTTCTGAGGGGTCTTGCAAAAGTCAACCTTTGACCAAGGAAACTGAGGTTAAAGAAAGATACTCACCACTCCTGTTCTGTCCCATAATGCCCCATGGGTGATATCCCCAAGATACTGCCTGAGGGGAGACAGGCTCTCTTCAATCATGTTTTCCAGGTCACCAAACAAAGATGCTGGGTACTAAAACATGGGCTGTCTACCCTTGATATGCAGGTATACTCTTGTATTTTGAGACTCTCAGGCACTGAAATGTTTCCCAGCATTTCCAAGAAGCAGAATGTCTCACAATGCTTCCTCTGGGACATATTGTACTGCATTATCTTCTCTTCAAACGAAGCCTTGAAGTTATATTTTAGCCCTATATGATCAAGAAAGAGTTGTTCTCTGCATGAATTTAGTCTTGTGTTCTACTGATTTGCAGACAGTGAGAAAGCTTTTTCTCCCCTATGCACAGAGGACTTACCTTGCAACCTACAACAGAGCAATTAGTGTTACAAAGAGTTAGGTGCATAAATTCAATCCCCTAGATAACAAGTACATATTAGCTGCATGGTTATGAATTAGGTGTGTTATATTTATAGAAAGCCTTGCCCCTGGACACTCACCAAATGTAAGAGCAACCTGTTCTCTACAAATGCTAAGATGAAAAAAACAAAGTCAAAGTAGGATATTGCTGTCCATTTACAGTCCAGGTAGTCCTTGCATCTTATATGGCACTGGTTATTTTCAAGTGTCTTTTAACAATAAAAATAGACTCTTTAATTTTGATGTGAGGTTACAAGGTATGTTAGTAAGCAGAACTAATATCAAAAGATTGTACTGAGCAATCTGTTCACTGCAGAGCAGGGCAGTAGTACATATTCAATTTAAGAGCTCAAGTACATTGACTTTCAATAGGATTCAGTATCCTAAGCCACTATACCAAGAGACAATTTTGGGGAACCTGATTTGTCACACCAAACCCCTCCTCAAAGGGTCCTTATGGTGAGGTTATCCATGCCAGGACACAGTGCCACAGTTTTTCTTATATTGCAGGACACAAAACAGCTTCCACATAACCTGGAGAAATCCATTCCTACACACCTGAAAATAAAAAAATCTTCTCTTTTAAGCTGTTCAGCACATCTTCATGAGGTATATTTGGAAACATTTCCTGCACATGGGCAGGCCTGCTTTCCTCTTTCCTGGGATGTAGTGCACAGGACACATTCCTCATCATCCAACAGCAGATGTGACAGAGTCATGGTGCACTGTGTGTCCTGCCATGGCTTCCCAAACTGCCCACAGTCACCTGTGTATTTTTTCATAACATAGGGGTTCCAACCTGTTCAATGCAGATATTTCATAGGTCTTTAAAGTAAGTAGCTGGGATTTGCACCATGCTGTGGCTTCCATTATATATCTTGTGTGTTCTGGAGTGAGATGGACATATATCATGGAACAAAGCACATCTCCAGGGTGCACCATGCCTGAGCTGCCCCCATACTTAACCCTCTCCAAAAGAAAACCAGAGAGGGAACTAATTAGTGAACAGTGAGTGTGAGCAATCTGGCAGCCTCAGCTCTGGATTGCCACACTGTAGTGACATAATACACATGCTGCACCACCAGTAGGTTTTTGCAAAAAAATTAATAAAAAAAAAAATAATGTGTCCTCATGAGCATACCACACAATGGAAAGCACTAAAAAAACAAAAAGTAAAATTCCCCTCCCCACACAGGCACTATCCTTTTAAAATTTTATTTCCTCAAACAAATAATGTAAAATTACCCCAAAATCTAGGAGAAGCTGATGAGGGCCTTCCCAGAAAGGACTGTATATTTTTTGACTTCTCACGTAATGAAGGAATAGCCCTTCTGCTGGTAAATCATGGACTTCTTTTTTGTTCTTCTATTTTTTTTTTTCATTATTCTATATTTAGAATAATTAGTCAGGTGGATGTTTTATTGTCAACATTTATTATGTATTTTTTTTCCTGTGGGATTTGCTCAAGAGTAGCAAGATTTTAATTGTCCTTTACCAATGCCTAGCTTACTGTTAAGTGTCAATATCATATTATTGACAATCCCTAAGCAAAGATTAAATTTAGACTTTGCATAATTTTATTCTTTACTTTTGAAGAGGCCAAATTTATATTGAAGTGTAACACATAAGAGCAGAAATAGCTCTCTTTTTCTTTTCATATGTACATATAACTCTTCAATTATTTACACTTAAAAGGCAATGCATTCTGAAACTTTCAGTGATAACAGAAAGTTTTAAAGAAAAATAAATCTGAACAAAGCCTTTTCTCAGTATTCCAAATAATTAAGATTTCAGAAAATATTATATTTTTTTCCTAGAAAAGATTTCCCTTCAGATAGATGAGAAAGGTGATTAGCTTTGCAATGATAATGAGACCAGTAGTACAGTTCCTAAGGGTATGAAATGTTCACCTGCTTTTAGAGTACAGTGATTGCAGAAGAGTCATAAAACCTCCTAAATCTGTATATCCCAGTTAAGTTAACATGCCTCTTAGTAAATGTAGAACAACCTTTTAAAATCCCACTTCTGCTATCAGAACTCCCAGGATTCTCCTGCCAATACCACACCATATCTCCCCAAATTATTTTTGCCTGAAGAAAAACTACGTGCAATTTTCCATCAGTTAAGTGCATTAACTGAAGAGTGCTGGAAATCTGCTGCTATCTTTTCTGGATCTGACATCTGCTACAGAATCTCACAGAATTCCAAAGTGGATGCTATTGGCAGGGACATCACAAGTCATCTGGCCCAACACTCCTGCTCAAGTAGGGCCACCCAAAGCTGTTTTTTTTTAAAATAACTTAGAGGATGGAGACTCCACAGGCTCTCTGAACAACTGTGCCAATGCTCAGTCACCCTGACTGCAAACAAATGTTTCTTGATGCCCAAGAGAGAACCTCCTGTGTTTCGCCTTACAAGCTGCTATGTAGTGTTTAAATTTCAAACCCAGCCTGAACATACTCGGATTTGAGAGATTTATATTGTTGTTACATCAGAGAAATGAGAGATTTCCTGATAGTGCTATCTCTCCTGCTGTTGAAGAGGTCAGTTGTTATATTGTTGGCATAATGATGACAACTCACAGGACTGAAAATACTGTTTGCTGTAGCATCTATCTTATGCACTACATGGCCTGTTGTGAAGTCACAAGGATATCTCAGCTTTTTACTGTTCTAAACTTGAAAACATTTCTGTGAAGTATGGAAATATTGTTATCTTTATTTTTTAGTGGAGAAAGCCAGAGATAAGAGAAGGTAAGTAATTTGTCAAAGGGGTACCCTTCAGTAGCTGCAGTAGGGGAAGGCACTGATCCCACTTCCCAGAGACTTCCCTGCAGTCCTTGCTCACAGGGAGGTTATGGCTCTTCTCCTCACCTAACAGTGATTATGTCCTTCACTGAAAAAAATTTTATATTGTGCTTACTGAACAAAAACTTTCCCTTACATATCTCTTCTGCTGTCATTGATGATGTATGCCACCATGGTTCACTGAGGACATACCTCATGTGAACCTGGTTTGCAGACAGAAGTACTTTTTTAACAAAATAATAATTCAATCTGAATTCTAAAGTCAGAAGAGAATGTTGGTGATATTTACTTTTTATATCCAGACTATTTGATGTAACATTCAAAGTTTTTCTATTCTTATTTTCATGCATTATGTGCTTGTAAAAAAAAGACTAAACAAAATAGTGATCCAGAAATAAATCCTTCCCATTACATATATTTCAGACTGGAGAAAATGAAATGAAATATTTTGAGCTCTACTTGGTGAAAGAGAACAAGCACACTCAAATTCAGTGAGTACTAGGTATGAGTACAGTGGAAAATTACAACTAGACTTTTATTATATCAAACTTCTTCTGCCTTTGCTAGCTAAAATCTTACAATACCAGCTCTTCTTCTGAAAATGGTTGCACAGCAGCAGAAATTGTGTAAAGGCATGTAACAAACTCCCTCTGCCTTAAGAGCAAGCAACAACTATAACCATGGCAGGCATTATATGAGCTGGCTTTTTTTGACAAGAACATTCTTCCTTCCAGCCTCCATCTTTATATTATAAAATAAAATTATGGCATTAGCAGGCACCTTCCTACTTCTAATTCCTAACAATGATGATAGACAAACTCTACTGCCTATTTGTCACCCCTGACCAGATGGTTCTCAGTGGAAATGAGTAAGATAAGAGGGTTTTTATTGTGTTTTCTTTTCAGTGCTGATAGGCCAGATAATCTTTTTGCTGGAATATGAGACAAGTCAATTGTTTCTCTAACTTCAGCTTTCATAATGCAGCAGTTAGTCACTGATCTTCAGTGGATTTGTGAGTGGTGAGTTTCTTGGTTGCTGTTGTTTGGGATTTTGCTTTTCTGGTCTTGCTTTGTCTAGATGCAGTGCTCTTCCTTCATTTGTCCCTTTCTGTCAGGATCAGTCTCCCTTTTGTACATTGGCACACAGGTTCTCCTGGAAGATGCACCCTGTCATAGTGGTGGGATTCTGCAGTGGTCAGTGCCCTCCAGTGAATGTTGTGATATTAAAACTTCTTAAATTCTGGGATAAAATCTGTAGAAGATCAACAGTTTTGGTGCATTAGAAAGTATATCTGAGTTAGACCTATAGGTTTCATCATCTTTATTAAGCCTTTAGAAACAAAGGCTTTTTTAAGCAGATGTTTACAAAACAATAGTTTTCTGCCTTGAAAACTAACTTTTCTTTAGATAAATTTAGACCTAAAAATAATCATGCATTACTTAAGACACTTCCAAGCATTACCTTTGTTTTATCCACTCAAAAGTAGAGTGTCAGTAATATGCAATAAGACACTGCATATTTTTAGGTTTTTGCTACATGTACAATATTCACAGAAATAGTATTACGTAGATTTAAAAAAATGACAGTCTGGAATATAATTACCAATGAGGAAAAAAATACCTTGTCTTCCTTTGTGAGATACATAACAGAGATTTATATATCTTTAAATAATAGACAGCATCTGTTGCAGGTGCAGTTTTGGACTGTTTTCTTGGGTTTGGGTCCTTTACAGGATAAACCAATGTATTACCTTTGTATTTTCCCTGGCTGATTTGTGACGTCCACTCATCAGGACGTAAGCTTGTTCCTTTCTTGGCTGTATTCCATCAGAAAACACAGGTGCTTCTTTTCCTCTTCCATCTTCAGTATGCCCATACCCGTGGTTGCAGCCACTGCCCAAAATTGACCAAAATTTGCCCAATGCCAAAATGTGTGCATCATTATGAACACAGCTCTTTTGTCTAGCAAGCAGCTGAGCACACCTTCCTTCCAAACACCACCTTGTATCCACTCAGACTAAATTATTTTCCTTCTGAGATATCTCTGCTAAAGTCTTCTCATTCCACATCATGTTCACATCTGACTTGTCGTACTTTGAAGTTCACCCTTTAATTTCACATCTGCACAGAACTCTTCTCATATTTCCTTCCCATCTACAAGAAAGCAGAGACTGCATCTTCCATGTATTTCCATGATCCTTCTTTTTAATGCCTCCTACTGGAAGCTCTTCCCTCCACCAAACAGCCAGTGTCTTTCACATGGTCTCTGTGAAATAGTCTTTCCTACGTGCTTTGGTCACTCCTGTTTTCATGGGGTAGTTGAGCACCTTCTAAAGTGAAAGTTGTGTTTCTCATGCCATGCATTCTAGTGGATTAAACTAATACAAATATAGAAGACAGAAGAAAATATTTTAGTGGCTTCCCTGTTACCAACTTCTTCCTTTCTAAAAAGAAAGCTTTTGAAATCTTTTGTTCTTTTAGTGGCCCTGGTGTTATTCTTCATGCTGCTTCTCAGACCTGCAGTTCCACATCCTTCAGCATGTTGGGATGACATTTCTACATTTCAAATAGCTACAACTGTATATTAGCTCTCACTTTCTTCTCCCACCTTTGCTTGTCCTTCCATCTTACCCCAATCAAGACAATATTAATATGCAAAAAATTCTGTATCTAATCCGTTGAGAAAAAGTTCTCCCTTGACTTCAAAAGCTCAATTCCTTCTTCCTTTGTTGTGTTTTGGGTTTGGTTGCTTGGTTTTGTTGGGACTCAGTACTTCTACCTTCACCCCTGAATGTTTTGACTAAATTTGATTTTCTTGAAACACAGTTTTAGAAGACACAATGGTGCAGATGTGAAGAATGACACAGATTAGGGGCTGAGGGAGTGGGCTGTCCTTTGTCTCACAGGACAGTAAGCATTTGGAAATGGGTATATGCTGAGTACACAAGGGTATTTCTTTTCATTAAATGGAAAGCTATTATCTGTATACTTGAGCAGGCATTTCTGCATATTCAGTGGGGAGCATCACTGACACTGAACTACCTTCAGGGAGAAACTATTAAAGACTGGCTGCTGACATATTCCAGCTCCAACTTGCACTGTGGTCCACTGAGCAGACCCAAGCTTTTTAAAGTTCATAAACAAGTCTGTGTACAAAGCAGGTCCATATACCCACTCAAAGAGATAGCAAGGGTATTTGGATATTATTACATAGACACTTCAGAAACCCAATAGAAGAAAGATAATATTGAAAAATTGAAATAATGGTTTATAAATTACATGAGAGAATAGGAATTTAAAAATGGATTGTTTGAGCAGAGGTGGGATGTTATGCATTAAAAAAATTATGGAAGGGAATGAGTGGCTTGGATCAATGCATAACATTCTTTATCATTATATTCATAGCAATTGAAAAGGATCCCCAGCAGCTGCAACTTCAGACCAACAGTATGAAAATGCCCTATAATCACCCAGGGCAGAGACCATCTGGATTGTAATTGCTGAGGAAGCTAATAGAGAATCCAAAAAAGGCAGAAAATGTGCTAATGAAGACAGGCCTCATTCCTCCCCATTTTCTTTTGTACTGTTGTCCCTCATGGGACATTTTTGGATATGGTAGATGTTTTAAAGTTACTATCTCTTGGAGTAGCTGGTTAGAAAACTCATAAAAAGAGAAGCATGATTTGATGTAGTCCTCATGGGATCATCTCACACATCCTAGACTGAAGCATTATTAAACAACTATCTTGTAATGCTGACTTCAATATACTTATACCCAGAAGCCATGTAGAACTGAGGAAAGCTCCCAAAAGACAGGGAAAAAAACTCCTAGACCCACACTCCAGTATTGCTTAGCTTCAAAATTGGGAACTGCATGAAGATGATATAGTTTCATCAAAGGAAATGAAAAAGTCCTGGTAAGAGAACAAAATGATTTTAGGTGGCAGGGAGATTACATAAAAACATTAGATTAGAAGCTCACATATATACTTCTACCCAAACAAAATGTAAAAGATCATGAGAGACTGTGGTTGTATAGCAGGGAAAAGACATTTCTGGATGTAAGGAATATGGAAACCATCTGCAAACTAGAAGAATCACATACTCTGGCATGCTGAATGTAAAAATACTTCAAGACAGGACAGAACAAATTCAACAAACAGTCAGTTGTTCCATTTGTTACAGGAATATTTTCATGTTAATAACAAAACTTTTCCAGCCATATCAGAAATGGCATATCTTTTAGAAAGCTTGTAGGTACCAAAATATAGCTGACTCGTAAAAGGATTGCTCAGGGAAAATAAAGAAGCAGCAGAAAAGCTAAGTGCAATATTTCCATCAGCAGTCAATTTGTCAAAGCTTGAGTCTGGTCTTACCCCCACAACCTTTCTTTACAGGTGAAAGAGTAGGGGAACCATCTCAGTCAGAATAGTCAGTAAAATTGATAGAGCACTGCCAGAGCTGATAGAATTTCCCAGTGGGTCTTAGATAATTGAGATTTGGAATGTTCATGCTTTCAGTTGTGGTGGATAACTTATCACTTAAATTGGCCTCAGTACAAAAAGAGAGTAAGATGGTGCATACAAGGCTAGTTTTTAATAAGAACTCCTGAAGAACCTTAGAAATTATGGACTAGGAGGTTGTACTTTTAAACAGGGAGATTAGTAGAAACTGTAAAAAATAACAATACTAACAGTACACTTTCATTAATATGATTTAATAGGGCACAATTAACATAGTTTTTGGAGGAAGATGTAATTGGTCTCAAACCTGTTTCAGTACCTGGAGAACTCATTAAACTATTACTCATCAATATTAAGGTGGTTTGATTACCAGGCTTGGAATGGTTTTTGATTATAGACCTCCTCAAAAAGGTTTAGAGAAAGTAGGTTGGTATGGGGTAAAAGGAAAGCCCTCTGCAAAAGTAATAGCTACATAGAAAACAGGAAAGAGGACAAGAAGAAATGATGGATTTCAAAAGTACTGTGTTGGCACTTCTATTGATGAGTATTCTTTCATACATGAGCCAGAGAAGGAGTTACATAAATTGATCTCAAGACATAAGTACATGTAAGTTTTCTGACTTTACAAAATTATTTAGAGTGGTTTGAAATAAAACTGATCACAAAAACCTGCAGATTGAATTGAACTGAACAACTATTGAGAGCTGGAAAGAAGTGCACTTACAAAAAATATCTGACATTAATAATTACTCAGTCAAAAGATAGATCTTAGGTTTATTGTGGGTTGTTTTATGAAAATGTCCTCTCAGTACTCCCTATAATTTAAAATGAAAACACAAGGTTAAATACTATCAGGCAATACATAGAGATCTAGCTTTTAAATGTCCTTATTATCACAAACAAACTCGATTGCACTCTGGGTTTTGGTTATCTCCTCTCTAAGATACAGTCACAGATGAGCAAGGAAAATGATCAGAGGTATGGCACGCCTGTCAAGCAAATTGAACTTAAACCAGAGCACACTCAATGTAGTCAGTCTGCAACAGCTTCAAAACAAGCATGTCAAGCTTTGTCAACAGCACCTCAGGTAAACTCATTGCCAAAAAAAAGGGAGAGGAAGATAGTGAATACAAGGCTAGTTTTTCATAAGAACTCCTGGGGGGACGATAGAAATCATGGACTAGGAAGTTATACTTTTGAACTAGGGATATTAGTAGAAACTGTAAAAATTGCATCTTAGATACAAAAGTACAGATAAGTTTGGCAACAGATTACATGAAAATAGAAAAAAAGTGTCCAGTGAAGTTCCAAAGATGCAGGTGCCATGTTCTTGCTCAGGAAGACTCTCATCTGCTGCTGTCTGTGAGCAGAGAAGGAAAATAAAGAAGTATTGCTTGTCTTCTTCTTATACTCAATAAATAACCAGTTCTTAGAACCCAGGTAGACACTCCTTGTCTAAACCCAGCTCATCTATTTTTATGCTTTAAGATGTGTGCAGAGAATCAAACTGTAGAGGACACATCTCAGAAAAGGGTTTCTGTGATGAAAAATGGAAAAAAATCCACATGACATTTTTGGGAGCAGGATAATCTAGTGATGATTGGACATCAGGTGACTTCACGTGCTGTTGTTCCAGGTGTCCAATGAAAAGCAATTTAAGAATGTTTATACACACAAGTGGTAGCATGCACTTTTGCAGAATATTCCTTCTAGAAACATAGCAACATTTGGTTAATAGTGCATCACTATTTTTACTATATTCAGTCCATTGTATTTAAACAGCTGCTGCCTTAATCCCTTCATGCTAATATTTGCTGCTTGACATTCCTGCTCCTCATTAAATATGAAGATTGAGAAACACCTGCCACTAAACCTTGCTTTCTTTCTCAGAAAATGTTTATGTAGAAGACTTATCAAGACTTATATCTGTTAGCTTTCTAAAACTCCTGCTAAAATCACTGGTTTTTAAAAGAAAAATAATTTTGTCAGGCCTTCTGAATACTCACTCTAGATATATATATTCATAAACATCCCCAGCCTAAAATCATTCCTGGACCATAATCAGTTTACTTCTTTTCTCAGCCATGGACAATTTTTTCAGATTCATAAGTGTCAACATTCTGTATGATGATTAAAACTCTTGATGGATCTGAAAGTCTCAGCCATAGACTGCAA
The DNA here is from genome assembly GCA_030060385.1 of Muscicapa striata striata. Lineage (NCBI taxonomy): Eukaryota > Metazoa > Chordata > Aves > Passeriformes > Muscicapidae > Muscicapa > Muscicapa striata. Next base: position 3,943,603 of record JAREIS010000018.1, read on the forward strand.
CATGGAAGTTATTGCCAAGATTTATTTTTATTCCTCTCATTACGTTGGTCTCAGTTTTTATCCTGTGATTGAGTAGTTAACTTCTGCCAAGCCACAGGTCATTCATTTCTTTATCCTCTTTTGCAGGCATTTGCTGTTTGCAGGAAGAGGGGCCATACCATTAACTGTGGCTCTCACTCAAGGAAAGCCTGATACAGTGTGCAGTGATCCCCAGAGACAGGTGTTTTACCCAGGTGATCTCCTAAGTGCTGGTAGCTTCCTACAGAGAGGGAGTAGCTTACCACATTTTCAATTAAAATTTTGCTGATGAGAGAGCTCATCAGTCTGTGAGATCTTGAGGACTGAGCACAACTCACCTCTGAAGAAGGGAGCTGTGTGAGTGCTGCTGTTTGTCACCTGCTCAGACATCCTCCATGACTGACACTGCAATTTTCTGACCTCAGTTTCAAAGTTCAGATCAAGGAATCTGTCCTGGACTTAACTTTCTATTTCGTCTTAGGCTTCTATAAATACACTGGCTTTGCAAATGTAAGCAGTACAGTCATGCCAAATGCTTTCACAAAGAACATTATCTTCTGCTCTTTTTTAACTATTAAAATTATTTTCTTTTTTTTCATAAAGTAGCATGTTTATTTTTAACATGACTACAATAAGAAAACATTTGCATATGTATATAGCGCCGGTCTTTCAGAAACATCCAAGAATAAAATCATACCAAGCTCTAGCCTGGTTTCAGTGACTGCCCAGTGTTCATATTTGCCTCCTGCTGAAACAATGGCTAAGAGCCATCTATTTTCCTGCTAGGTACAACACCCCCCTCCATACAGGTTACTGACTTGGTGGTCCTTATTCTTCAGAATGTGTTCCTGCACTGTGCAGAGCAGTTGTATAAAGGACAAATAAAAGTATCACTCTCTGGTTCCAGAGTGTCATGCCTCCCACCCAGGTACCTGTTGTGAGGTGACAAATGATGGGAGGGAATCAAACCTTGCACCCTTCTGCTGTGCTATTGGCAGTGCTGGGACATCTGAGACACTGGCAGGTGCAGTGAGGATCTGTTTTCCCTGCCACTCTTTGGAGAACTCTGTCTCCTCTGCCTTTTCTCACAAACATGAGATTTTACCTAAATTCATATTCATCTATAGTTGCTTGGGATACACAAATCAGCTGAGAAAGAAGATTCTGTGAGGTTTACATTTTCCTAGGGTAGCATTTTGGCTACCACCAACTTTCTGCAATTGCTGCAGCCACTGCCACACATCTTCCTTTGGGACCAGTCATGACAAGAGCAGGTGGAGCTGTTGATTAAGCTGATGACTTTCCAAGGCAGAAAAGCAAGAGATCCCTCAATGACCTGGCACTGCAAATCCCCCCCCTAGCATGTGCTTCCGGATTATGTCTGAAGCAGGTAAAGCTCCACTGCACAGGTGCCAGCACAGGCAGGTGTTGTGGCTGCAGATTACAAGGTTATGCAATCCTTGCTGGCACTATTTTTATGATGTCAGCTACAATTTGAGTCTGGCAATCTGAAAGACTACAGCGTAACACAGTGGTGTAACATTTGGTTGCTTAACTCCCTACAGCTCTGTTCAGTACAAGTGTATAAATAGCCATGAACAAATAGACTTATAAAACTGTCACCAACAAATTACTGATTCTCCAACTCTTGCCATGAGAGTATTGAAATGTGTTTTAGATATTTAGAAAAAAGAAAGTCCCTTTTTCAGATGAATGGAATTAATCTCAGAGAGATGAATGGAATTTTCTAAAGCATTAGTCTGTGCTCCTGCATGTTTATTGAATAGATCTGGCATGTGAGTATCTATAGGCAGGTATAGATGTACATGTATACAAACATGTTGCACAAAAGATATTTCAAATCTGACATGTATGATGCATACAAACTTATGCTGAACTTATAGGCAGACAATATTCTATTGAAGGCAAAAATTCTGCATTGAGCTGTACCTCTCTCAAAAAGAGAATGACTCTTTAGAAGCAAAGTAGTTTCAAACAAAAGCCTGGATATTGCTAATGCCATCCCCTTATATATTCCTTAGAGAAAATGTGAAAACTATCCTTCTAATCCCACAGGTCTTAAGAATTAATATGTGAAGACACTCACTGACAAGCACATCAAAGGCCAGGGTCAGACTCTGTACTGGCTGTATCAGACATCTGACAGAATCCAAGATCTGAATACAGACTCACAGCAGTTTCTTGAGGGATAAATGGTTTGAGCTGTGACCCTTCCACCTGTATCCAAGCCCTGAGCATTCCCCTGACCACTCAAAAGAAATTGAAAGAGGTAGTTCCCAGATGCTCACACAGCTAGAATTGTGAGTTATAAACAACAAAGATTTGTCACAAAACTGTTCAGAGAAATACTGATAAACTTCCTTTACTCCTGACTGTTTGTTAGAAGTTAATTTACCAGAGACCTTGCAAGTACTAAATAAGAATTTATAGTATTTTAAAGTTAAACAGTGAAGGTTCAAACAATTTATAAGAGAAAATGCATTCATTGGTTTCGTGTTCTTGATCTCACAAGGTGTAAGTTTTAAAAACAGGAACAATATTTGCGTAGAATTCCAGTTTCTGGGACCAAAAGTTTTGAATTTGAAGACCTGGATGATTCAGGATGACCTGGAAGACATGAAAGATTCTGGATGAATTTATTGAGAAGTTCAAACAAACAAACAAACAAACAAACAAACACAAAAACAAAACAAAACAAAACAAAAACCCATTGTGACAGCTTCCTGAGTGTCCCAATGAGAAGTTGGTCCTGGACCTTTCTGTGATGGAGGATAATATTTTTTCATTTATGTCTGGTGCTGGCATCCATTTGTGCAGCCTCTGTGCCTGTAAGTAAATTAGCAAGAATTTTCTGTGATAGATAGGGATGCAAATATGGGTAGAAGAAGGTGGTGGAGGTATGGAAGAAGTTTTGGAGACCAAGAAATCTATAGAGGATGTAAGGATATTTCTCCCATCATGGGTCTCACAGAATGTTTATGCAATTTAGTATTCCCCACAAAGGAGCAAAATGAAGCTGTAAGAGAAGTTGAAGCAGGGCTGCCTCTCTGATTGCATTCCTGGCAGAAATTGCTGCCTCATGACAACTAAAAGTTTCCTAATATTAGAAGAGAGCTGGAAATCAAGGTAGTCATTTCAGGCAAGCAGAAGCTCATACAGAAGCTTTTTCTGTTGCAGTGTCTCTGAGAGGAGCTTTCTTTAATCGTATTATGTTAAACCCAGCATCAGGTCTTTCCCTTATGTTGTTTTGATGAGAGAAGGGAACTGGCACAAAGACTGTAGCTATATTAATGAATTAACCAGCAGTAGAAGTGCCCTGAGGCCACTGATGTTTGCCCTGGCTGTCAGCATGCCTTTGGTCTGGGCTAACCAGCACTTTCTGAAGCATCTCCTGGACTTGGCATTAGTCCAGGACCAGTCCTAAGAGAGAACATGAAGATATTGCTGCAATTTTGTGGCCTTTAAAACACAACCCAAAACTACTGAAATCTTTTCTCTGCCTCTGGTTCTCTGCCTGTCTTTATGTTATTTTTGACTACTGTCAGCAGTTATATTAAATAGCTATTATCCTCATAAGCATTCTGCAGATGCCAGAGAGAAATGAGCTATTAAATATCAGCCATTAAAGTATAGTTCTGTCAGACTCTTTATTCTGGACCTTCTGCAAGTCTGATGAATAACTAGACACAAAGTTATCCATAAGTGCCATCTTACCAATGCCTCTTAACAGCATCTTACTTTGGAAGTTACTTTTTTCTGCATTACCATAATCTCTTAAAAACTCAACTGAATTCTATTTCCTTCTCTGTTCCCTTTCTCCTCTTACAAGGAAGTATTCCAGCTTTATTTAAGGCTTCAGACCAGAGGTCAAGCTGCTTTCAGAGGCCTCAGACACACTTGGATTAGATTTTGCAGCAGCTGTAGGGGAGAAAGTGCCTCAGGTGGCAGCAAGCTGTGCGGGTGGCTCCCAGCAGGAGGAACTTGGCACAGAGCTGCTGTGGGATGGGATGGCACCACCTCAGCCCTGTAAGATGGAGTATATCTGAGTGCTCAATTATTGCATTTCACTTCTGGATGTATTTTGGATTACTTTAGGAGGTCTGGAGATGCCTGTGGAGCAGGGTAAGGACTTAAAAAGTAATTAATTTTTTTCTCTCAAACAGAAGGCCTGTGGCTAACAAGGTTTTATTAAACACAAACTCTAAAAATATTTAAATTAGTGGAATATACATTGCCATAAATTTATATATCATGTCCTCAAGCTACCAAAATATTAAATACATAACTTACAAAATTATGTTGTCAAAGGTCCACTAAATTCACTCACACACAGAAAAAAGCTCTCTGATTTTGAGCAGCACTAAAAAACTTCACATTCTGTCTTATTCAGCAAGTAGATTTAATTTTGAAGGTAAAATGGGAGAGGCTGACCAAGATAATATTCAGGTTAATTCTTCTTCAGGGATGCAGTGACACTGGTTAAAATTGGTGTGCTGAAGACAAAGTGAGCCCATTTTTTCTGAGTGTGAGGTCCATCTCCAATAGCACCAGGCAGGACAGGTGCCCCTGCCATGGCTGGGAGGCTTCATTGTCTTCCCCACGCAATGCTGAAAACATTTTCTCATGTGAGCAGGTTACTCCACAGGTGTTTAGCACAAGAACTGTAGTTCTCCCCTTGTCCTAGAAAAGCAGTTCCTTGCCCCACAGTCACAGGACTGATGCTGTTCTCATGCACTGCTGTGGGAGAACAGCAGTTCTGTTCTGCTGTGGAGGTATTCATTGGCCAAATCAAGAGACAGCACCTGAAGAGTTACAGTAACACACTACACTCGTTGCTAGGTGTGAGAATTACAATCACTAGCACATTTTAATACCTTTAATTGGAAATATCAGAATTAATCTACTCTTTTTAACCCCTTTTAATGCCTACTGAATGAAATCATCCAAACAATAAAAAAGGTGAGTACACTGGTACAATGCTGGCTGTGTGATACTCATTCTTTAGGTTAGAAACCCATCTGATAGCAGCCATCAACCTCCTGTCTTCCAGGTCACAGACTCAAGAGAAATTCAGCAAATGAGTAGCCCTGTGGACAAACATCATGACCTCAAAGCTGCATCATTCAATCCAGATGCTGTAGAAGACAATAAGACTAAGATTAATAAACAAATCCCCAGGTGCTTACACCCCTGTAAGTGAGAGGTTATGTGATCCTAAGGTGGGATGGCAGCACCTGCAGTACTGAGCAGGGGATGCCATCCTGAGGCATGGCATGGAGGTACTCAAGTATCAGTGCAACACTGGGCAAGGAATTTCTGACAAAGTGGTGCTCAGTGCTTAAAAACACTTCCTGGTTACTTATAATTTATCTTTGATATGCACAAATAGCATAGTTTCCTTTGAAGCTGTATCTGAATGCCTGTGTGAACCCTGTCCTACATGTGCAGATTATTTCTTTAAGAATGTGTGTTGTTTTAAATCTTGGCCTGGGTTTTCAGGCTCCAGAACCAAGCTTCTCCCTTTATGCAGGATGTAGTACAACAGTTTCAGGTTACACAAATTCATATCTGCTTAAATGCATACTAGAACCAAAGTCATCACATAAATCAAGGTTAAACTAAGACAGAAATCTGTCTGGCAGGTGAATGACTGCTGCTTTACTTACTAAGCCTTATAATCTTTTCACTGCCAAAGAAGATTATGGAAGAACTCAAACCCATATCCAAGTGTTACAAGTCTATATTTATCTTCTATAATGAAGTTTGGAAAAGATTGCCAACTGTGAAAGATTACCAAGTAGGTTGATAGACAAGGAATAGAGCATTTTGGAAGATGTGAGAATCTGTGCATTTATGAGTATCAACACAAACCTTTTCCAAGCTCTTTCCTATGATGCTATGTCTGAGCTGTCTGAACTGAATTAGTCAGAAAGTGCTGCCCAAATTGTTTAAATGCAGATTTGGATTTTCAGAGTTTGATGATAGGACACTTTGAACAATCTATTTTTATTAATTCATTAATAATTACATTGGTTGGTATAGACACATGGGCCTCTGTGGACCCTTCAGTATTTCATTGACTGGGCTCAGGGGGCTGCCTGGGTGCCCTTTTGTCTGTGTCCAGTGATCAAAAATTGTATGACAAGAGTTGGAAAAGTGTGGAAGTCTAGCCCACAATCTGCATGCAATCTACTACTCTTTTGGTAGGAACAAAATGACAGTAGAAGTCCTTGAAAACCCCCAAAGACCATTCCCCTAACTGAATTATTGACCTGAGCTCAGTATTTTAGAGTGGACTGTGGCAGGCTGAGGTAATAGAGAAGGGTAAATTGCTGGCAGAGTGAGTGGACTCAGCATTACCTCTAAAACAACCAGTCAGCCCAGACTGATGCATTTTCTGAGAAAAATCACTGGGTTTTTTTATTATTATTTTTAAGAGAGTAAGCATGGTTGACCTCCTGCTACTATTTTTAACCATAAGGAAGAATGACTAACCATCTTCTGCAAGGTGCAAAGGATGCAATTGCATGTGCCTACATATGCTCTCACAAAAGTATTCTGTGGGCTAGAAAGGAAACTTAGGGATAAGCTGGGAAAGGATTATAACAAGCATTACTGGCAGCTGGGTAATAGCTGATGTTAGCCCTTGAAAAAGCTATTTCCCTCTTTTGCCACATTTTCACTGTAAATGCACAAGTAAAAAAATAAACCTGAAATAATTATAGAAATTAAAAAATGGAAAATTGGTTAGGACTATTGCTAGACTTCAAAACTTGATCCACCTACTCATGTGGGCTTGAACTGTGATCATCTCACAAGAAATCCATCCTGTTAAATAAAATCCAAACACCTTGAATATCAAGATATCACTATGCTATCAGGTTTCACAAGGAATTTCTGATCCTGTGTAAAATGGTCTAAAATATTGATAAATAATTTAAAGCACACAAAAGCAAACTGCAAGCTCTACCACGTTAATAAGAGAAAGGTGGGTAACTTGGAAAAATATGTCACATCAATCCTTGTTCCCTATGATTGCAGTAGAATCAAATACATCAGAAGTTTATGACAATGCACCTTCCCATCTTGATGCCTCTAGAATATTAATTTTAACAGCAGGAAGCCCTGTCAGAACAAATATCTGCTTCATGCACCAAAAAAAAAAAGAAAATACACTGTCCAGATGCTTTATAGCACATTGATTGAAAACTTATTTCCTCTTTTACTTGCAAGCATCAGACAAGGGAATATTTCCCACTTCAGCCAAGAGTGGCAGAAATTTAATTCCTCCATCTCATTGTCTTATTCTCCACCCAACCTTGAGGGAGGTGGAGACCCTGGCTGTGAAGCCAAGGTTTGGGATGGGAGCTGGAGCCAGGCTGCCGAGCAGTGCCATCTAGGGGTAAACCACCGGGACAGTGTCTGCTGCATTCCCAACCTGAAGTGACCACACCTACAGCTGATGTAGGGTAAAATACACCATGGCTCGTGTCCCTCATCTGGTTTTCCACCTCTGTAGGATGGCCTAAAAAGACATAAAATACCACTCAGCCTCACCTCCATAAAGTCCTATAAAGATCTCTTTAGTTGGCATAATTAATGATGCTGTTGTTTATTACTAGCAATTTGCTTTTATTCTTTTTAATCCTGTAATAAAATTGTGCTTTAATTAACACATCTGATAGATCAACAAAGCCCAAGGGGATTTTGGTTTGTTACTGGCCATACAGGTAGAAAAGCAATGAAATAGGAGATCTCCTAGGGACATTCAGGAGATAAGTGATGGCAAAGGCCACAGGCAGTCAACAGAGATACTCTTACTGCCTGTTTATACCTGACTTCCTCAAAAATGAGGTCAGTATTTGGGATAGGATCCTGCTACATTTTGAGGTGAAATGATAGACTTTTATTCCTTAGATCACAGCAGAAAGCAGGAACCCAACAACAGATGAGATTAATTGGGAGATTGCAGCCATTTAAGTTGTTCCATTGCCTCTCCTGGAAAGGATGCTTTTCTGCAAGACCCAGATCCAAGCACCTGCACAGACAGGATGTGGAGTAAGATGGTAAAATATTAATTTTTCACCATGTGAAGCTTCTTTAGGCAGATGGGTGAATGCTGTGGTGTGTGCTGGGAGAAGGAGAGTTATTGCAATAATCAGGACTTCATGCAGCTACCTACTCTGTTTCTTAATTTGCAACATAAATAAGAAAAAGCTGCAAAGATGCTGACATGCTTAATGCAAAAAGAGACTTTTGTTAGGGTCTAGTATAGCACAACTATAGAAGCTGCAGCTGAAATAATGGTCCTTTCACTTGAGAAAGTGTGTCAAGATGCAGAAAAGATCAGTGCCCTTGGGAGTCTTTGATCTTGACATGAAAGAGAGGTTAGAGAAGAGAAATGTTGTAAACTCCCCTTTGCAACAATGAATTAATGTAAAATGAGATTAAGTGAGTAACCCAAGATTATTTAGGAAAGCCTATGTCAGAGCCAGGAAACAAACTGAAATAAGAAAGCAGAACAAAATACAGACTTGGCAGATTGAAGAATTCAGAGCAGAAACTAGGGGCCATGTTTTTAAGGAAGGCAGTTAAAGCACTGGAACAGCTGGCTGAGGTAGGTGGGTCTTGGCCTCACAGTCATGTTCAGATGCATCACACACTTGGATAGGAAGTCTTTCATCTGTGACTCCCCAGGAAGCTACTGGGGCAAACATCACCCAGTGGTTTGCAGAGGCACATGGTTGTCCACCCTCTTTGCTCTGCACTCAACAAGGTCTCTGGCTTGTTCTGGGCAGGAGTTCGTGCCAGTCTATCATAATTGCCTCATATGACCTCAGCCTTGAGGAGTCACAAATCCTTCCTATGTCATAACAATTCCTGATGACTCTTCCCAGAATATTAAACATGCTAAAATCAGCCAGTTACTGAGCAGACTAAGGATGGGTTAGGTACCTATTGCTAAAAATCTGACCAGTTCCTGCAACAGACAGAAGCATCCACAGGTACCCCTTCACTTCATTCCTTGGAGCTGATGATACACTGCCCCAGAACCATTTCCAGCCTCATGTGCATGTGAGGATTGCCTAGGATTTCACAGGTGAAAAGCAGACTGACAACTTTTGCAAATCCCTGCTTTGTACTGCTATGAAGGGCTACAGAGGATGCAGAGGAGTCTGGAATGGAAAGGCTGATATTCTGAAATAAAGCAGTGAGCTGTGTTAGGGCTAGCCTGTACAGAGCCCTTGCATGCCAGGCACACATCATGGACAGTGTGCTGCTCCTGCTGTGGGGAGCACAGCTGCTCCTACTGCACCTTGCCACCTTTTCTCCCTCCAAATCCTTGCTGGCTGGGAGGAAGTACTGCATTGGCATTAGTGTGTGGAAATCTGGGCCTGTGATACAGAAGCTCCCTGAGATTATCACAGCTGTCCCTGCCTGCATTAAAGTACATTATTCTAAGCCCCTAGGTCCTCTCCTCCTCCCCAGCCTGAACTCCTGCATCACTTAACAGAAGAGGAAATCCCACCACGTGTAAGTAGTATTTGTAACTGCTGCTTGTATGTTTTGGAGACTCTCCTCAATATGAAAGTGTATTGAATGATTCACTGTAATGTTAACTGTACATGTTAACTGTAATTCTATTATACTTTTCAAATAACAGTAAATGCTGACCAGTGTAGAATACATTTATAGATAGTGTGCTGTTTCTTGCTGTTTCTACTTAAGTGCTGACTTAGGTAATAAAAGATGTAGGGAAAAATCATTGAAAAACATAAGGAGGCTGTTTGAATTCAGAGGCAGACGGTTTGTGGATCTTGGGTTCTGAAAGAAGTTGATTTTGGAATTATTTTTCTGTTTGGTGTCAGACTAAAAAAACTTTTCCCAGAGCAATCAAATGAGGAACTAGAATTTGCAGCCCCTCATCTGAGTCAAAGGAGCTCATGCTGGGTTACATGACTTGTGTCTTTTGAAGCTTCTGTTGAATTGCAGCAACCTGAATATCTTTAACCTTAAGTTAGCACAATCCTCACTTCCAGGTGAGTGCCTACACTTCTGAAATGCATGTGAAAACACTCTCCCTCCTCTGCTAGGGATTACACAAATTCAACAAGAAATTATAACAAAAAATAAACACAAAAGAAGGAAAATTTCTGTTTCAGTTAAAGGTTTTGGTGGCATTTCTCCTGGCTGCATTGCAAGTCACTTGATGGGCTTGTTGAAGGAGTCAGACTCCTGTGAGGGGGGAAGAGATAAAATGAGGAAGAGGAAAAATGAAAAAGAAAACATTTTCAAGTGTGCTGCTACAAGGAACCTATCTCTAGGGATATATGGATATGTGGTCTCAGAAGAGAGGCAGTGCCAAGCCTGCTCCAGCTCATCGTTTGAACCAAGAAAATATGTCAGGACTTTAATGGGAATAATGATCTCAATGTACAGAACAGGCTGTGACTGTAGTCTGACCTGTTTCTTTCGGGAGGAATAAAGAGGAAGGGCAGTAACTGTTTCACTTGATGATGTATGGTTATCAACAGGTTTTGATTAATAGATGTTTGTGGATTTACATGAAGCTTAGATCAGTATCTCTCAAGAATATATTTCAAATAGCACCGTGTGATTTAATTTAAATCAGATGTGTTGTTGGCTTGTTTTTTTAATTTTTAGAATTTTGACTTATGCAGAAAAGTTAACATTATTAGCAGCTAGGTGTGTGGGAGCAGTGTGCATTTCAGTTTGGAGAATCTGTTGTGCTATAAATGAAAAATGAAATTGAATAATTTTTAATGGGCTTGACAGCTCACTTGGTAAGAGATTTGGTTTTAATACAGATTTAAATGCTGTGAAGCTTTGATATAGCTTAGCAAGCCTCTCTCTCACCACAGTGCTAGTCTTCTCAGTTTAGGTCAGTCTCTCCCAGGGATTGTGAAAGAGGAAATCATAGCTGGATAATTAAAGTATTAAAGGCCTTAGCACAATAGCAAAAATGGGATTAGAGCTGACATTGACAACTTCAGACAAAAAGTCCTAGAAGCCACCTGGGCCTTTTATATCCTGCATTTCAAGCTATGCCTAACCTGGAAGACTCAGGAAGATTTCATCCTGCCTTACTTTCCCCCAGCCACATCTTGGCACCATGTAGAGGTAAGCCTGGACATGCACTGAGCTCTCCAAATCATCCTCCTCAATCTCCATGGGCTGGAAATTCAACGAAAACAGAGTAGAGAGGGAAGTGTGTGTCCCAGAGGGGGATGAGCAGGAACTGCACTGCATGGGCACTACTGCCCCCCACATCTCCTGCCAGCACAGCTGTCTCTTACATCTGCTCATATTCTTCTAAGGTATCTTCATTTCCAGCCTGATCAGCAAGAGTTTGCTGTCACTTTAAGTTCCACAATGCCATTGTGGCACATCAGGGCCAGGGAATAGTCTCCCTGCCCCAGCAATTGAGACAGGTTTGTCAGGGTTACAGGATCTGAAGAGCACAGGACCACATCTACTGCTGCAATCTCTGCTCCCAAAATGACCCACATATTTCTGTCAGGCACTTCACTGAGCCATCTGCCCTGGAATGTGCATAAACCTCAGAGAAAAACAGTCTTTATGTTAACAAAGGTGTGCTTTGAAATGGCACAAATGCATGTGTTCTGCTTCTGTGCAAACTGAAGTCACCACATGGGAAAACTAGAACTTATTTCAAGAAAGACAGATGACCCTGACATTCAGAATCCATCATTAAAGGAACAAAAAAATCTCACCAAACAGTAGGCTAGTGCCATGCCTACTACCCCAACTGTTTGTTTCAGGGCTGTGTACTTGTTGGGAATGCCTCCACTGCAAGCCAGTAAAGAACAAAAAATTTCCAGAACTCATTAGATAAATAGAGATGAAAACATGTCAGCTGATTTTATTGTATTTATTTATTGTCTTTTTTGCACTGATGTTACATTTGTTGAAAGAATTTGATCATGGTAGAATTGCACAGAGATTTTTCCTATTTCAAACCTTGCACCTGGTGTTACAATTTTGTGTGTGTGAAGAACACCTTAGGAAGAAGAGTAGAAATTATTTCATTCCTGTCTCATAACAAGAAAATCTCAAAGGCACTTCATTAAGTTGTAGGAAGGACACATTTCAAAAATATAGGGAATATATTGAGATAAAAATATCAGTAATAATCATACTATGCATAAACTTCTTATACGATATGTATATACTATGGAATGCATAATATATACTACAGAACACAGATGTACATGGGTTTAAATTACACCAAGGCCTGGCATAAGCTAGGCAAGATGTGACCTAAGGATTGAGATTTCCTCATCCATGTCTACTTTGATGTTTTGAATACTGAAATGTAAACTCCTCTCCAGTGTCAGATGCAAAAACTGGTCTCTTTGGCTGAGGATTATTCTATCTTGCATATTCTGCTGATGTGCAAAAGTACTGCTAAAATGCTAAATTTGACCAAAAGGACATGCCTTGGATATTACAAAAAAAGGTGCAAAAAAGAAGTACTCATTCAAAGTATTCTCAAGATAATTTATATATTAGTGTCTCTGGTAATAAAGTTCTCTGAACTACTTTCTGCCATGGTTCTTGTGAACAATGAGCAGAACAAGGGTGCCTGTGCAGCCTACATTGCTTTAGTGCTTTGGCAGCAATGAAACACTGTCCTAGCAGAAATCTGCTGTGGGCTGGGTAACACCCACACAGCAAGAGACAGATATTATTATATTTAGTTACCAAAAACATACAGTATCTATATATTGTACACAGGCCATGGGCTAAAAAGTCCCAGTGCAAACATGAGTACATTATGGTGGAAGGTGTCTAGCAGCCATACACCTTCTAGACCCTCTAGATCTTTTGAATAACAGGTTTAAATCAAGGACATATATTTGCTGTGAAACAATCTGATATTATTCTTAATACTTGCCAAAGATCCCTATCTCATAACAGTGCACACATCTCAGCATCAAATTCATAATGAGTTATTGAATGAACTATGGCATAACTTTTAGAAATATGCTTAACCCTAAATTAAGCCTTTCAGTGATGGAGAACACACCATCTGTTAGTTGTCATCATAAGTAGAAAAATAAAGACTTTCATTCTAGACTTTATTTAAATTTTTCTTTTCATCACTGATTCTTGCTGTGTCTTATTCTTCTGAACTGAAGACCTGTTTACAATCAAAGATCTATTCCCCAGATAGATATCTGCAGACAGAAAGCAAGCAATTAATTTTGTCCTGAAAAAACACTGTAAGTCTCTCCATCTCTCTCTCTCAGGCATGGGTGCCACATGGGAAATAATTTTGCAACACTTTTTTGAACACTTTCCGTTTTCACTCATGGTCTCAACAATGTAGGGTTGACACAAGTGGACACCATATCAGTGTTGGTCGTGTCACTAGCATTGCACAAAAGTGAAACCATCCCCACAGTCTTCTAAGCCTGTTGGTAAAGTCAAGTGTTTCTTAGCTCAAGATTCACGTGAGCAGCTCATATTTAAGTGATGTCCACCAACACCATAATCAGGCAGAGCTAAAGCTGGACAGGTGGGAATGGAAGCAGGGTTAAGGGCAAGTTGACATTACTGCTCATAAAATATCATCAAGATCAGATTTGGGTTCAAGTTTTCCTGTGTATCCACCATCTACCACTGCTCAGAGGAACACCTGCACCCCAAGCTGCTATGTAGTTTGCCATGACAGGCTGGTCTTTTATTCCCACTCTCTGTGGGGCAATGCTGGGGGCTTTTTTCCCTAAAATAAAGATTCTAAATTTATGCAAATAAGATCTTCTCTAACTAGTTATGAGGGACTCTACAAGATCACCTAGATTTGTTACTGCTCTATCCTGTAATCTAGCTGTTCAATAATTAGTATCAGAGGTATTTTTTTACTCCTAGATTGTGTGTGATTGGAAAAGAGAAGAAAATAGGACTATGGGTTTTGTGTTGTCAGGGTCAGAACAAATAAAATGCAAAGACTTCTTTCCCATCTTTGTTCCTTGAGCAGAGCTACGGGGACAGTCTTTTTTGTATGTCTGGGATTTGGAGAAGACAAAGATAACCATACCTCAAATTTTCTTCCTTTTCCTTTCTTAATCATGTTCATCTCTGCTCAGCAGACCTTAGAGGTGTTCAGTGAATACTGACACTGACTTTGTAACATCTAAATTAACATTTGTCTGATATCTGTTAATCTGTAACAATAATCAGCTGGAGTCTTTTGATCTAGTAAGAGTTGAAGGGAGATTAGCACACGGTGGACAACCCTTTTAATTGATTAAAATGATAAGCAGAGAAAGAGTGAGCTGCTTCCAAAGTCCTACAGCTCAGTGACCAGAGAATTGTGCATGGTACATTTTCTAAATCCCTTAGTTGCTAAGCAGCTTTGACTAAGAACCCCTGTGCACTTTGGGAATATCAAAGGGCACAGGTCTTGAATGTGCAGATCAAGAAGTGCAATGATGTCTACAGCAGTTTTGTGTTTCTACAGGGAGAGCACCAGACGAAGCATATGTAACAGATTAAAAGATCAGACAGCTGCTGTAGGTTTGCATGTCAGAAAATCAGCTTTTGTTGTTCAGGTATTAGGGGAAAAAAGGGATGGTTTATTTGCATGTCTGTGTTTAAAATAGATATGTACTAGGGCAACCTTTTAAAATCGTGTGCCAGGGAAAGTACATTCTCAGTAGCATCAGTGAGAATTACCCCTTTAGATTTACAATTTTCCCTTTCAAAACTGGACTGTAAACTTTAGATACACAAATGAGAAAGAGTTCCATCCTGGTTTTGAAGCACTTCTATTTGTTTTCTGCTAAACATAAAAATGCAGAGCAAATGCAAACCTGGTCCAGTGTGAACACTCCTGAGAAAACGATTAATGGATACCTTTTACATAAAGTTGTAGGAAGGGGAAGTTTAATTAGAGAGCACCCTGGTGGTCAATTATTGAAAGGAAAAAATTGAGTCTTATGATATATGTGCAACTTTGACAGTAGCCATCAAAATTATTTCTCACACAGTAAAAAGGAACTTGTTCAAGCCATGTTTTAGGACTGTGTCTGTCCTGTATCTCACTCAAAGTTGCCATACAATGTGTGTCTTCAGGGGCTTTTGGCAATGTGCAATGTGTGCAATCTTTTTATTTTTATGGTGAAGAAGGTAGAACAAAACCCTAGACTGACAGACTGACAAATTTCATACTATTTTGTATTGTGGTGTGTGTGGTTGCTCCAGAAATGCAGACTGGTATTTGCTGTCCTGCTGGTTCAGTTCCCACTAAGTGGGCTTTTCCCTGTGGAATTTAGAAACAAGTTCAGTGGGGAGAGCTCCTTGTGAGAAGTGCTACACAAATACACATCCCCAAAAGAGATTGCAATTTCAAAATTACAGAATTAGTAATTTTTACATGATAAAAGTTACACAATTTCTAATTTTTACATGACTGGTAAACACAGGGAAGTATTTGGGAATAGTGAGAGTATTTGACAGAAAAAGAGGCAGAAATCTTCACTCTTGTCAGCATTTTATTTTCTTTGAAATAATCAACTCAAAGAAGAACTTACAGCAGAGATGAGAAGGAGGAAAATTAAGTTGATCTGATCTGTTAATTGGTACCATGAGGGGAAGACCTGACAAGAACACACTCTGAATTTTTGTAAGTTTATTGCTGGTGTATGAGGATCAGTAAATAGAGCTGCAGAGCCACAACAGTATCCTTCTGCAGAAGAAAGTTTTGGTCAAAGCATCAGGCTGGGATGGTGGTCATGGGGAGCAGCTGTGAGCAGCCTGGGATTGCCTCTGCCAGCATAGCTAGGGAGAAAAATTGTTGAACTAAGAGACTGAGAGCAATGGAGAAAGAACTCTGGGTACACACTAAAGAGGAGAGTGAAGCCATGGCAACTTCTTACTGGCACATGTGAGACTCTAGGAAGGTGTAGTGGTGTCTGTAGGGATCCTACAAGAAAATAAGAAAAAAAACGGGGAAAAGAAAATCACAGGTCTCTTGCTAGCTAGGACACGACATCATGGTATCATGAAAGACATGCCAGAGACATACATGAAATTTTAAACAGATGTACATTAAAAAATTGGACCTATAAATGTCAATGGATAGAGCAGCTAATTTTGCATAAGATCACAAAAATATGAAATGGTAAAATGGGAAAAATCAAAGCAGGGAGCCCTGTGGGTATATATCTCTCTAAAGCCACAGTGAAGGAACCCCAACCAGACAAAAAATTTTTAAGAACACCTTCAGGTTTGTTCCCCTAGGAACTTTGTTATTGACTCCATATACCTTTAAGCAGAAGTGTTCACATTGTGCAACACACCTAAATCCTATGCACAGCAGCATTTTTATGGATGTCCGAGTCAGTTCTTAATCCATTTCATGCACCTTTGACTTGCTTTCAGTGTAATAATTTTGCCAGTCACCTGGACTGCTATTTCCATTATTATCTGCCTCTGCTGATCTTCTTAACCATCACTTCTCTGTTATGTATAATCTGGATCTTAGTCAGTGCAGACTGCTGTGTCAGTGAATGATGTGCTGTCTGACTCAGTGAATGAGCACCTTTGCTCTTCATGAATGAGAACAGACTTGCCTTCATCAATCTGCACTGAACACTAATCCATTCATATTGCAACTTACATTTCAGATTACTTACATGTGGTGCAGAATTGCCTTTGGTCTATGCCATCTGATTTTGGAGTAATGCTGAAATAGAGGCTTTCCCTCCCAAGCTCTTCTCAAAAGAAGAGGTCAAGTTGTTGATAGCAGTCTTAAGCAAAGCATGTTTCCCCTGCTAGTCAGTTGGCATTTATCACAGCATTATTCATCCTTCAGATTATTTAGCAATTGTTTTATCTAATTGATTTTTAATATATTTTGAGGTATTCATTGGATTCTATATCAAATGAGTAATTAAAATCTACCTACTTCTCCTATCTTTGCATAGCCTAAAATTTTGTAACAGACTTAGGCCACCAACTGTTCAATATCTGATTATGATGTTTATAGTTTCTAATATCATCTACTACACATTCAGATAATTTTCTCTTAATATTTATTCCACTGATGACATCTAGACTTCCTTTTGTCAATATCTGGTTTGACCAAGCCTTTAATGCTTGGCAATTTATCAAACTGCTGTCTTTAAATACCAGCATCCAGGTTGCCATCAATTTTATCTTCTTGTTTATCTGAAAGCCTCTATGGTGCTTACAAAAGCTATTTGTAAAAACCTTTCTGACTTCTCCCAACCTTTTGGCTAGAATTACATCAATATATCTTTGACTTTTAATGTTCCCATAAATCTATTCTCAGTGCATACAGTTAGAAAAATGTTCCTTACCTTTCATTGATATGCTTCAGGTATCAGTCAGGTTTCTTAATATTGGACATTGGCCTAACTCTCTTATGTTCCCCAGCAGATCCCCTATTCTTATTTGTGGTGTCTTGATGTCTGAATCATCCTCATGTTTAAAAGAAAATGCTGAAAAGCTCTTGGCACGTCTTAAGAGTGCTGCTCAGACTAGGTAAACACTGTGAGTGAGCCTTGCTCAATTATTTGTTTTCAGTCTTAAGATGACAACATGATTAATAATAACATTTAAGTTCTCATCCTGCTAATTGGACTGGGATGCTCATGACTGACCTTCTTTTCAGTCTTCTACCTCCTATGGTGACTGTTAAAAGACCACATCTGACCACTTGTGTAATTCAGTGTGTCTTATTACTGCAGCTCCTTAATTAGGGGTCATGTCTTCACCATATAGTACATAGGCAGAATTAGCTTCTCAGAACTTCATTTAGTAAGGGGAACTAGGATGGGGATTTCATTAGAATCACAATTTAATCTCCATAAATGTCTACACCTGAACTGGAAATATTGTTATATCTTTATTGTTTGCTTCTAGGTATGGTTCTTAATGCACATGTCACAGAGACCAGTGGTTTTCATGTTGAAATCTTCCCCTTTTTCATGAATTTCAAAATATTAAAGTGACCATTGGTTCTGCCTTCCCCCAAACTAGAAGCCTTGGGTATTCTTCTTTTGAATTAAGCATCACTCCGTTTAGCATAAGATTTAGCTGTACATGAAAAATTCCTTAAGTTCCTCATTTTTGCATCAGATTGCAAAGTTTTCTTGTATATCCTGATCAGGGCTATTGAGCATCATGCATATCCCTATGGGCTCCATTTGAGATGTTTGGACAGGGACTGAACCATCAAATACCCTGGAAGAAGAGGATAAAAACCAATGTAACATGATGGAAACAAATATTAACACCTCTTAAAATATGTCATTTCATTTCCTGTGGCTCCCCTTGCAGTGGAAACCAGTGATAAAGACAATGAGATTTCAGAAAAACAGTGTCAGATACTGATGCAAAATGTTTAATATACTGCTACTATCATTGAATCCAGTGATTATCTAGTACAATATATACAGGAAAAATCCAGGTGGAATAGATCTTTGGACTGTATCTTCCTGCACAAATACCTCCTCTCTAGGTAATGTAGCCACACTTTGTTTCTCAGGCTTTCTTAGCTATGTCATGGTTCAGCTTCAAAGGAGTTACAGAAGGTGCCTCTTCCTGCAGTGGCTGTGATCATGTGCACACTTTGGATTCAAATGCCTCAAGCAGTGAAAACAAAAATTGTGTTTCTTCTGGCTAAGTATTCTAGCCATTTGGAAGCCTGGTAAAGGATATGTTGAGCTTGCTCTTGTAAATTTTTTAATAACCATACCAGAAAATTTTAAGTATGCTTAAATAATTTTTACTGGACTAAATATAATCATGTCTCTGAATAACCTTTGACTCTCACTGAAGAAGAAAATTTCATAGAACTTCAAGCTTCCAAGGAGTTTTTAAAACTTGTGGGAAGTACTTTAGGCGCTAGGGACTGAGATGAGTCTGGATGATTTCAGAGGTGCCTAGGGACTTTCAGGACTCTTGAGTGAAAATTCTTTCTCCCTAGCCTTTCAAAGTGCCAGTTTTAGGCAAAGTGTAGGTGTAATGTAAGTCCTTGTCCAAAGGAGTTAATACAGAAAAATCTTATCTCTTCACTCACTCAGTGACCTGACACAATTGAGGAATTTATAGTGACAGTCCCCTCAACTGAGAATGCTGGTGACCTAGAAAGCTTGAGGTCCTTGCATTGTTAGTCAACATCCCACTCAGAAAGCACTTGCATTCTTTAATTTCTAGCTAAGCTTTCTATGCAAGTGTGAGTAAGCAGTGCATTAGGGCAAGGAGTACCTTTGTTGTACTCTAGAATCATATTTTTAAGAACTACATTGCTTTCATTTAGATTATTCTGATGACAAGCAACACACAATGTTATGATCAGAAATCCAGAGAATATATTAAATAAAGCCCTGTAAGCATTTATAGATAATCAATAATTTATGAGAATAAGTTATAATTCAAAACGATAAAAAGTTTATTGGATTGTTATTTTTCACAGTCTTGGGCTAAAAAATTTCAGCAGGGCTTCCTGTTATGTGCACTCCCTCTTATCCTGAGAAACACTAGAACTATTCCACAAAAGAAAGGTCCAAGGAGGAAATCTTTTTCATCCCGCAAATATTTTGAGTATTATCTGGGATAAGGAAGGCTGGGTGGGCATCCACTCCTGCTTGCAGGGGAGCATGGCCAGCTTTCCTGGCACTGACATCAGGATTAGCCCCAAGCACACCCTTGTTCCCACTGTTAGAAAGATGCTGTCACTCCTTTCAAATAAGCACAAAACCTCGGACTCCCTTGTAGCTTCAGGCGTGGCTTTGGGGCAATCACCTTAGCAGCCATTGCTCAGCCTTCCTACTCATGCATTCCACACCTCCCAAAACAAAGAATGAATCTTCATTTTATGCTAGGGTACTATTTTCAGGGCAAAATACCTGTTACTTCATGGTCATTACTTACCCCACATGTATTCTTGTTGAAGAGATCGAAACAGCTCCCAGCTGCAAAGAAAGGGAACACAAGCTTAGTCGTTATCAAACTTGTTTTCAAATGAAAGACTCCCTTTAGATTTATCTGTGTTCACAAGTTCATTACCTCCTTTTAAGTGCTCTGACCCACTGACACATTGTTTGCCATGTAACTCTCAACTGTTACAAATGTTACAAATGTTAGGACATCCCATTGTTTGAAGAGTCATAGATTATTTAGATGTTGCAAAGCAATCAGTTTTCTGAAAAAAAGCTCTCAATTTTTAAATTTTTATTCCATTTTTCCTTTTCAAATCCAAATTGGCCCTCGTTTCCCATTGGCTCAAACCCTCTATAAATGCTTCCAAAATGTGTTTTTCATTGATACTGTCCCGCAATAATAATTTCCACTTTTTCCAAATCTTTTTTCAAACTTTACTGAAAGAAAAGAAAAGAAAAAAATCTCTTCTATTCCTCCACATCAGATGTGCTGACATTTTAACTAGAGGACTTTTTCAATATGTTACATATGAGGCTGTATCAGGAGGCATGTGCACATGCTGGCATCTGACATTTCTGCACAGTTTAGCAGACTATATATAGTAGTCTAAAATAGAAACATTTTACCTGGCAGAGCCCTACAGAGAGTCTCCAAATAGCCCAGTGAGCCAAGGGCTCCCAGCCCAGTGGGTGCCTCTGTGGGCTCTTAAATAACAGTGGGACATCAGTCCTTTCTTAATAAAGGAGGAGGGAGGGAACAGTGTCAGGATGACAATAGTTTTAACTTCATCTGATGGAGCTGGAAGAAGAATGATCGTATTGGCTATTTACTGAAAACCTGTGCCCACAGCTGGACAACAAAAAGACCTGGTCATCTACAGAAAATTATTGTTTCCCAATTCAGGTATTTCTTGCAACAAGGTGAAGAGGATGCCTGGGTTACTTCTCTCATGTCAGTCAGTCAAGCTCCTTGGCACTCTCATGCTCAAGCTTTGGGGTGCTTGTGGAGAGCTTTCATGGGTGTGAAATCCATCTGATAACCTGATTAAAAAACACATCTGATAAGTAATTGCACGATGGGGGTTGGCATTACATACCTGAGACTATTCATAATAAATGGCTTCCTGTTGATACCCAGAGAGCTGGAGACACTGGTGATCACCCAGTCCAGAAGAATAGCTCCTCCTTCATTTTCCTAGAGAAATTGAATGGTAATATTTTCCATTCAGGGCCATTTTGCCTTTAATTTATCTTGATAAAAATGTTTGCTTCCAACAATTTATGCCCTCTCTCCCAGGGTGGTTTTATAGTGTCTCTGAATTGGTCTCACATATGGTATTGCAGAGGGTTTTGATAGCCACAGATGGTGCATTTTCAAAACATTTGAAATCAGCTTCACTATCCAAACTTCCAATACTTGTCTGTGTCCCAAATGGAGCTGGTAAATGCCTGATGTAGTTATTCACTCATAATAAACACTAAAGGGTAGTGAGTTGTTGGCAATTTAAAAAAAATAATGAATCTTAATTCCTGATTCTGTAGCTCCAACAATAATATCAGGAAGATAATATTTTCACAGTATGTAAATTGAAGAAGTTTTAGTTGGCCTTTCTGTGCTTCATAATAATTTCCTTTGCTTTATTTTTGTCAGATCCCTATAGCTATATGGCACTATTTCTACTTTAGAAAGTAGAAATACTGTAATTATCTTAGAAGAATATAGGATAAAAATTTGACTAAAAGTTCCTAAGTCGATTCAAAAGGAAAGGGAAAAGCAGGATTATTAGACAGACAAAACTGACTCACTTATTACTGTACCTACTATAGAATTTTCAAATTACTTGTCCCATTAGAAAAACACAGATAACTTTAATTTTCTGTGTCAGAGGAGTACCAGCACCCAGCAGGACTCAACTTGGCAAGATCCTTCACAGAAACCTGCTGGTGAGCTGAGGGGGAGAGTAGGGGAGCAGAGGCACAGCCAGCCCCTGTTCTAATGCAGGGTCAGCCCATGGGGATGTTTCAGCTCATGGGCATGGCCCAGGTCACATCTACTTGGGGATACAGGCTGGCCTTTGCTCCAAATGCAGTTCTGCACCTGCCTCTAAGTAAAGGTAGGAACAGGGAGAAACACTACCCTCTGCACTCACGAGGGCATTTTGAAACAAAATCCCATAAGCTTATCAGAAGTCCTTGCCCCAGCTCTGAAATTTCTGGGCTGACTCTATTATAAAAAGAGAGATGGCAAGGGAAAGCAAAAACCAAACCAAACCAAACCAAACCAAACCAAACCAAACCAAACCAAACCAAACCAAAAAGCCAAAGCAAACTACAACAAGAAAAAAGACATTTTCCACGTATTTCAAACAATGAGTGAATGCCTACAAATACATGACTTATCCAAAGTGAGCTAGAAAAATCTGTGCCAGAACTAGACTGGATCCTCACACTGATTTATCCAGTCTAAAGGCACCGAGGATCCAGTGAGCCGTGGGAAGCTCCTGAGGATGAACACATGGAAGAATGAAACCAGGTGGATAGTAAATGGAAAAATGTTCACACAATTAGGGTTGTCTGAAATAAGCCCAGAGCTGGGAAAGGAGACCAATACAGAAAGTAATGTTGAGCTTAAGGAAAAGGGAGCAAAGGAGCCTTAGAAGTGGAGAACATGCTCTGCTATAAGAGAAAATTGATGCAGGATATAAGGATTACATGGTTAGAGGAATGGGTGAGGAAACACTGCAATTTTGGCAGTTGCAATTTTCTATTTTTTTTTTTTTTTTACTGAAAAGGAAAGGTAGAAAATAGAAGGTATAAGAAAGACAAGTCTCTTTCCCAAGGATGAATGAAGAGGGTGCCATGGAGTCTTGGCAGATGTATGTACATTCTGCAGGGAAAGAGTGAGTCAGATTTTTTAAGGGCCTGGGTGTGAGGGGAGGAAACATCTCCTAGAACCAAGACTTTGGCAAAATGGGCAATCAGGAGTAGTCTGTTCCTAAGCAAGTCACAACAACCCATGCTGCCCTGCTTTTAGGGACCTTGTTTAACCTGTGGGGCTCTGCAACAACCTCATATCCCTCCTGCTTGGGGTCATCTGCTTCCTTCAGGAGTGCAGGCTGGGAGCAGGAGAGGCCAGCAGCAAGCTTTGGGCAGGTAGGAATGCAGAATAAACCCACAGCAGCTCATGTCTCTCACAGGCATGGTCTTCCCACCCTGCCATCAATAACAAGCAGTTTTAACCACCACTCTTGACAGCTTTTTACAATTTCCTTAGGAGTGACTGTGGTTGCTGAGGACTGACACAGACCACTCTTCCCAGATTTTAAATGGCTGTGAAAGGAGCATGACTCTGAGTGTGGCTTTCTGTGCAATCAAAACCAGCATATTTTTGCAAGCAGGAGAAAGAGCACAGACACTGAGTTTCTTTCTCTCTGTACAGACTTTCAGTTTTACATAGTGCAGCTTGAAACCATCACTGTTCTAGTGAGGAAAATATGCAGTCAATTGAACATTAACTGTTTTGGACACTATTACTACAAAAATAAATAATCAACCAACTTCTTCTCTGAATAGAAAACTCTGCAGTGGGAAGACTGAGTGAATAACTGCTATGATTGCTGAGGAAGAGATGGAAATAACAGTTTACAGTTCACAGGATCTTAATGGATAATCAATGTGGTAAATTAGGATGTGGCTGAAATTACAGATACAGTAATTAAAATTAGCCGTGAATAATAGAACACAGCTCCTCTAGAATAGAATAGAAAGTGCTGCTAGACAGAAACAGGATAATACTGTGCAAATGTACAGAAATTTTAATTTTTAAGAGAAGTTCAAATTGGCAAGAGATGTGTTCAGTATCTACACTGACACTTTTCACAGGCTTATAATAGGTAGCTGTAAACTATTGTTGGAGAGGAATTTAATTTAATTGCATCTCCTCCTTATGAAAAGTACTTTCTGAAGCACATTTGAAGTCAGTGTTAAGATGTCTCTAAATTACCATTCAGACAGAGTCTATTCACTTCAGCTGGCCACAGTTTGACTGCACTCTTTCTTTGGTCTATTGCTCTCTTTTAAATTGCAGAAACTATGTTAGGAACAGAACAGCTATAAGCTTTGTTGTTCCAGCACAGAGGCTTTCCCCAACCAATGCTGGAGCTGCTTTTTACCTAACAGGAGAAAATTACAAACCCAGAGAAAGGAGAGGGGTTATCTATCTTTCTGTTTTCCTGCAAAGCCCCTGCTGCAAGTCACTTCTGACAATTCAGTGCAGAATCTAAGGCATTAGTTTGTTCTGCCAGAATGATTCCCCTATTTTCAAAATATTCAAGTGTAATGTGATGCTGAGTGATTACACTCTGCAAAACTGGCTGAGAAGCCCATATGTCATTAGATTTCTACTAAATATATAGGTTCTTATTCATCAGGCCTTATGGACTTGTGTGATTTCAAGGTGTAGGGACAGTATGACTGAAACACTTTTTTGCAGATCTGAAGAAGTTCTTCTGTGTTATCAGTGCTTACCACACAAGCTTGAAAGGGTAACATTTTTCTGCTAAAATTCCAAGCATATTCTTTGATTTTTTCCCCTTTTGATTTTGCAATTTCCAGTGACATGATGGAGGAACCCTGAGGCCTCTCTAATAGCTTTTTAGCAGATGGGAATCTCAATAGAAGATTTTACCTAGATGTGTGTATGTGCTTTAGGAAAAGATCATACAAAAAACCCCAATATAATTTATTTGTTATCAAGATAATACCAAGAAGATAGGAGCATACAGTTGCATACATTGGAAAACAGAAAAATAAAGGCCATTACTTTGCAGAAGACCTTTTAACTCTTTGCAGTGTGCCCCATTCCAGCTGACACATGGCCCTCCTGATGGGCCTGGGATAGACATTGAACCTTCTCTGAGGGTACCTGTGCAGGCTCATCATGTGACCCTTGGTAAGCCTTCTTATCAATCCTGAAAAACAAAGAAAACTCTCTTTTTAATCTTACAAACTACTTGATGACAAAAAGAGGCTAAAACATATGGGTGTATCTACAGTCTCTGCATCCTCATCACTCTGCCTCCCAAACTGAATCCTCATAACTGCTTCTCACAAACCAAATCAGAGGGCAGCCTGGCTGCTTTATCTCTCCAAATTTTCTTCAGCCCAAGTTCAGGTAACACTCACAAAGATTTACCTGTGGGTTATAAAAACCAGTGGGGATAGGCTCCCCTAAACCCCAGGGAAGATTCAGCACTGAAGGATATGACAGAAAATTTGTGATTTGATATACAAGCATGATTATGTCTGTGATATACCTTTTTCTCCTTTTTTTCTGTCTTATACTGCATGTATTTTGGCATATCTTTGGATTCTACAGCAATTTGCTAATTTTCTGTTGTGTTATAAACAATCTTGTTTTGTTTTGTTGTGCTTTTTTTTTTTATATAATTGAGCTGTTTCTAATGATTCACAATTAATTACAACAGCTCTAAATTTTCAATTTAAAGTAGTTTAAATTATTGCCTAGGCTTTTCCCATAGGCAGAGGCATGCTAGTCACACAGTCCTGGTGAATCAGATTTAATAGGCATTTTGAAACAAGCACAGCTGCAATTATGCCCAGAGAATTTCTGGCAACTTTTTAATAGTCTATTTTTATTGTAAAAGCATCTTTTAAATACCTTTGTTTCTCCTGGGGTGGAAATTGTTGTTATAAAGTATTTCATGCCAAGTTTTAATTTAGTATGCTACCTAGTAATCCATTTTTTCATAACATAAAAATCATGTTATAATTTCAAGAAAATATAGAACTAATACGAGGTAACATGCTGGAAATAGAGGTATTTGTGTTTGCTGTAACACATCCGGCAGTTATTATTTTTATGTTACTCCTGATATTTTAAAGTGTTATGCAAACATTAAGTGAATCATAAAACCTAAGAACTCATTATTGCTCTGTCCTTGTTTTATAAACAGGGAAAAGAGAGCACAGAAGTGCCCTGCCCATTGCAATATGGAAACAAAATTAGAACTGTTCCCATTTCTCAGACGACTCCTGAAAATGCTGTGTGAGTAACAACCCATTTGTGAGAAAATTGCCTTTGATTTTACTTTTGTAATAAGATTTGAACTTTTATATCCTTTGTGATGCACAGGAAATAGAGAAGATGCTTACATTTTATTTGTCATGTTGATAAATGTTGTGTATCCAAATTTTGCACCGTTTCTCCATTGCACCTTGGAATCCAAACGGATGCTAAGCAGTGCCAGTCACCACATGGTAGCTATACCTGTGTTTTCCATCAGACCACATGATGCAAATTAGACTGGCTCTGAAAGCTTCAATTTGTCCATCTGAAGTTCAGCCTCCAACAGGAACATCTGTCCTGGGTACTCATGTCTCTATATAGATGCCACTAAAAAGAAAGCAGTAGACACAGTAAGAAATAAACTAAAAAGCTAATTTTTATCTTGATTAACAAGAACTAAGGAAAACAAAATTAAAATTGATGGAAAAAATGTGAACATATTCATAACAACACCTGAATCATAGAATATATTATCTTGCAGTAAAAATGCTACTTAGATGCTTTGAATGAGGCACAAAGAATGTACCTTTTAATAAGGTTGAATTTGATTTCATTTGGCTATCTTTTTCAGAGCTAAACATGATCCATTGATACTTCATTCTGAAAATCACTCATTTTGTTAAACTTAGCTTTAGCAGTATGCTGGGCTGAGGCTCATGTCATACCTTTGATGGTGGCACCCCTCTTATTTGGTATGAGTCCAGTGTGACATCACTGATTATTCATATCACTATTTTCATTTTAGATGTTTTTCTATTAACCTACATCTCCCTTTTCCAGACTGTGCTGATTGTGTATCCCCCAATCTCTGAAACAGTATTACAGGAAGATGAAAGTATAAAAAAGGGAAAAAAACACTACCCCTAGAAATCTCTTCCACAGCTCAATTTGTGTCACTAGCAATTATTATTGCCAGTATTTGCATCTTAAATACTTACATTCTTACTTATATTGCACTTAAATGCATGTGGAGCCAGGTCAGGTTTTAAGATCTCCTTATCTTTGTGCTTAATTTGACCTAGGTATGATTTCCAGACCCTACTTTAAGTAAGCAGATAGCTGGGGAATGACAGAGGACATCAAAGCAACAAAGTTGATAAGTGTCAAGTAAAAATCCTAAAGAAGATATGAATGATTTTTCATGCAGGCTGAGTAGAACAGCACTGGGAGTGCTAAATTTTAGAAACACATCTTTACTGTAAAAAAATAAAATGAAAGTAATTATAGAATAGTTGGTGTTATATGACTTGTTAATACTGTTAAAGGTTGGGGTTTTTTTAATTCTTAGTGGTGTGTATTCCTGCTGGATTGCTTCAGAAGTGCAAAATATATTTATTTAGTTGGAAGGACTCCTGCTAATTGTTCAATGGCTCTTGCTGTGCTGGAGAGATTTTGAATTTATATTGTTGCTCTAAATGCAAGGCACTTCTGATTCATTTAACATTGTTTGGACAGCTGTGAAGAGAAATAAAATGGCACAATATTGTTTTCCTGTGCTGCTTTTGAAGTGACATAATTACTTCAAATATTGCCTGAGATACCCACAGAGACAATCAGGGGATTTAATTTTAAATGAAATGATATGTATCTCAACACTGAAAGCAAAATTGTGCACTGCAAAGTGATGGAGGAAGTATTGGAATAGAGATCCCTGCTAAGCACTGTGTTATTTACCTACTTGCCAGCCAGAGGTTACGTTTTTTGAGATAACTGCTAATTTTTATGTCAGATAGACTATACATTGCCTTAATTCTGTAATTCCCCTTTACAAATAACAGTGGAGATATTTGTGTGCCAATTGATTATTGTTTCAATCTTTCACAGAAGATACACTTGTTATCATGAACAACGTGCAGTTATTCCTTCAGAGACATCATTTGTAGGTTGATTGCCTCCTTAATGTCATGGAGCAGTATTTTGATTAAAGAGAGAAATGAGAAATTTTATGCTACTTCCTAATTTTACACCTCTCAGTGTAAATGTGTGTCTTAGCATTACTCTTCATTCAGAACAACTGCTAATTTCCCCAAACACGAGCTCCACCTCTGAGACTGATCCTCCCGACCCTGTTCTTTCCTTTATCCATGCATAATCCTGCATAACACCAGGTCCATCCTTCACAGCCTTCTTTCTCCCTCATACAAATGCTCTGGTCCCACTTGCCTTACAAAACAAACCCAAAAGTTGTGTGCTTGGACCAGGGCAGTTTTCCTCCTAGCATCATGGAAGGAACTGTGCAGCTCACAAAATCATTAGGTCCAAGGCAGAGGTTGGATTGCCAGCCCAAGGCAGGAGGAGGAGAACTGTGCTCATGCTATATGAATTAGTTTGGGACCCATGGCATGGCTTAAAGTGAGTTCTTGCAAGCTTTGTATTGGAACTAGCAGTGCCCTTGTGAACCAGGAGGTCTCCAACACTCTCACAGCAAATGCACTGGCAAAGATGCAAAGTCTTGGCGAGGAAATACTGTAAAGCAGCTTTACATCTTTACATCTTTACATCTTTAAAGGTTTACATCTTGCATGTCCTTTGCACTTGAGCTTACCTTGTCACTTAAGGCTCCCATAGCCATATTCAAAGCTTTCCCTAGAGAAAAAGGCTCAGGGCCCAGGGGGTAACTTTGTGGTTTTCATAGATATAATGGGAGGAAACTAAACCAGAATCTATGTCATTTCTGGAATTGTTAGGCAGAGGAAAATATCTTGAGGAGCATTTTGATAATTTCTAATTTTCATGATTCTTGGCAGTTCTAAAACACAAACTAAAGATTTTGTATTCACAGCATGGGATGGATGTATCCATTTCCTTAATATCCTGTCACCAAGCAGACAAAAGCAGATACTTAGAAGAAGAGAAAAAGAAAAGGTCAAAAATATAATCATGTTTCCTTAGAATATTTTTCTGGCTCCGGAGACTCCTTGAGTCTGAGATGTTGTCTTTGTAATTAACAGCCCTGATTATTTTTCTTTTGATTTTTTTTTTTTTTTTAATCTTTTGGACTCATGTAGATGATTTGCATTTGAAAAAAACTGCACTTACCTGCACAATGTGAAAAATCAATTTCTTCCATTTTTTCTGAGTCTGCCATCTGCTTACTTCTGTTAACCTGTAGCTCTTGCTTTGCCAGAGACTGAGCAGCCATTCCCCATGTGCATTCCTCTCTGTGCATTTGTTTAATGTGGCACTTTTCCCAACTCCTCATTCCCAGTTAATGTTTACTTATTAAAGGTCCCATATTTTCAAAAATACTTCCAGTTTTTGAATATTTTTAATATACTATTTTTGAACAGTATAGTTTTGAATATGCCTGTCACACTGCTCATGATCTTCCCCAGTTATATCCTGTATTTTCTGAGACTGGGGGATGAGAACTGCCCACAACAGTTCAAAATGTGACTGAACCATGGATTTATGCAGCTGGGTAATGAGATTCTCTGCTTGTTTCAAAGGCTGTTCTGTCTTAAAACTGATTATCCAGTGTAGCCTTGCCAGCTCCTGTATGCATGTTGTTTGGAGACCTGTAATTATGTAAGAGTCTCAGCTTGCATTTATGAGTTGCATAAACAAGGTTCTGTCTTCTGTGAATAGGGAAAATTCTGTGGGAAATAAAACCAATAACTTTGAAATCGAGAGTTTTCAGAGAAAAGAGAAAATAAAGGTGCATTATTTGGGGAGGGATTATCTTTAAACTTGATTTCATAATTTGAAGATATACGTAATATTTATAATGCATTTTATTAGTATTTAAACATTTTGTGCCACTTGACATGTCCATCTCCTCACCCTAGTTCCATATCTGGCAGGGCCTCCACACTATCCACACAGTCCATGTGAAATCAGACTGTCACTGAGAGTTGTTCTCACACTTGTGATCTCCAAAATCTGCCCAGAAACAGTTTGAGAGAGCTATGGTAGACCGGGGATGGTTCAGAAAGGTTCTAGGGCATACAATCTTTAGGTTTTGTTGTCACAGCAGTATTTGGAAAAAAGAAATAATTTCTCCATGTGACTCCTTATTTTACTTCTGACAGTGACATGGGAGCAGCCAGTCTTTCCTGAGAGCAAAACCCAAGTCCTTCTGATTTTTAAAATTAACTTCTACCTCCTGCCTATATTATGAGGATCATGTCTGTTTGTTCTAATTCATCAAAGTTAAGATCAGATAATGATGCTAAACAATGCCAGATGAAAGTGCTTTTATCACATATTGTAAATCTATAGAAGGAAATAAAATGAAGGTAGGGAAAACAGATAAGCATGAGTTAGAAATAACTCTAGGGAGGCAGCTGGTATTAAAGCAGGGTCCTTGCCAATAAATGTCAGACAATTTAGTCTGAATTGTTCTTGCTCAGCTGCATAAGGACCCTGCATGATACATGTGAAATGAGAGTGCTAATGTAGCAGGTACTTACTCTGCTGTCTTGTTCTTCTTCATGGAACTGTAATTAACTGTCTTTTCAAGGAGTGCTATTACTATTTTTATTTTTACTGACCCTTGAATCCTATTCAAACAGATGTAATGCATGTTTGGACTGTTGGTATCACTTACTAGATGCTTAGAAAAATATGAATTAAAAGTAGATACGCTGTTCTATAACTAACTGAATAAATACAATGTAGAATGTGCAAAAAAAAGTCAGGATTTTGATTAGCCTTATCCAACTGCAGTTTCCATTAAATCCTCTTGGGAATGAAATAGAAGGAACTACAAGGTGAAATGCATATACCTATATGCAAACAGGAACCTTCTCATTTACACCTACGTGGCTGAAAACTGTGAAAACTAACTTAAATTCAATCCTATCATTCCCATTGGAAAATGTAGACCTCTATTATGTCCTATGTTCACATGTCTTCTTGTGATGTTGGAATAATCACCTTGAAAGGTAATGGCCATTTGTAAAAATGTTAGATCATTATTACCTGGAAGGGCAGAGATTCTGAATTTCCAGAATAGTGATAGTAAGTTCAGGAGGCTGAACTCCTGGAAAATTGCAAGTCACACTTCCTGTAGTTTAATTAGAAAAGTTCCTGTGCAATGCTGAAAAGTATACCAAAGATGTGCTTCTCCTCTTGTAGACTTTCTGATCATCTTCTCCTTTATAACTCCATTATTGATGATGTCAAAAAAATTTGTGTGGGTTGTTTGCTGTTTCGGTTTTGGTTTGGTTTTGGTTTTTTCTGGCTTACCTTAATATTTGTTTTCTGTTCTCAGAATCTCTCTTATTTCCCTTTCCATTCTGTAGCACACTTCTCACCATTTTGGTTGTCTGACCAGTACTATAGAAACAGTTCCTACTTAGGCAAAATACTTTTGAATAAAGTTTCAGATTTCTACAGAATTCACCTTGCTTCACTTGAATTTTTCTTCAACATCACCCTCCTTCTTTAGTACAGCCTGTCCTGGCAACTTGATAGAGTTAGGTAGAATGATAGGGTTATATATTCCCTTGATTATCTTCCCTCCAGCAAGATTTTGAGGTACTGCTCTAGGAATACCATTGTTTAAAGACAAGTATTTCACTGCAACTCCATCTTTGAAACATTTGTGAAGTTTCTTCTTAACAGCAAAAACCAAAACAGCACACATTGGGAAAAGCAATGGAAGTAATAATTGGTTTAAATCTGATTTCTTCTCATGAGCCCTCTTCAGTGACTAATAAAAAATTCTGTTGGTGCTGTTAGAGTTTAATTATAAGCGGTTTTGCTGCCTGGAAAGCTAGATAGCATATAGAAAATTCCTAATGATGAAAGGCTTACAAGAAGGCTGGAGAGGGACTTTTCACAAGGTGGCCTTAAAATGAAGGAGGGCAGGGTTAGATTGGAATTAGGCTGAAATTCTTTACTCTTAGGATGGTGAGACACTGCCACAAATTATCCAGAGAAGTTGTAGAGTGCACACCCCTGGAGGTGTGTGAGAACAGGCTGGGTGGGTCTCTGAGCAAACTGGGCTAGTGGAAGGTTCCCTGCCCATGGCAAAGGGGTTGGAATGAGATTATTTGCTTTCCAACTCCAGCCATTTTATGATTCTATGACTCTATAACTGAACTGAAATTCAGGCAGACAATAACTACTGAGGGTGCAGTCTCCTCCACTGAGGACCTTATTGACAAATAATATCATGCACAAAGAACCTGGTTCTGCCTCAGACTGGTAAGCTAAACCACATCATCCCTTCCAGCTTCACTTTCCTAACTAATTTGGTTTATTAAGCTTGCTAAGTAGATTTCAAATTTACACAGTAAAGGTAACTTTTGTGTGTCCTACAAATACAGCCTGACCCTGATGATGTTTTGATTTCCTCTTCTGTAAAATGCAGTCTTTGGGCTAACCTCTTTAAAAAAACATTTGAAATAAACACTCTTTGTAGTAGATTTTTCAACTATCACATTTCAAATATGGAAAAATTAACTTCAAAATACTTAATGTAAATAATTTTTCAAATGTTACAATTTTATATCCCACAATTTGTTGTATATTAATTAAAATTATGAGAGGAAGTATAAGAGACACATAAACCTCTCAATTTAAAACATTAATTTATTAAATCCCTTCATTTTAATAGCAGAAGTTCATGAATTAAAGATGGATCATTAACACAAAGAAAATGGGGAATCTTAAACTGTCCTTTATTTGTGTTCAAGTGATGCCCTCACTGAAGTCTTGTGATGACATCTGGAACTAACAGGAGTCGGTATGAAATTTATCCCCAGATTTAGTATGTAAATTGAGTATTTTTTGGTGAGGCTCATGCTAACTAGGAAAAGCAAGGCTGAGCATAACCGGCCCCAAGGAGCCCCAGCTGCAGAGAAGGTGCACTCAGTTAAATCCAGCTCAGCTGTGGGGAGCAGGAGACTGACACCCTGCTTCGCTTTGTCTGAGACACGGGATCGCCGCAGAGGTGACACCATGGGTGACAAAGCATGCAGGCTGCTCCTGCTCTTCACAGTGCCTCTGTCTCCATCCCTCCTGGTTTCCCTCCTCTCCTGCTGGCATGCAGGCAGTCTCCATGGGAACCAGCACCTTCCCTGTGCCAGCACCAGGGTCGCTGGCTCTGCGGCTGCCTGGGGACCGCTGCAAGGGACAGGAGTAACAAGGGCCCCCTTCCAATATACACTGGGGTTTTTCCAGCCCAATATTGCTAAATCAAGTCCTTAAAATGGAAATACTAAAAATACCAGGAGCTGTTAATTTTTCAGCTGGAATAAGACTAACCAGCTACCTCACCTACCTTTAGGAAGCAAGGTCAGTGCTTGACTTAGCAATGGCCTTCCTTCTCCACTTCAATCTACTATGAAAGATTGCATGGCTGGTGTCTTGAGTTGCAATACAAGATGAGACCAAAAGTATGTATTCTATCACTATCTGTTAAAAACCAGGTGGGGCAGTGATCCTTATCTCTGTGGGAGATATTCTCTGCTAATGGGCCATCTGTTAAACCAGGTGGGGCAGTCATCTTTATCTTTTTCACAACCCATCCTCCCTCCAGGAAGATATCATCTGCTGCTGGCCCATTGAGTCCCACTGTATGGCTGATAAAATTATATCATCCCACTGGGACATGCTCCAGCCAGGGGGAGGAGCCAAGCCTTTCCTACGTAGATAAAAACTGAGATTTAGAACACCAAAGTAGCCTCTTTTCCACTGGATCCCAGAGGAAAACTGTACCTTCCCACATCATCCCTGGACCTTCAGAGGAAAACTGCACCTTCTACAGGAGCACTGCTTCAGCTGAACCACACCTGCCACTGCAGGAGGATGCAGCCACCATTTAATGGGACTGCTACCAACACCCTGACTGACAGGGTTTTTGTTTTTTTGGTGGGGTTGTTCTTTGTAATACTGTACTTCCACTTTAATTTTCCTAGTAAAGAACTGTTATTCCTATTTCCCATATCTTTGCCTGAGAGCCCCTTAATTTCAAAATTATAACAATTTGGAGGGAGGGGTTTACATTCTCCGTTTCAAAGTGAGGCTCCTGCTTTTCTTAGCAGGCACCTATTTTTCAAATCAAGGCAGCTGGACATACATGTATTTCTTTCTGAGCAAACCACTTTGTCCGGTTGACTCAGTAAGAAGAATATAACCACAGGAACTGAAGTCCTTGCCCAGAAAAATGCTAGACATAAATACAGAGAGGGAGAGAAAAGGCCTGGGGTTTTCCTCATTGATTTCATGTGACATGAAAACATTTAGTGTGATAGTATCAATTAAAAGAAGACAGTTGAAGAAGTTGTCCTTGTCACAGTCTGCTTCCTTGGGTTGAATACCTAATTTTTTTGCATACTGTTTACCTCTTATCACTTCTTCACAGATCTACCTATGAAAGTGCATCCTATTATGGTAGGCATTCAGTGCTCCTGGAGGTTATCCTCCAGGTAGATGATGTAGTCCTGGAGTATTGCAGGATGTTTTCCCCACAGAACACCCTGAACAGCAGTGTGTGGATTTACAATCACAAGACTTTGCACAAGGTAAAGATACAATCTTCCAGCATAATAAATTGTTTTTGTAGTGTAACAATCTTGAGATCACTCTACAAAAAGCTTCATTATCAACAAATCTCTTTAAAAACATACTTACTGTGTATTCATCCTCTTTGCAGTGATACTGACTTTCAATAGGTCTCATGATTATAAGCAAACTTTTTTTAGCATGGCTGCACTAGACACCAAAATTAAAAAAAAAACACCTCAATTTTTTCTATTCAGGTTGGGATCCTCTTTTCACTTGCCATGACAGATATTTACCTAATTAATCTAAGCTTCCTGTCAAACTGTGCTTAATTTATACTGCAACTGACATTCCTGACTTTAAATACCTCAGAATAAAGCACAGAAGATCACAATATTCCAGGTCTGTATTATGCCATTTTTTTTCATAATAGCCTTTATTTTATAATAGGTAAGAGATTTTTCTCTCCAGTATCCATAAACAAAATTGCAAAAACATCTATATTGTGCTGAAGCTTTTGTGCTGCTAGCAGTTCTACATGGAGAGAAGGAAAACAAAAATGAAAATAACAGAAATTAAACAATTAGCACATATTTCTATCTCTGGCATAAAACATTCAGTTTGCTAGCAAAATAAACACATTTTACATAGAGAATCTGAACAATGTATTTCAATTTTTACATTCTGTCTTGGAAATACATTCTTAGCAACATGATTCTTCATTAATAACACTAAATCAGAGGTAGTCATTAGTTATAATGTCTTAAATTTTTAAATACTGTGGTGATGACAAATTATTTCTACAGAGGTGCAAAATGAAAATCACAAAGAACTTCATTTACTGGTAACACTTTGCCTGAACTTAAAAATAGGAGAGTGGAGAGTTACAAACATGGTTCAGCCTTGAGAGATGTTTGATAGAGTAATGTGTGACTATCTAAAACAGTCTATTTTATTTCTGGACCATCCTGTTAAGTACTCAGCCCTGGTTGCAGACTGGTCCTTGGCAGAATGCTCAGAAGTACTGACTGACCCTAGGTGTGCAAGGACATGCCCATAAATTTGTGTCCTCCCTCCTCTCAGCAGTGGGGCAGGTGCAGCCCCTCAGGCAAGGCTCCTTTTAGCATCCCCAAAGGCACCCAAAGCTCCCTGTAAGTGAATTCAGGTAACTGCAAGGCAAATGACTGAGGAGCAGCAGCACAGGTTGCAGAAGGATTGAGCTTAGAAAAGAGAATACCAATTGTGCATGGCCAAATGTCAGCTGGTCCTGTATCTCCATGTCAAGTTTGAGGATAAAGGCACTAATCCCTTTAATTACCAACGGTGCCATCCATGAAGCACTTTAAAAGATCACTATGTCCTGGTAACTGAGCTGCAGTCCAGCAAAAGTTAGCTCTTTTCCCTTGGATAAAAAGTATTGTGGCACATTAAAGGAGGTCCTGATGCTTGCCAAGGCTCTTTCCTGTAAGCACTAGCTTTTGTCTGGAGATGAAACCCTGATCCTGTAGAGAGTGAAATGAAACCTCCTGAAGGCTGATGGCTCTTCTGCACAGCCCTTGCAGGATGGCAGTAACACCTTGTTTTTCTTCTGTCAAAATGACCTGCTGTGCCCCATATTCAGGGCACATCTCACAGGACCACCCCAGGTGCAGCATTTCCTCCAGCAAGGGTTACTGCCTCTGACTCAGTCGATGATACAGAAACCTTCAGACAATTGCAAGCAAATTACTTTAAGTACTTTCTGCTGCTAACAGTGACAGCATGAGGTACCTGAGAGCAGATTTATCTGAGCTGTGCCTAGTCAGACTTTTGTCTCCATGTGTAACACAAGCCCTAGTGGGGTGAAGGAAATGCTGGAACTGTGAGCACAAAAGCATTTGCTTCAGTCTGCAAGGGCTCACTTCCCCTGTTCCTTTCTTCTTCAAATAGCTTAGTGAAGATAATTGCTACTTGCAGTCACTCTCCCTTGTAAACTCATTTTCCTACAATCTGTAGCATCCTGTTTCTTTCAGTGTTTGCAAAGATGCTTGTCAGTGGAA
The DNA here is from genome assembly GCA_030060385.1 of Muscicapa striata striata. Taxonomy (NCBI): domain Eukaryota; kingdom Metazoa; phylum Chordata; class Aves; order Passeriformes; family Muscicapidae; genus Muscicapa; species Muscicapa striata. The sequence continues at coordinate 3,980,181 of JAREIS010000018.1, forward strand.
AAAACCACCAATTCTGGTATGTTTCTTGCCTCAGACCCAAGTGGAATAGAAGACACACACACAGTCAAAAAATAGCTATGTCAGTGAACAGTTCCCAATCAATCAAACACAAGTGGTAGTCTTTGCCTGGCAATGCTGACTACATGTATTTGCTCCCATTAGTCCATGATATTTTGCTGTTGTTTTCACACTGTGAAAATTGCTGTATGAATCCACAGTGGGTCTTCCATCTCGAAATAATATATATTGCTATGAGTTTCTTGGGAAGAGCAATTATTTGTAGTTTAGTCACACTGTGTCTTTCTAGGGCAAGCAACATGATCTGAGATGTTGTTTACAGTATAATGATATAATAGCAATAAACCTGGCGTGGTATAGTTTTATGCTGGTCTGGAAAAAAAAAAAAAGGATGCCCAATAGTACATGATAGCCATCAACTATGGAGCAAAGGATGAAAAAATGGGTGTAAGACAGATATTTTTACAAAACTTATATTTGAAAACTTTCCCCTCTTTTTACAATTGATTTTACAGTAGCTTACTGTCGTAGACAGAGATTCTTTTTCACTGCAGATGATTTTGTTGGAGACTTTTAAAGGTACTATCAATTTCAGCTTAGCTGTGTTTTCTCTGGCTGGCCTTTCACCTGAGCTCATCAAATAAGACATAGGAATCCACAATGTGAATGAGAAAGAAGTAAATATACAAAATGATTTGGCAGAATATGGCACTGATGTTTTGGAAAATAGATTTTTTTCTAGAACTTCTGTGGAAGTTATTCTATAGACTGAACTGATGCCAGGGAAAGGGCAGTGTGACCCTTTTTTGTTGATTCCATTTTCTGGATGAGACATTATCAAGCAGAACCACTAAAACCTGATTCTTGGCAGTTTTTTCCTGAATAATATATTTTTTAGCAAAGTTCAAGGTTAGGTAAGAAGCAAAATGTATAATTAAAGGATTCATTGGCTTCTAGGAGGTTCAGTTTTATATCTGATCCTATTTTATTTCTTACTCCTTGGTGGTGCTGTTGCCCATGTGTGGGGTGAGATGGAGCCCACAGTAAGTTCCAGTGTCTGTGTGTGCACTGGGTGTTTGGGCTCTTGCCACCACAAAAGAAACTTTTGTCACCAGCTGATGGGAGGCCAGCAAATGGTGCAAGGGGAGTTACATCATGTCCTGGGCTCTGCTTCTTGGATCCTTTGATAAAGCACTGAGAATGCAGGCAAACACCAATGTAGGCATCCTGTTTTGGTATCATGAGGTGGTTGGTCCTCCTCATGTCTGGATGCTCATTGGGGAGTGAACTAATCAGAAATTCCCAGAGGAACTGTTTTCTGTCTACTTCTGGCCTCACTGGAACTGTCAACAGTCAACTGGAAAACTGAATGTACAGCTAATTGTCTCCAGACTCATCCACAGCCATGGGGAAAGTGTTAATTGCAGGCAGGGAAGTAGTTTGGAATTATGACACTTCTACTTTGGTGTAGTCAATCACATCTTGGAGGGGATCATCCCTCTCCACCATCTCTAGAAGTATTTCTGGGCAAGTGGCTTTCACTGCATGCTGGAACTCCAAATTCACCCTGTCCTAGAGTGACCATAGCCTCAAGAACCTCAGTGTAGCTGGTGGCAGAAGCATCAGCTCAGTGTAAGACCTCTCAAAGCTTCAAAGCCAACCCAGATGTGTCCATGGGCTGTCAGAAATATGTCACTGTACTCATTTCTTTCTGATGGCTGTGTCAGAGGCTGATGATTACAGGCATCATTGCAGGGAACCAGACTCACACAGGGTGGCTGAGGCTGCAAGCAGCACCAAGGCCAGTGGCCCACCTTTGATTCTGGCTGATTAAACTCCAGATTGGTGGGGGAAATCTTTGCACAATGGTTACGGCAGCACCTGAATGAAAGATCCAACACACTTATAAAAGAACTTCTGATGTTAAAGATGTGATAGGGATTATGGCTAATATCTAATTAGTTGCTGACACCAGTTCACTCTGAAGTCAGTGGTCATCTTATGTCAAAAGCATGACCTGCTGAAGCAGGACAGTGGCCACTGCTCCTCTCCAACCTGAGTGGAGCTCAGGGATCACAGCCAGCAGGCAGCCAGTGGCAGCATTTGTTCTCCACAAGATGCTTCCCCTTGCAACTCAGAAAAACCATTCTTCTGTATTTACAAAATGCTAGATGTATGCAGGGGCTACTGAGACAAGGGGAATGAGGAAGGTTTCTTCTACCAGTTCTCTGTATACAGATGTTGACACAATGAAAATTGATAATAGCCCTTAATACAGGACACACTGATCAGTATATGAAACATAATTTGATGCTTCTCAAATACTGCAAGTAAATATGTCTAAAATGAGAAATTGTACAGACAGATATGCCAGTCAAATGCATAATATTGTAGCTTTGAGACCTGTGGTTGTGTTAGCTGTATTTACTGCCTGCAAGCAATCTTCCCCATTAAGTTTATTCATTGCACCTTACTTGAGCCAGCATTGCTCAATATTCATTAGCCTACAAATTAAATGTGAAGAATTAAAATTGGATAATCTCACTATTTTGCCATCTGTTTCTCAACTTGAAAGTAGCAGAATATCAAGCTGTTTTGTGGGTTTTTTCCTCAAATACTCATTACAGACAACAAACCACAATAGAACCTCAGGCACAAAAGTTTCAGGACTGTGTCCAAAATCAGACAGGTTTATTGAAAAAGCTTTGGAACAATTGTAAATTCAGAAAGAAAACAAAGAAGTGTTTTCTTCTAAACACAAGTGCAGCAAAAAGAGTCTGCATGGTACTGCCAAAGCTGGCCACCAGAGACTGGAGGCTTTGCTCCTGCCAAACCCCTGGGAGTTGGTGGGACACACAACAGAAGCAGAATCTTTTTTTTTTTTTTTTTTTTTTCTTTTCCTTTTCCCCAGACACAATGAGTGTTGGCAAATCGGAAAAGGTGGTAATATAACATTGAAGTCCTTTATCAGTCTGCATGGGAGAAAATCAGCAGTCTAGCATTAGAATTCTTGAGTGGTTTGTTTATAAACACAGTGAAACTAGAGTGATTATTTTTGAACATTTTGAAAGACAAAAGTTTCCCGAATTTCTTGTAAAAATCTGGTTTCAAATGAAGATACCCAAGTGTAATCTTGGTTAAAAAAAAAGTATTGTTTTTTAATAACTTTTAGAACTATCTCCAAACTTCTGAACTTCAGCAAAAATAATTGATGCTAATATTTGGTACCACCTCATATTCCCAGAGACTGGAGAAATGGCTAAGAAAAAGGCTTTCTGTAGCAATTATCCAAAGGGATAATTAAAATGCAGGTGAAGTTAAAATACAGATAAAAATTTTCCATTTTACAAAGGTAAACCAGGACATCAGTGACATATCACACTATCCCTAGAGATCCAGTGCCTGATGGGAGATGAAGCTCTGAACAGAGGGCCAATAAAAGTCTAATTTTAGTGTTGAAGCCTTTTTTTAATTTTTTTTTTGCAGACACAGAGTGAATCAAGGCTAAAGGGGCATAAAGGTCATCTCTGTATTCTCCTTTTTGAGCTATCAAAGCTGCAGATCTGATTACTGGTGTAAAGGATCACCTTTGATAATTGTAGTAAAGGATCAACTTTGCTGAGGGGCAAATTTCATCCTAATGTAGAGGCTAGAGCCTTGTTCCTGTGATACAAAAAGGTACAAGATGACTGCAGGGGAAGGTTATTGACCTCTATTAAAACAAATAGACTATGCTGAGTACTTGGAATTCCCAGTAACTTTTGTTACTTTTTTTGTGGCGTCTGTTACAGCAGAATTCACTTTTTGATCTCTGCAAAATCCTCTTCTGAACCTTATAAATCCTTAGTATCATGATGACCACATAAGATTAACTGCAGTGAAGCTGTGGTGGAGAAACCTCAATTACTGGGAAGCACCTGGATAGGAAAGGTTAATAGAAACATCCAAGGGAAAGCATGTATGACACTGAACAGCTATAAAACATTGTTCCAGTGGTTTTTATCACAACAAATCTCTGCCTGGATTCCCTGTTGATGTCTGCCTTTGCCTACACATCCCTACAAAGGCAATAAATTCTTGTGTGTCTACTAATTACTGATTCCATTCATGTACAGATTCATCATCTCCTCTTCTCCAAAGAAACTTACCCATGATGTGTTCTTATATTATCTTCTGATGGTTACAAGATATTTTGTGCCATACTGCAGATTTCCTTTAAAGACCCTGTCTGTAGCAGTTTAAAGTAATTTTAAATCATGTCTGATTGATACTTAAATGATAGTGCAGAGATTAAGAACAGACGTTAGTATCTCAAAGAAGTTCAGTAGAAATCCTCTCCATTAAATGATTTACAAGAAGAATAAAAGGTCAAAAAACTTGTTCTCAATGCATCCCTATAGTCTGAAGGTCTATTACACTCTGACGTCTCAGGCAGCTTAGAACAAAACCAAACCAAACTGTACAGCACCTAATTGCACCTCAAGGCATTTTTTTAAAGGTTACAGCTGGAGCTGGACAGGAACTGAAAGATCTGATGAGATTCCTGCTCTTCCCCATGCTCCATGGGGATCACAGGTACTGGAGCTGAACTTTGAAAGTGGAGCTGCAAACAGTTGTGCTTCTTACTCATTACACAACAACAGCAGGAAGAAATGTCCAGGGTGGGAAAAGGGTACAAATAAACTTTATTACTGGTACTTTTCAAATTCTGGGCTAAGACACATCAGTACATTGCTGTGTGTTCTGATTGCTTCTAAAACAAGACAGGGAAGGTTATTTGAGGGAGTGTAAATTACTTGAAGCATACACTGTGTTCTGACATATTTTTTAACCTCATGAGGTGATCAGTGACCACCAGCCACTTCCTAGGGCAGGTTCATAAATAATGCTAAAAGGTAGGTGGCTTCTGTGCAGCAAAAGATAATTTAAAATGAGAGTTTGTGGTTTATGGTGGGCAGGGGGCTGTATATATGTATGCATCTCTGTGTGTCCATGCCTGCCTATATGGGGCACCATCTTGTGCAGCAGCAGATGCCAGAAGCAGTTGTCCCTTCTTTAGCATAGCTAAGATATCACAGTATGTTCAGCTGTAAATATGGTGCACAGCTGCAGCCATGAGGTCTGCACAGGTGTTCCCTCAAGGGAAAGTGAAATCTGCAGAGGAGAGACAGCAGCAATGCCACAGGGAAAAGCACATGGGAGTTGCACTACTGGCCTGGCAAAGATTTGTTCACCTGACACCCTGAATCCTTTTCTGTGTGAGGGTTTGATGGAGCCAACACAAACAGGGGAGACTTTACCCATGTTTTTGCTACAGCATCAACAACAGAGTAATGCACAGCACCTCAGAGCTCTTAACTAGGTCCAAGGACTCTCTGAGCTCTTAACTGGGAAGGTGCAGGAAATAATTACAGCATCTCAAAAATCCCAGTTTCCCCCACACCACTTGGTATTTAAGATCAATAAACACAAATGTCCAGTTCAACGTTTCTTGTTGGTACATTTCAGCTGTGCTCAGATTTGATGTTGCCAGGCTGGCCCTGAAGGTTCCTGCTTTAGCCCTCTCAAATCCTTTGGCACACTAGATGAATAGCTGTGTGGACAACCTGCAGAGCTGTGGAAAGCTAATCAATGCCTGCCTCATTCTCCAAATGCTTTATGTGCTTTCACAAGCCATGTGAAAGTCAATATCCAAACAGGAGACCATTGAAACACATTGTCATGCCCTTCTGAGCAATTGTTTTGGTTGGCAGATGGCTTTTTCTTGCCCTGATCTTTGTGGCAAAGCAAGCTGTGTACTGCCAGTCTCTGCCCAGATGACATGATGCACCACATTTCTTATCTGCCCCCGTGGAGAAATGTAGAGAAAACATTAAAAGGTAATCAAATCAAGGGGAGGATGTTGGTAAGTGAAGAGACACCAGCCTCAGTAGTTTAGGTGAGATCCCTGGGTGTTAATGGTGGGGAAACAGAAGAAAATGACTGACAGTTACATCCCTTTTACTTAACTTTAGTCATCCAAAAAACATCTGTCTAAACTATTTGGAAAGCAACCTCAGTTAATGGGAGAGAAACACCTCCTCAAAATGTGATCAGAACATGTCTCAGTCTGAAAGAATGTGCCCATTCTTCCATATGGGTGCAGGTATCTTTGACCAGCTGCCAAACTTCTACCAGGACCCCAGCAACTATGGGAAGAACATGGACACACAGATTTAGTGCCATAGTCTCCGAAGATTATTCAATTTAAGCTTAATTTCCAAGGATGACTTAGGCAGCAAACAGCAACATGGCACTGTAAATCAAGGAACTTAGGCTACAATATGCCTGTCGCCTCTGAAAGTGGGATGCAAGCTCCTAAATTGCTTGATCCTTTGGGAAATCACAACTATTTCAGAAAGACTTTGAAATTAATAATTCTTTCAATATATTGCAGCAGCTTTAAACACTATGTTAAATAATCTGGTAATTTGAGAAGTTAACTGAAGAGTGAGGTTTTGTTTTAACATCAACAAGGAATACATATCCTCATCAAAACAGTTTCATAATTTTCAGGTAAATCTCTCAGTCAGGAATCAAGTTATTCCTTGTAATTTAATTTTGGTAGAATAAAATGCCATGTTAAAAAGTAGTGTTGTATGTTATGAAGCACAATAGGTACTCTTATCTGCTGCACTCCCCCACATCAGGAGCCCTGTGCTCTACAGCACTGATTTTTGAACTGTGCAAGTCTGCATGCAGGTCTGTGGAGTCACACCCAGACTGAGGTTTGTGCAGCCCATTTCTGGATCTTTCTAAAGACATGGCAGGAATGTTTTAGTGAGACCTTACATCCTCTATGAACAAGCCTAGAAATAATATAATTACATAAACCCTAGCAAGAAATATTCAAGAGCATTTTATTGTTATAGGATGTTTTCAGGTTCACATCTCAAGGCTTGCCTAGGTGTTTGTGGTTTAATTTAGCAGCACTGAACAGTAAGTGCTTTCAGCTGCTGCTGACTGTGAAAGATCATCTAGAGTGTTGTTCAAGGTCTAGATGTTGCATGTCTTTCTGCACTTGCAGAATTAAAATCTTAAAATTATTTCAGGAACTAAAATCAATCAGGATTTTCAAGATCTATAATCAGAGCTTAAGAAGAATGGGAGTAGGGGGGAGGAGTGGGGAATGTAGAAAATACAAAAACAAAGGGAAAAATAAATATTTATCATGCTGCCATATTCAGCAACTGACAGAAGGAGAGGACATGGTCTAAAGCTGTGCCAAGGGAAATACAGGTTGGATATTAGGAAAAAGTTTTTCACTGAAAGAATAATAAAGTACTAGAATGGTCTTCCTGGGGAGGTGGTGGAGTCACCATCCCTGGACGTGTTTAAAAAAAGACTGGATTTGGCACTCTGTACCATGGTTTAGTTGAGGTGTTAGGGTATGGGTTGGACTTGATGGTCTTGAAGATCTCTTCCAATCTAGTGATTCTGATTAGATGGGCCTCAATAGAGATATAGTTGGAAATTGTACACAATTTCAAATACAAGTGGAAATGGGAAAAGGCCAGGAGAAGAGAAGGAAACAGTAAGAACAATTCCACTATCACTTTCTCTACCCACAATGTATTATATGGACAACAGAGAAAGGACCCAGGAAAATAGATTGCTTCGAGGTACCTAATCAAAGATCAGTGGAAACACTATATTCTGACATTATGAAACCATGCTGGTCACCAATTTTTGCAGCTTCTAGTTCTTGGGAGATTAAATACTTCATAAGGGATTAGGGAAAAGGCACAAAAAGTTTGTGTACAAAAGTGTGGAGAACATATACAGACTCTTTAAGGATACAGATGTCAGCAAACCTAGTGAATAGACCCTCTTAAAGAGTCTATTCAGAGGAAAATAATTCTCCAAGCAGCAAAGATCAAAAATTTATGAGGAAAGAGAGCACCAAGTATGTGCAAAATGCACAAATACAAACCAGGAAATTATAACTGAAGGAAGATATTTGGGGGAAGGAAAAAATTGCTTCTTATCATTAATTCTCACTATATTGAGTCATTTACAATAGCTATGGCTAGAGAAGTCATTATGTCAAAGTTTATAGACAAGAAAAGTCAAGTGAAAATGTACCGAGAAAACAAGCAGTGACTCAGAGGAAGAACTTCAAAATAATGTTATAACAATGCTATAATAACTAAAAGTAAATGGTTGGTAAGGCTAGGTTGGCACTAGGTACAAAGACAAAGCAGCCACACAAAGGCAAATGCACAATGTAGGCTACAGTATATGAGTGAACACACAAAGCTTCAGCAAATCAGCCTCAAATTCAGTGATAGCATGGTCACTGCAGTGCTAGGATGTGCTCAGCCACAGCACAATGAAAGAAAGGATGCAGACTGGACAATTAGACAGCAAACCCCCTCAGAAATTATGGTTTTCACTTAAAACAAATATCATGTGCTCATAGGTACCAAACTGGATGAGCTGTTCCCATCACTGACAGATTTACCCATCCATCCAGAAGGGCAGGCTGAGAGGCACCATGCAGCACCATGGCACTGCTGTTGTCACATAAATTCATTTGGAAATCCAGGCAAGCTCGGGAAAGGCAACTGTTTATGAAGTTGCTATTTAGCTATATGTGAGAACACAGCTTTTGGGATAGAATAGTGTAATTTGGAAGAAGAAATTACACACTCCCTGCCTTGCAGCTCTCATTACTCTCCCCATACTTGAACATAAACAGCATCTAAAATGTGTTTAGAAAATTTAAATTTTTTTTTTCCTTTTATTTTAATGTTCTAATTCATGCTGATAGCTTATGTGGGAAAACACTTGAATGTTCCTGTAATCCCAAAAACATTACATTTGAGAGATGATAAAATAGTGAGAACAGGCAAGAAGAGACAAAATCTGTGTGTTTTGTGGTTCTGAGTGAAAGTTCATCTCTAAAAATGCCACATTAATTTTTTTTTTTCTCTATTTGATCCCCTTTGTGGCAGTGCTGAAGCACTGACAGCTGACATTAATTCAGAGGCAGCTGAAGTGACCACTGCAGTCACCTGAGCTGGCCACAACAGTGGGTCAGTGCTAGTTCCACAAGTTGTTTGGCTTGAATGGCTGTAATTTTAAAGATATTGAGATTTGAAATATATCTGACTTAAGGCCTCAGTCTGAGAGGTTCTTTTAAATGTCTCCCTCCCCACAAAAAAAAACAATCAAACAAAACCCCCAAAAATCAACCAAATAACCTACCTTCTCAACTATCTCAAATATGGTGGAAGAGAAGAGGAAGATAGATGACTGATATACTGAAAGAATCAAGAAGAAAACTCAGGAAAAAAAAGGCTATTACAGACACAGAAGTAGTAAGTTTTCTGAAGGAAGCTTATTAAGACACTTTCCATATGCTGCATTTCCGTCTTCTCCTGCTTAAAATGTTGCAGGCTTTTTATTTCACTTATGAGATGGATTGAGCAGTTCTGGTTTGAGTCACACTCCTTTCTCTCTTTCTTTTTCACAGAACAATTTATTCACTGTTACCATGGAAATGATTTCATCTTTCCAATAGTAGGATTCCAGCCCTGCAGTCTTGGTTTTGTCAATATAGTATCCAACCCCTAACATCCCTACTTTATTAATGCCACCCTTAGATGAGACTATTTACCTATATCAAGAAAAACAAATCTTTCAAAGAATTTAATCAGTTAAGGAAGCTGGTACTCCATCATTTCATAGCTTTGTGCTGCAAATAGAAGACCCACAGTTGTGACCCTCACTATTTATTCAGACTCCTCACAAGTCTCTGTCTTTTCAGTCAGTTCCGTCCTTCCTGGAACAGGCAACGCACAGACACTGATGTAACACAAGGCTTTCCTTTTTTTTTTTTCCTTTTCCTTTTCTCCCCAACTTTATGGTTTGTTTTTTTTTCATACTTCCCTGATGGTCTTTTAGAAGAAAATAGAACTGGCATTCATGGGTTTGTATTCCTACCTTTGTGCTGCTGTTACCGACAGACTTGCAAGGTGAAAGGCATACTCTAATCTCTAAGTTAGAGCTTAAATGGGGTTTTCTGTTTCATTAGGCAGGTGAAGGGGCACATAGAACACACTGAAAGCAGCTGACAGAGAGCAGGAGCAGCACAGACACCCTTGACATGTACACATAGACACAAATAATCAGTGCTGTGTAAAAGAGGCATAATTTCCTCACAATTTGCTATGCTTCAGTTGTGACTCCTTTGCAAAACACAAGCTCCAGACACCATTCTTGGGGGGTGTGGGGGGAGGGGAAGAAAATAAATCAGTTTCTCCCTTCATATTTATCAATAGATTTTAAGAGTCTATTTGGGAGTAAGTAAAGACTGATTTAAAATTCAGTCTGATATTGTTGATTTCTTTGCAAGAATTGTCTACCCCACAGCAAAATAGAGATTTCTCTTTAAAACATAATAAACTTAGAGCAATTTTCTGACAATGTTCTGTCTTGTCTTTGTGCTTCAGGAAGAAATATTTTGGCCTCTCCAGCATGAGGCAGTAGTGCACAACAGTCAGATCAGCTGTGGTGCCATTACTCCATTTACAGCCACATTTCAAAGCTAACTCAGCACTTCCTAACGTTTCCAGCCCACCTTGTTCAACTTTCTGGTGTGTTTTGTTCAAAACTTAACTTCTGGATTAAGTACATGCATCTTTCATTAAAAATACCCTCATTGCTCTTCCTTCTGAAGAGAGGCACAGCATGAGATTAAATGGCTTCAAGTTGGATTGAAAGATGTTTATATTGGATATTTGGAAAATTTTCTTCAGGGAAAGGGCTGTCAAACATTGGAACAGCTGCCCAGGAAAGTGGTGGAGCCACAATTCCTGGTATTTGAAAGCCACATAGGTGTGATGCTTAGGTACAGGGTTTGGTGGTGGACTTGGCAGTGCAGGGTTAATGGCTGGACTCAATGATCTTAAAGGTCTTTTCCAACCTCAATGATCCTATAGTTCTAAAAATTTCTTTTAAGAGTAGCCTCTTCAGAAAAGGATAAATTACCTCATTGATTGAATACTTAAAATTAGCAAGGCAGAGCTGATGAGTGTGAATGAATGTGTCGTTTTAGTACTTTGGGGCTCTCTATGCATGGCATGTCATAATATTACATTAAATTTTCAGATGTCTTGTTGCCTTCCAAGGCAAAAAATAGATAGTGAGGGAAGAGAGGGAACCATCAAAGATAAGAAATGTCTGGACAAAAAGACTATCTGTTCCAAGATGCTGCACATTTCAATTATGTCATTCCTATTTTTTCAGGCTCAGTGTGAGACAGCTGGTGGAACACAATGTGGGGATGTGCTGAGTTCTGGCTTGGCTGCCTCTGCCAGTGGCAATGATCAGGACATGATAAATGGAGCTGGTAGCTCCAGTGGTAATAATGGTGACCTTGATACTTCCTGTTGTATTTTCAGCTGCTTAAAATTTTGCACACTGTTAATGGTTTGGGTGGAAGCTTTTCATGCTGTCTTTTTGCTTCCAAATGACCTCCTTCTTTTAAGTTTCACCTGGCATAATCTGGCTATTTTTAAAAGAGAGCTTCCTGTTTGGTACCTAATGCACAACAGAAAAACAAATCTGGGAAGAGTGGATAATAGAGTGGATAATAGCTGAGTGCTGCCATGCAGTGGGACCTAGGTAAGTGGAGAAATGGACCTAGGTAAGTGGAGAAATGGGCCTTATTCATGTATTCATGAAAGTATATCTGATTGGAGGTAATGAAGAAGAGGAAGTCAAGCTGTTCTAAGTAGTGCCCACTGACAGGAGAAGAAGCTGATGGGCAGAAACAAAACTGAAACAAAAAACTCCCTCTGAACACATGAAAATATTTATTTAGTGTGAAAGATGTTGTGGAGGATCCATTCATGATGACATTCCAAAAACAAATAGATATGGTTTTGGACAAATTTCTCCAGCTGATTCTGCTTGAGTATGGGGTTTGAACAAGATACTGTGCATGAAGAAATCTTACCAATGCTTAACAGAACATTTCTAGCTTTGGGAGCAAGAAATTTTAAAAGTCTTTATAGGAAGACTCTTCTGCTGTCAGTTGTCTTCCTGTTTCCACCAGAAAATTTCTAAATTCACAACACATTATTAAATTTGCATCAATAGAGCATGACTGGAATTTGATCATAGGCAGATCACCTCCTGTGAGGAACACAGGCCATCTCTGGGCTGCAGGTACTGTATAAAATTCACCCTGCCCTTCCTTTGCTGCCTGGAGCACTGTGGTGCAAAGCTCAAACAGAGAGAACCACCCTTCTTTCAAGCTTGCAAGGCTCTAATTGCTGCTGACACACATTGGAAGAAGAAAAACTTGACTACAGCATAATGATGATTTCCTCACAGGGAAAAGATTACCAAAGCAAGATAATGAAATGGAAAAAAAATCCAGTGCAGAGGAATTAGAGTAACAAGGCTGTTACAAGCTTAGGAGTGTTTGGGGAGCATGGACAGACTAACCAGTTGCAGTGTAGAGCAAAACCAAGGGACAAGGTCACACAAAACCTGACTTGCAGCATTTCCTGTATAATATAATTTAGCAACTAACTGCTGTATTTTGAAGTTAATGCATATGAATTTTATAGTTTGGTTTTGAAGTTAGTGCACATCTTCTCCCATTCTCCATGTATACATGTGAATTCTCCTCACCAGGCTCATCAAATGAACCCTCTTAAGACACTTTGAAAAAAACAATCTTAGTATATAAAGTGCTATAGGATCTTTTGAGATAAAATTCTTTAGAGTTTCCCATTCATGTCCTCTTCCTTACTTTGTGGAGGTAACTAGTCTTTTCATAATATTCATCCCTGATTACAGGGTTTAAGACTTTTTTCTGACTAAAGAAGTAGTTATGAAAGAAGGCTAGGTTTGGGTTTTCTGCTTTGATGCACAGCAAACATGCAATTTTGCTACCGGTAGCAAAAGCTTGGAAAATGATTAGGCTTTTAAATGACTGAGCTCTTTGAAAAAAGCATAAACAGGAAGATGTGGGCTGTTTCTAGTGACTGCACTAGAAGGGAAGAGACAGCATGAGTGATACTCCTACAGCAATTTCCATGTGGATTCTACCAAGTCAGAGGAATTCCTCTAAATTTATAAAATTTGCAAAATTATAATTGAGTTTAAAATTTCACTCTTGCTGATTTTCAGGGCTAGAGTTGGATATTATCAAACTAACTGATAACTCATGAAATTTTGAAAGGCTATTTACAATGTTGAGCAATATTTTCATTTACTTTAATTCATCTCATCTGGATTAGTTTGCCTAATAGTTCTACATATCTTTACATTCATTACTGTTCATTAATAAATACTCAGTTTTGGCCACTTTCACCACTTTCCACTTGAATTTTATTCTTTTTCAAATGTCAAACTCTTCAAAGATCTTGTTATGAAGGGTCACATTTCTATGAAAATCATATCTAACAGTTCAGCTCTGGCCTGGAATGATAACTTATACAGAAGTCTTATTCCCTTCGAGAGGAATCTCAAAGAGAACTGTAAGCATTTATTTTTAAAAATTAATATTACATTCTTCCCATCAGCTTTCAGCACTATGCCTCTCACAAATGCTAGTGTGTCTACTGGTCAGTTTTGGTCTAAAAAACTATTCTTCCCAAGACCAAATAATGGCCCAGAAGACACAAAGGCATTTCCTTGTGCTTTGGTAGGGACACTCTGCTCTTGCAGTGTGTGGAGCAGACCCAGCAGTCTCACCAGTGTGCACCCATGACCCATGTTAATCAAAGCAGTGCATAAAGGCTGAAAAGACTTTAAAGACTTTAAAAAGGGGACTTACTCAACCACATAAACTTGGAGTGCTGCGCATTAACTTTCATAAAAGTTGTGACAATCCGTCACATATTTTGTTTTGTTATTTGTTATTTTTGCTGCTGTACTGCCTGGTTCCTCTGGTGTGATTGTACTCTGCAAATACACAGTAAAAAACTTCCTTGTCTGAAGGGCTTGCTAGGTTTAGACTAAAAAATCCCAAACCAGCAGCAACAGGTTACAGAAAACAGACACATGGACAGTTGATTAAAATGACTCAGAAAAAATGTTGTGGAAGCAATATGTTTGCAGTTTTTCTACAGCCACATAGCAAATGTGAGATTGTGCATTCTTGTATATGAGGTTGTGCATTCACCTGGGGCTGAAATAGCCATTTAGGGAAGCTGCTAATGATAGCTGTTAAGTAATAAAGACACTTTTTAAAGTCCAGGTGAAACTGGAATAAGAATGTTTATTGACTTAGCTGATATTTCACAAATAAATCTGTGAGGCAATATATGAAACAAAGTGATATTTGATATCACAAATGCCTTATGCTATTCTCAGCTTTACTTTTTCACTTGCATTTTTAAGTCTCAGTAGTGGTCCTTTCTGTCTTTCATTCTTGCACTGTCCTTGTGGCCCTGCACCTTGAAACTCCAACAGCGTTTTTGGGGTGAATTCTCATGGGTCTCATGGGAGGCAATTACCATTTTGCCCCTCTTTATCTTCTCTCCTTACCTCTTGTTTTACAGACCTTGAATCATATTGGAGAAAACTACACATTGAATAACAAAATAAAGATCAGCAATTTACATAATTAAACAATATTGTTCAATAATTTATGTGCAGAGTAGCTAATAGCCAAAATTTGCACCCTTTCAGTATGCACCCCTCAGAGCTAATAGCACCAGAAGTGGAAACAGTGGGGACTAGGAGTGGGTCAAAATGAAAAGTATGTACTGGTAGGGGAAAACCATGGCAAAAATCATCAGGTATCTTGTCATCTTCATCCTTACCTCCACTGGAGAGCCACTGCTGCCCCAGAGCAGTGTCCTGGGACTCTGCTCTTTCTGGGTGGTCACAGGGAAGAAACTTCCCTCTTCCCTTCTCTTTTTCTCTCCGTTTTATTTGAGTTTTAAATATCCTCTGCACTTTGATGTAAAGGCTGATTATCTGACTGAAGTACCTCTGACATACACTCTGTTATCATACCCTCTATATTTGAATCAACAAAACCAATTTCCATCTTTTCTATCTGATTTGAGGTGATCCTTTAAAATCCTCCCCCTTCAATGACTTGTTGAGAATAGCCTTTTGGAAAATGCTGCCAATATCTGCATGGCATCAAAGTATGACAGTTGCAATTTATTTATCAGCACATTAGGTTTTAACCACAGCATGCCCTCTCATCACTCAAGAAGAAATTACAGGCTAGAGTCTTATAGCTATATCATTTCTATGAATAATATGTATAACTGAATTTAGTCCATCACTTGCTATTATTCTGTCACAGGAATGTCAAAACAGAGGAGCTATAAAGCAAACAAAAGAAGAAAAATGGTAGTCATAAGGTAAATAGTACCAAGAGAAAAAGACAATCTCAGGTGGAGCATTCATTGGAAACTGTTTTTTAACCAGGTATTAGGAAAGTAGTATGGCTTGTCAAGACCTGATACAGAAAGAACATTGAAAAGCTAATGGACTTCTCCTGGAGCACAGGGAAGTGAATAAGGCCATGTGACTCTTTGAGAAGAACAGACTGATGGCTGTGAAGGATGGCCCAGGCAGTTGGATTGGTCCTCACCCTCAGTTTAAGAAGTTTTCAGTACAAAACTCAGGCACACAGACCTTTCACTAACCTGTTTAACACTGTTGCATGCTTTTGACTGAGCAAAGAAGAATTGTTTGAAGAAACTGTCTTGAAACATTCCACATGACTGAAAACCAAAACAACCCATTCATCTTTCTCAGTAATCCAATGACAGGATTCTGT
The DNA here is from genome assembly GCA_030060385.1 of Muscicapa striata striata. NCBI lineage: Eukaryota > Metazoa > Chordata > Aves > Passeriformes > Muscicapidae > Muscicapa > Muscicapa striata. Next base: position 3,996,004 of record JAREIS010000018.1, read on the forward strand.
CTTCAGACAGGTGAAGGAAGTGAAGCCATCCTGGGGAGGATGCTCATGAAATGTGAGATGCAGTTCACACTGTCCCTGAGACCTTACTCAGAAATGTCTGAGCAACTAGGTAGGCAGGTTTTTATTGCAGCAGCTCAGGATATTTCATGGAATTACTATGGTTATTGAGCTAACTTTATTGCCATGCTACTTAATAACCTGCAGTCCCTCCATCCTCATCAAACCCACATGAGGTAGGGCTATAGGTTCATTTATCCTGTATTATAGGCCAAATAAGAGACTCAAGGCTCCCAGGGAAATAATCAGGGAGAGCTGCACAACTCCAGGAGAAGCTGATAGGTAAGAAGCCAATAGAAAAGACTGGTTTGTCTTCTAATGAGGTTTGCATAGTCTCCAGAGCTTGCTTCAGCCTGAGAAGGAAAAGTATATTCTTCAGTATTTTTGTCCTTTAGGACACAAAAAATCATGGCATATTACAATAACTAAGGTTTGAACAGAGATTGTTTCAACTAAGAAATTTTGAAGAGCTTTCAAGGATTGAAAATCCATCTTTAGACCATAAAGGCCTTCATAAGTATACCTCTCTTTGCTTCATTATTTCATTTTCCTATAACAAAGGTGGAAAGAATCTCTCTCTTGAAGTTCTTCATAACTCAATATAAGCCAACGATTGTTGTACACTGTCAAACCCTTTTTTTTTTTTAACACTGAATTTATGGGAATGGTAATGATGTTAGAGAAACAAAAATATGTACTTTCATAATAATATGGGTCAAAATTTCTATTTGCCAAAGTATTCCTGGAGCTTTTATAAGCAGAAAAAGGTTTCAGTTTTTAAAAGTAAAAGACAGAGAACAAGCTGAACAGTCGGGAAAAAAAGCTTGGTGACTGTAGAGCTCAATACAAAACTTTTCTGCATAAAGGTTTTTGAAATGTAAAATTCTAAACAAGAAGTGATATTAAAAGAAACTGAACTGTGAAACTGAGACATTGGTCTGTATCTCAAGTCAATCTCTCCCGCCGTCCTAATTTCCTTATTTTATTTTTTTTATTGTTACTTTTACAGATATAAATAATAATAAAAACTTAAGAAAATACTTTTGCCACTTGAAAAATTGTGAACCTTCAGAAGGATTTTAAAATTTTTGGATTCATCCTTTTGGATCTAAACTCGGAGAACAGCATCAATCCAGAATTTTCATTCATGTAATCTTCATTTTCAGATGTTTGGGACTAGTCTTTGAAGCAAGTCTTAAAATAAAAGAAGATCTCAAACTTTTAAGTTAAATATATTTTATCAAGGCAAAAAAAAAAAAAAAAGAAATGGTAAATAATATTTGGCTTTCCTCTAACAACTGGCTTTTTTTTTTAGTTTGGATTTTTGAGAACTATTCAATTATTTTTAGTCTGCTGTATTTTATGATGTGCTGCCAATGATATGTTGAAATTATATCAAGGTCATTGTTTGTGATTGACATTATCACTGTCCTTCTTTGGCTCATTACATTTTTGTGAGCAGAAATCCTGACGCTGTCAAGTCAAGCGACTAGAGAATTTCTAGAGACTGATACTGCCATCCTCCTTAGGCAGAAAGTAAATAGTTCTTTCACTGTTGTACAATCTGATCAGCATACCTACATTGAATAGGCTCCTTTTTACAATGAAACCCTTCTCTCTTGCCATATTTCATAAAATCTGCGAATTTTCATTAAAGCGACCTACAAGCATTGTGAAATTATTAATATGGCAAAAGGAAGCAATTGTTGGCCACTATTCATAACAAGGGTCAGAGTTTAGAGTAATTCTGATGGTTGTGATCTATTTCCAGGCCAGCGTAGAAACTGTTATAGTCTGTTTCTGCTATTTTAAATGGACACACTTTAAAATAGATATTTCAATGAAGGCACTTCCTTTCTGGATTATTTGAACTTCTTTATTTTGTAAAGCTGAGATATGTATTTTAAAAAGCTTCCTAAGAAAAAGGGTGCACAACCTTTCTTTAATTATTTGACATTGAATAAAAACAATCCTTTTCCTCTCCTTTAATGGCCCAAGAGGAAGAGTTTTGTGTTTCAAGGTCTTTCATGAGAATCAAGTTGCCAATTTTCAAGTTTTAATTCTTTTCCAGTGTCCCTTAGCCTGGAGTTTAAAATCCACTGCTCTGAGTTAGGTACCTCAGTTCCTGAACACTGTATGGGATAAATTAGCTGTAAGGATCTGGGATAAAGAGATGCCAAAGCTGAATGAATGTTATGGTAAGAATTTTTCCATTATACAAGACTGAGTGGTTGAAATTTAGATGTTGAACGAAAGAAAATCTCTTTGATTATTGAATATCACTTGGTTTTCAGTGTAAAAATGAGTGGGAGCAAGGGAAAGCCCTACCAGAACTGTAACTCTCTGAAAGGGAGGATAACATGAGAATGCTAAAAGAGCACTTCATCCTGAATCACAATCACTTCCAGAGCACAAAGAAAAGTCAGAAATAAGATGGCTTTTTTTCCCCTACCAATTTATAATTTCTCACTAACTCTGTATTTTCAGGAGCAGGTGTCTGTGAATCCTTTCAACTAATGACGAAAATGCCAGAGCTCCACCTAAAGAAAAATGTGTGAGAGGGACACACTTTAATAAAACTTCAAAAGGAAGTTGAAAACACAGGAAGTTTGCAACAAAGACTGTACAGTTTAATTAGTTTTTGGAGAATCATCTGAGCTAATTGACTTCTTTAAAAGAAAACATACCAGTTCAATACGAGACCAAAAATCCAAAGGAAATATATAGGACCTCAAGTAAACCATTAATATTGACTTAGTGATTTTACAAAGATCACAGAAAATTACCTTTCCAAATTAGTACATAACCTTTTCTGTGACTTAGCCCCTGAAAAGTACTTGTTCAGCAATGTCTCAACTCATTACTAGGAAAGCAGCAGAAACAGACTCCCAGGGATGGGGGAATAAGCATGCCTAAGGCTCTTGGAGCTGGGTGGGAAGAAATTATGCTGTGATTGACAGACTCTGTCTCTCCTGGCAAGTAAAGCAGTCCAACATGGATCTGTGGAGGGAAAGACTTTGTATGAGCATGTTATGTGTTTCAGGAGAGTCTCCAGCTTGTTTCCTGGAGTGTACATGCATTAGCAGCTATAGTGAAATAGGTGCACACCTAGAGTTTATCTTCCATTCTTGTTTTAGCCAGATGGAATCCAGTTTCTGTCTTCCAGGAATTCTCTGTGATGTGAGACAGAAGATGGGAAGTATCAGACAGGGTTATTGTAAAATACCTAGTCCTGATCTGAACTAAATGTTAATGTAGATACATCTAGAGTCTGTCTGCACACAAGTAGGTAAGAGATTGCCACTGTCTGGGCAGGACTCTGCTCCCAAATACTTCTTGGAATGTGTTGGCCTGGCATGGAGGAAGCCCTCAGCAAAAAAATTGCCAATATTATTCTTCCTTTCTGCCATTGGAAGATAATAAAACTCTTCAGGGCTGCAAAACTAGTTGACCTGGACAATCTCAGAGCAAATATACAGTTTGGGCACTATTTATTTGGAACCTAGATGACGGGCTGATGGTCTAGATTGTTCCTCATGTTGGCTGTTAGTGTATGAATTGGTGGTTAGTGTGCAAACTGACACATGGCTCTTCAAAGTCAGAGAAAAACATTTTTTTCAATAGGCCACTGATTAGATGCGGCTGAGTCAGAGGGGTATGAGTCACCACTCAAATGACAAGTGTAAATTTAGAGCCGAGGGGAAGGGAGGAGGCTTTTAAAAGCAAACACATTGTTTGAAACTGAAGAAATTGAAGCCAGGTCTCCGCCACAGGATTTTGCTGGCATACCATGTATTGTCTAGAGGTGTTAGAAAATCACCCACGGAGCTGACACTGGTCTATTGGCAAAACCCACAGTGAAGACACAGGGAAGCTTAAGGAAAAGTGTTTGTCACAAAGCTGTTGCTGTGCAGGGGAAGGATATAGCTATGCTGACTAACAGATAAACATCCTGGGATAAGATTGTCGATGCATGTAAAGGTGCTCCTGTTTCAATAGGCCCCTCAGAAAGTGAGAATCCCTCCAAACAGGTTCAAGATCCTGAATGGATATAGGTGTGAGCTAGCTCTCAGCTGCACAGTGAGTGTTTGAAAGCAGGAAGATCAAGGTGCTGGGCAACACTGTACTCTCAGAATGCTAGTAAAGAGAAATGTTTAGAGTGATGTTTTGAGGCTCATTTTCTCAGTTTCCCCCAAATATTGCCCACGCTCTAATATAGTTTCAATAAATTGGGAGAAAAAGGCCTAGATAAAATAGTCAAAAAGTGGCTTTGCAGTAAAATATTCCAGATCACACCAAATTGGCACAGCATGTCAAGTGAGATCTATCAGGGCACTCACCTGAGTGCCAATGAATATTTTGATTAATGGGAAGGTGGGTGGAACAGAATCCCTTGCAAAGTGCGTAGACATCAAGGCACAAAGCAGACTGTAAACATCCCTGAGGCCAGGATTAGAATCTGAGATAATTACTTGAAAATAAAGGGTTTGAAAACAGTAACAACAAAAATCCCATCCTAAAAATCAATGAACAGTAAGGACCAACCCAGTGAAAGAAAAAAGCAACTTCAAAATATCTATATGAAAAAAAAAAAAAAAAGACTGAGAAAAGATAGAATACCTTGGAGTATTAAAGTCTATTGTGGACCACAAACTGTATGACAGGACTACAATGCACTGGTGTTATAAGCAAAACAAATCACCATACCAAATGAACAGCACTGTCTTCTGCAGAACTTATGAAGCAATTAATCTTTTTGTCTCTATGTAGCTCGGGGCACTAAACTTTACCAGAGATGCAGCCACACTAAGAAGAATAACAGGAATACTGAGAGATTTAGAAAATGTAATCTATCTATCAATGCAGAGGTAATTCAGGGATTTTTTTTAATTAAAAAGAAGTATAGGAAAACATGATAAAAATTCACTATTGAAAATATAGTAAAAAGTATCGAAAATATGGTAAAAGGGTAATTATATATTGCTTTTCATTTTCAGACAGTGAAAGAAAATAAAATTAATTTTCAGAAGGACAAGATATAGTTTAGATATTATGGAGTGTGCTCCTAACACAAAGATCAATAAGCATCAACAAGCTACCTAAGTTGTGGCATCTGCATTACTGAAAGTTTTAAACAACATCTCAGGAAATCTTTGCCAGGGAGAATAACAGGATTTTTAGTTCTCCTGAGAACAGGGACATGGATTAGCTTTCCTGTGAAAGTAACTTCCAACTTTGCTGTAAAGAAAATTGATCTGAGTCTTGCTGCAGTCAAGGAGTAAAGCACAAGGAGAAACAGCCACGGCTCCAACAAGAGAATTTCCACTTAGGAGCAAGAAAATATTTTCTCCCTGTAGACAATTCAGTGCTGGAACAGGTTTTCTAAAGGGGCTGTAGAATCTCCAACTTTGGAAGTATTCAAAGTTCTGCTGGACAAGGCCTTGCTGCTGCTTTAACCATGGGGTTAAACAAATGACCCCCAGAGATCTCATTGGAACTGTAGAACAGAATGGAATTATGGAGTTCTGTGATGCCATGGCTCTACTGTGAAACTTGCACATGAAAAGGGAGTGTCATATCACCCTGGGTGTAAAATGTGGCCTCTAGTCCAGAGAAGGAAAACTGAAATTTACGTTATCTGCAGGCTTATGGGATTTCTTCTATAAAATAAGTTAGTTATTTTCCATAATTACCTTCAAGCTGTGCAAATGAAAACCAATCTGCATTAAAATATCGAGAACCAATCTGCATTAAAATATCTTTCATCTCCTCACCAATTCCCTCCCATTTCTCTTTAGATAACCAAATTTATTGATATTTTTAATCAGAGAACAACACTGAAAAGAGCATTATCGAAAGCAGTCTTTGGGAAGTGACTTTACTGATTTGCCTTTGATTCCTGTCATCAAGTAATTACCTTTAAATTGTCAATGTCAAAATGACTGGGGAAAAAAATAAGAAAAATTACCTTTTATTATATATTTTGGCAGAAATGTTAGCCCCACACTTGAACTGAAGTTGGCTACATTACTGTGAGGTAATTAGATAAGCAGGAACCTCTTTCACTATAACTTAGTTCTCTCGTGTGCAGGATTCACTGTTTCCTTCATAGCTGTTATAAAATGTTCAACACATAAAATGTTGTTTTCAATGAAGGATGAGAATATTGCTGTCTATCAGCTAGAATAAAAACATGCTCTTTATTTTTTAAGATTGCTTTTGACTTATGTGAGGGTAGGTCCAGATGGCATTTGGTCCAGAGTGATTTCAAGCAAAGCATTTCAGTTCTGACTACTTGCACAGCAGGTGATGGGGTAGGTCAGCAGGCAGTCAGGTGTGACAGCAGCAAGCTTCCAAATCTACCAGAAGGGCCTCTGCACACTTTTGACCAGTGATTTGAGAGCAGCATAGGTCAGTTAGGAGTGTGGTCCATTTTCCCTTCACTGAATATATAGAGAGACAGTTAATATGGTGTCAGTGCTGCTTTCCAGAAAAATGAGGCTTTTAAAAGCCCCCAGGAACAGACACAGACATGCAGAGAACCAGTGATGTAAGGCACATTTGAAAACAGGCTTTGAAAACTTTTGGGAACACTGTAAAGCAAGATGCCTGCATATGTAAATATTTATTTTTATAACCAGTTTGGAAATATCTGGTGTGGTCACAGCACAGAGGAACAGGAAGAAGGTTCATAGAGGCAAGAGGATTTCCATATAGCAGTGAGTGGCACTGGAGTTTTAGAGCAGAGGAAGGAGAAGTTAAATGAATTAACTTGGATTTCCAGCAGTTCTCCAGGGACTGCTGGAAGAAGTTAAATAAGTCCTCTTCAGGTGGCCTCTTTCCCAGGAGAACTGCAGTCAGTGGTAAGTGAAAATACTCAGGGAATTTCATTGTAGTCTGAGTGCAGATCTCGAGAAGAGAAAATCCCTCTAGCACCTTCACAGACTTTGGCACAAGCTTTTACACACGTACAGGCTTTGGGCCAATTTGTGAATGCAACAGAAAAAAGTTTGATGTGCTCCTTAATACGCACCCAGCACCCGCCTGTTCAAAATGCAGGGAACCAAACTGAGTGACCCTGAGGGCCCATCACCTCACAAATCCATCCTTGTGCTCCCACAGTGTTCAGAACATTGTTCTGAGCTCAGCACTTGTGAGTCCTTTCTATGAGCCATTTTGACTTAGTCTGGCAGAGAACTAAACCAGAAGAAAACACATGCTGCTGGGTGAATAAATTCAAGCAGCTCAGAGGGGGTTCATCTGCTCAGGGTCAGTGCCAGTGCAGCAAAACAAATTACAGCAGAGGTCCAGGAGAGATGGAAAACTCTTTGTAGGGAGCTGAGTCACAATTCCTCTGCTAACAGATCTCAGACACACTTCTTGGAGACCAGTGGCTCCTAAGTAACTTTTTCCCTCCAGAAACTGTAAAGACAGCATAGAGTAACCAGCTCAGAGTTAGACATCAGCTTTTAGATGCTTACATGAGTATATATAAGCCACTTGTACCAGTATTCACCCCAATCCTTACAGAGGTACAAGAGGTTCAGTATTGCATAGATTGTATGTTTGCAAGAGTGTCCCTAAAAGGGTGGGGTATAGATGCAGTCTGAATTTTAAAGTACTGAAATCATGAGGCTCCTGTACTCACTCTGGGAACCAAACATGCAGTAGTGTGGACACACAGACATACAGAGGGTAAGTGGTATTGAAATTTGGCTCAATGGGGCTTGGAAATCTAGAGTTCATCTCATTTGTACAGAGGGGTTCTGACTGCCTTTTTTAATCAGTTCCTCACAGTCAGATTACTCACAAGTGCCTAAGTGAGAACAGTCTCAGTCCAGATAATTGTGTGAATTAGCTTTTCTTTTGCCATGATCTATACTGGAGAGCAAAACCTCTACAATAAACTGCAAAAAAAATATCTACCAGACACAAATGTGAGCACTGGAAAAAACCAATAAGCACTGAAATGTGAGCGCTGGAAATAAAACAATAAAGCTATGAGAAAATGTGAAATATAAACTGATTCTCAGTTTAGAATCTGCATGGTTTTTACAATAGTTTTCTCCTCAAGCTACACAGTAGCTCTCTGAAGAGAAGCAGGTTTCAAATGAAAACTGTTTCTCCTCTATTGAATCCAAAAACCTTTGTGCTAGGAAAGTGACTTCAGAAAACAGTAAGTGATGCTATAGTCACTACAGACAGAAGAAGATGGCTTCAGAACACAGTTAGCTGAGCAAGAGAATGTGAGTGTCACCCACATGAGTAGGTGGGCAGGCAGGTAGCATCCTGCTTTTTTTTTAAGAGGAAATTCTCCTATGCATATTATCACACTTGGAGGACAGTATCTCCCACTGTATTAACAGGTTGTGGTGAGGCTTTGACTCATTTCAGACCCAGAAAGAACATTGCTGACTCACCTGTGTCCCAGAGCAGATTTATTTAACCTGACAATGCTTGCAGCAGGGCACAGGGTGATCTGCTATGAAGCCTTTTGCCTGGGACTGTTATGACCCAAACAGGCAAACAGGAAGGTAGGAATTAACCTTTTAAGTCACCAGCAGCACTAAGTGTTAATGTCATAGGGCAGCAATGTAGTAGTAATGTCTTTCCCATTTGAACCCAGCCTACCTATATCACTGCAAATATATTTGGAAGAGTTGTATAATTTATATATAATACAATTATATTATTGGGAAATAATCACAATTGAAAATAAATTCTACCTCCTTACAACACAAAAATTACTTGTCTGGCAGGGTGTTCATTTCCCTTTTTTCTAGATTTCCTATTGACCTGGTACCTTTCATTTAGCAGGTTGCAACTGGTGTGTGGAGGCTAGACTTAATATTTGAGGAAGCAGAAAATACTTTATTCACATGCTGAAACAGATGAAGGACTTCCACTCAAAAAAAATAAGAAACACAAGTTAAGACAATAGGAAAGACAATTATTTTAAGACAGGAGGGGTGAGTATTTCAAGGATGGGGGTTTTCTCTCTGCCCTTTGTCTTCCCAAGTAGCAAATTTAACACCAAGAATTGACTTCATTCATAATCAGATTTACTACACATCAGGCTATATCTGTACTGATGTTAATGCTCCTTGGAAGTCAAAACCAAGCAGCCCATAAACCCCAGCACATTTTACCAGCTGACAAAGACTTTAGAGGCCTTTGTCAAGTCCACCTTATAGCCTGTCTCCTTTAGTTGCTCAAAACTGGCTGCTAGAGCACGATTCTGGCTGGAAATAAACCATATTACACAGCGATTTCAGTTCATGGTCGGTAGCCATGGAAACACCAAGCAATAAGGCTTAAAAAAGGAAATGGCCATAAAGGGCAAAAATGTGCATCTTGAATCCAGACAAGTGGGATACAGAGGAGGTTTTGTTTCTTCAGAAAGAAATTTTTTGTTTCTGTTTTAAGGCAATTAACTTCTTCCTTTGCTTCATAGAAACTAATCCTCATATATTTTTTTTTTATATAACGTGATTTTCATGGCATGTTCAGTATTTCTCAAGCCCAAGTATTCAGGTATTTCTGAGCTTCTTCACCTGTTGCACATCCTCTAAGGTTAGCCTCAGTCTCCCTGTCTGTAATGGTTTTGAAATGTGGGTTTAAATATTTTCAAAGTTTTTGGATTACTATTTTTATTTGTTCAATTTTTTGCTCTGTGGGCAGCATTAAAAGTCCAAGAAAATCAAATGGACAAACAGCTGTCTTTCAAAGAACTGCACAAATTAAGTATAACAAACCAGCAATCTGTTAGGCCTGTCAGTTTCTGTAACAGGAAATAGATATCATCAACTTTCTTAGGCGATCATCATACAGAAGCCCAAATATTTGATTTTACTTTTGTTGTTCTCTCCAAAAAGCCAGCTGCTACTAGAGAAGAAAATTATACTGGTCTGACACAATTTGCTCTCAGGAAATCCAAGTCTGCTGCTGCCCATCCCTAGTTTCTTTTCCACAGCTTCTAATAATTTCATTTTCTGTTTGTTTTTTTCTTTTTTTCCCCAGCCATTGAAGTAAAACTGACAGCAGAATAATTACTGTGTTATGTCTTGTATCCTTTTTCATTCTCTTTACTAAAGACATAATCCATTCTCCCCAGGGGCACAGAGTTGTTACCAGTTCCAAGAGACTTCCTTCCTTTAGGACATCATGCATTATCTTAAGATAAAATTTGTCAGACCAGGTGAGTTTAAATATACTAATTTAGCTAGCTTGCTCTCTAATTTGTAGTTTCCATACTGCACTCAGAGGTCTTACCCGGTTTTTTTTTGTCCACAGCTGTATTAGGTCACAGCAGACCTTTTTGCTGAAGCCAGTCTCAAAACAATATATACAATTTGCCTTCTTGACATTCTTTGTTGTTCACTTTTCCTGTCCATTAGCTAGCAGAAAAGTATGGACTTCTGTCTGTCTTCCTCTTCTTTTTAATATAGTGATTGAAAGTTCTGAGAATTCCAAGTCATGCCTGATGTTCTTTGCAGCACCGTTCATACTTTGTCCTTCTGATGTTTTTACTTGCTCAGTTTGTCTTTTTCTATCCAACCTTAGTGCTCTGATCTAATTTCCACTCTCCAGTCTCTCTTCTTGGTTTAGATGTCAATGAAGAGTTCACAGTTTAACTAACCTGATCTCCTAGTACATTTTTTGTTCCTCCTCTGTTGGGACAGGATTCTGTTTCTGCCTTTAGTAGTATTTTCTTGAAGAACTTCCAGGACTTTTTAAAGCCTTTAAAAAAGCATTGATATTTCCAGAAATGCTATTCAATCCCAAAGATGAACAACATACTCTTCAACAGAGTTTTATGTTTCCATCATTAATGTGACATTAAGCCTGGAAAAAAAGCTCAGGCTATATGGCTTCAGGAGAGGTTAGGCAAGAAACCTCCAGTTAGATGTCCCCATTAAACCCTTCCAAAAACATCCTTACCCATCCTTACCTTTTAGCACACATTCACCAGTCAAGTTCTACTCCCAATAGACATATCTTTAGTTAGAGGAAAAATTTAATTTCCTTCCAAGAAGAGAAAAAAATTCCAAAATAAAAAATATAAGTTTTTTAAAGACAAGTTGAAGCTCAAAATCTTTTACTTTTCCTTGGTATTTTGTTTGCTTTTGCTTTTATTGATTGTTTTGATTTTTTTTTCTCAATCTAATCTACATAATCTACTGATCATTTTATTAATTATTTTGTGAAAAACTGTATGAAGTTTGCTAAGTTTCCTTATCATTTGACATTGCTTCCATTCCATAAATACTGTGCTTAAGGAATATATTTGCAGTTAGATGACAGTGGCTCTTCTATTGGTCATTATAATACTGTCACACTGAAAAGACAGTCCCACTTTAACTGTGATTTTTTTGTAATATACAGTTATAACAAACATGTTAAGAGAATAGATTTTAGTGAAACCTATTTGGTATCTTAAGTGCTCACTGCAAAAATTCTTCACATTACTGTATTTGCTTCTTCAACAGTATTGATTGAAAGATGTTATTTCACCAGGCAGGGTAGCCTTTGATTTCAGTCTCTAAACCAATCCATAGCTATCAGCACATCTGATTTATGACTCCTTCCACTCTAAAATGTGATCATTCACATAGGTTACTGAATTTATTTTTACAGCACATTTCTAGATCACTATCACACTCACAGGACATTCAAGGAAAAGGAGGCCAAATGAACAGGGTAGGGCAGAGTCATGAGCACAAGTAGAATCTTTGCTCTGCTCTTTCTCAGTCACCAAAAAATTTCCCTGCAAACTAAACATGTGGAACATTCCTTCTGGAAGTACACAGGGGCAGTAGGGTATTATTCTAATACAACTTACCTGTTCAAACTTATAAAATTTCCTTGTGAATAACTGAGGGCTCAGAAGATCCCATGGAAGGTTTTTTTCCTTACAAAAGGGGAGAGGATCTAAATATTACTGCCCAGGTTTGATACTCGAAGTCAGACTACCCAAATTCTTGGTTTGAAGGCAAATTTGCAACCTACCTTCCTTATCGAGAATACATTTTTCAGGATGCTGGATATTAAAAGTGATTCACAGAAAAGTATTTTTGAAACTAATAACAAATAATAAATAATAAATTATTATAAATTATTATAAATTATTATAAATTATTAAATAATAAATAATTCCAGTTATTAAAAAAAAAAGTTAAAATAAAGAAAAACCAGAACCATTACAGGGAACATCACCACAGTTTTGAGAACACTAAAAAACAGTTATGTCATAAACATACTTTGAATAGCAAAGTATGAGTGAGGGTTGGAGTTCTGAGCACAGCAGACCTTTGCATAAGTGGAAATAAATTAATAATAATCAATAAGGAAGTGAGAGAAGTGAAGGCAAAGATGTAATAAAATGCAAGAATAAATTTTAAGCAGTTGTGCATTGTGATATTGTGTATTGTGAAATGGCTTTTAACTGAAAGGCAGTAGGTTTAGATTAAACATTAGAAGAAATTCTTTAATGTGAGGGGCTGAGCACTGGAACAGGTTGCCCAGAGAAGCTGCAGGTGTCCCAGGCTGGATGGGGCTCTGAGCAGCCCAGTGTAAGTGGAAGGTGTCCCTGCCCATGGCAGGGGGTAGGAACTGGATGATCTTCAAGTCTCTTCCAACTTCAACCATTTTATGGTTCTATGATTATGCTGACAGATGGAAGACTGAACTACACTGACTTGAGAGAACAAGACCTGTAGGAACTGGTGGTAATCTGAAATGCATGTTGCTAAAACTTGTTGACCACACACCATGTGTTGTAACTGTAGGCTTCAGTGTTGCAACTTGCCATCTTGTTGATGGAAAGACAGACAGACACCAAAACTCTACCCTGTGTTTTTAACCTTTTTATGTACTGATATTTTTTGGACTGCAAACTGTTCACCGGTGAAATCAATAGCTGGTTCACAAGACTGTCTTACAGCAGAGCTTCCTCATGTGTAGTTGTGCTATTAACTCTGCAGAGTATCCTGGAATAGTTTATTTGAAAGCTGTTTTATGTAAATAATTATACAATTGATTTCACAGAGTCACTGTAGCAGTTGAACAGATCTGTGTTCAGAGGCAGGAAACTCCCTGTAGACAGCACATCCCCCAGGCCTAACTGTGACTGTGGTTTGAAGAAAAGTTTCCATGATCTTAGGGGATTTTTATCTGACATGCAGACTGCAAATGCTGCTGTATAATATCTAGCTTGAAAATAAAGGCTGAGTATCTGGGGCAATCAACAGCAGGAGTTAGATTCCCCAGTGGAAATCTAACAGCATACCAAGACTCATTGCTCCCTTAATTCCAAAACAGTCTGTGTTAGTCTCATAAACCAAACCATAAATTCTAGAAACACAATCCTAAGCCCATGGCTGTGTACATGAGAGGTAACTATTACTTTTATGGTTGTTTTTAATTGGCTTTCTCTTTTGTCTTCCAATATGTCCACATACATCTTCTAACTTTTCCTCACACTTCATCCTTTACATACAAAGCTCTGATTGGATTAAACTTCACAGAAAATAAGTCTCCAGACATGCCAGCTGAAGACATTGGGCCCTAAAACGAAAAAAGATAAAATCAAATTAGAGTAGATCTGTAAGTCAGAAAGTCTGGATAAACCTCTCCCTGGATTGCTGAAATGTAACAAAGAATAATAAACAATAATAAGACATTGCCTGAATGTGCTACAAAGGTTAACTAGTTATTTCTTAATATCATAGAATCATAGAATGGTTTGAGTTGAAAAATGTCTTAAGGACCTAGTTCCAAATCCCTTATCAAGGATATCTTACTTGGCAAGGACATCTTCCACTACACCAAGTTGCTCAAAGCCTCACCCAACCTTGAATACTTCTAGGGTTGGGACATCCACAGTTTCTCTGGGCAACCCATGTCAGTGCCCCATCATTCTTATAGTAGAGAATTTCTAATTTATTTCCTTTCTGAACCTACCAGTTTAAATCTGTTGTCCCTTGTCCTGTTACTACAAGACATGGTAAAAACTCTCTATGTTTCTTTTAAGCCCCCTTTATGTATTGAAAGGCTGCAGAAAGGTGCTCCCAGAGCTGCTCACTCCCAGGTTAACAACTCTATGTCTCCTCTAAAGTAAAGATACTCAATGATGTCTTTGTATGCACAATATAAGCACAACTTTTCATCAAGTTGGTCAGTAGCATCAAACCTCAAACCAAAACCCAGATCCACTCTTCATTTTCAAGCAACCTTGTGGCCATTATAGGCCCAGGAATAATCTTAAAGGATTTTTCCAGTCTGGCTTTCTCAGGCTTGGTTGGGATTTTTCCCAAGCTAGAGCTTCTTTCTCTACTGTAAACATAAAATAAAGAATCATAACAAAACATAAACACCTGCTGGATCCGTGAGAAGCCTGGGACAAGAGATGTCTCCTTCTCTGACCAATGATCTGTCTGTACTTTGTTTTTCATGAAGTGCCTTATTTAAGGCAATGGCTTCCTTCAATAAATTGCTCTTTCTTGCTCTTCCTTGCTGCATGCAAGAGAGTGCCATGTTACTGTGTCCTTTTGCCACTGTAACCCCCCATACAGTAACATTTGGAGGTCTCACCGAGATCAACACAACTTCTCCACCTCAAGTTCTCAACCCTAACCATTACCCCATGCTGTGGTGTGTGACAGGGATAGCACTGGTCTGTGCTGGAAGACCTTACTCCCATTCACAAGGGTGGATGTGGCTTTTCAGGTGACATGGAGCACATCAGCTGGTCCCTGTGCCCCAGTGCCCTCCACAGCAGGGAGGGGAGGAGGGAGGAAATGACATCCTTCCTTTTATATGGCCAGCAAGGGAGTTCAGCAGGTGATCCATGAAGTGCTGAGTTACAAACATGGTTTTGTATAAGCAGTACTTTAGATTGGCTCACTGACTGTTCAAACACTCTTACACCTTCAGGGTGAGGGACTCTGCCAGTTCAGAGACTAATCAGTCAAAAAGAGGAATACAAGGTAGTTTCAAGTTGAAAAAAAAAGAATTTGTGTAGCATGAAAAATCCTATGGAATTCTGTAGTGGCAGAAAGAGAAGGAAAACAGAATTAGAGAACAAGGCTGTAGCACTGAAAACTATAAATAATGAATTAACAATGTAGAACTACAGGCTCAGGGAATCTGACACAGGCACTGGCATTAGAGGGGCAGTTCTGCAAGCCTGTTTCAGTCCCCAGGGCAGATTTGTGATGCAGTGTGCACCTCAAAACCACATCTGAGGAGGTCACTATGCTGACATAGTGATGCTTTATACCCCTCTGTTAGGCAGTCAGTGTTTGTGGAGAGACAGGATGAGGCCAACACACGAGTGATGACATTCAGAGGTGGCACATTTCACTCTTGCTCCTTGTTGCCTTGGGGCTTTGTTTCAGCTTCTTGACTGCTCTGGGACTTTACTGTGCCTCACACCCCCTCATCAGGGACCCACCAGCCAGCTGAGACCTGCATGTCAGAACACAAAGAAGGACAGATGTTCTGCTCATGAGAATTAGTTGTAGTGAGATGGGGTGAAGGAACAGGTCAGCAAGTGGCAAGATCATACAGGATGCCAATTTGTGATTCTTGTACTCCACACAGGAGCACCAGAGGTGTGCTGCTGCAGGAGGACCTGCACCTCACCTGTGCACAGAGCTCCCTGCACCACATCTGTGCTGCACCTCACCTGTGCACAGAGCTCCCTGCACCACATCTGTCCTGCACCTCACCTGTGCACAGAGCTCCCCTACACCACATCTGTGCTGCACCTCCCCTGTGCACAGAGCTCCCTGCACCACATCTGTTCTGCATCACCTGTGCACAGAGCTCCCTGCACCACATCTGTGCTGCACCTCACCTGTGCACAGAGCTCCCTGCACCACATCTGTCCTGCACCTCACCTGTGCACAGAGCTCCCCTACACCACATCTGTGCTGCACCTCACCTGTGCACAGAGCTCCCTGCACCACATCTGTTCTGCATCACCTGT
Source organism: Muscicapa striata striata (assembly GCA_030060385.1). Taxonomy (NCBI): domain Eukaryota; kingdom Metazoa; phylum Chordata; class Aves; order Passeriformes; family Muscicapidae; genus Muscicapa; species Muscicapa striata. The sequence continues at coordinate 4,012,052 of JAREIS010000018.1, forward strand.
GCACAGAGCTCCCTGCACCACATCTGTGCTGCACCTCACCTGTGCACAGAGCTCCCTGCACCACATCTGTGCTGCACCTCACCTGTGCACAGAGCTCCCTGCAGGCACATCTGCACAAGTTACAGCCACCTCCTCTGCCCATGCCACAGCTGCTGCCCTAGGCCCAGCCAACACAACTAACCTTGCCCCTATCACCTCCTGGGCAGTTGGATAATCCCAAGGCACCTCTCCTTTTGTGTCCTTTTGGAATGGATTATGGTTTGAGCACAACCTGCAAAATTAAAAGCATAGTTCCTGCTCTGCTAATGCAAGTTTTTTTCATTTTGTGCCCTAGACTGAGAAACTACTTTGTGTTCTTAAAGAGAATGAAAGTAATAAATAAATCCACAAACAAAATGTGCCTTGTATACAAAATAAAAATCAGGAAACAATAGATAGGGTAAATGAAAATATTCAATTTCGTCAGAAATTACTTGTTTCATTCTGATTTTGACTAACTCAAATTATATGAAATGAAAACTTTCTAAAGAAAGGTAATTTTAAGAGAGGAAAGATCATCACCAAATATTACACTGTATCAAAACATTTCCTCCCTAGTTATTCTTTTAAGAAAACTTTTGTTAAACCTATTTCAGCATTTACAAAGATATTACATCAATTATAATGTTGCAACTTCAAGAACACTTGTATTGTCTTCATTGAATGAATAACAGCCGTTCTACAAGGAGTGGAGTGCAGACAAGCTGATGAACCTTACTCTAGAGCAGGAAGCACACTACTCCATTGCTTGCATTGGGAATTTCTAGGTCCCCACTGCACCTTGCAGATATAAACAAATTCTCACAGCATAAGCTCTGTGCTCAGTCTTTCACATTGAATTTTTCCCAAATAGAGGAAACCTACATTTGGTTATGTGTCTAGCACACATTTGGATGTCACAGGTAAGAAAGATTAATTATATCCGAAGTTGGGAGCAAAGAATTTAGAAGTGCTCAGGTTTTAGAGATTTAAATTAGACATTTAGAGAAGTGTAAAAGAAGAAAATATGAAAGCAAAGAAGTAGAGACAATGGACTGCCATTTTGCTTTTTACCTTCAAGTGATAGGATGAATGTTGTCTTATGGTGAAAAAGAAGGTAACATTTGGCTTTGTGGCAATTTATCTGATGCTCCATATCACAAACATTTTAGCCCTGTGCCTATCAGTAGAGTCCTCCCTAAAGCATTGGGTCATTTTGCCTTTAGCAATAAAGGAAAATTTTCTGTCAGTTGGTGGAGGTTTGTACTTTCATCCAGGTCTGGAGTAAGAAGTGCAGCTGATTTTATGGACATGTGGTCTTTTACAGATAGCTAAATCTTCCCCAAGGAGGCAGACAGTTCAAAGCTCCTGTTGAGAGGTTGATATGAAAGATTATGGAGTAGTTGGAGCTCTAAGTAAGCCAAAGTATCCCCTGGAGAACAGGTTTGCTTTCAGTGAAGAAGTCCTTCAGAGCTGATTGAATAGGAGCCCAGAACAATGATTTACCTCCCTGTTCAAACCTTCAGAATTTACTTTGTGGCTGCCTGAAGCCAGTTTATTGTAGTGCATCTGTAGTAAGCAGTCATTGCTATCTGTTGAAGCTCCTTTCTTCAACATTTCCACGGCATTTTTTAAATTAATCCACATCTGAAAGGAAATTAACTTCTAAAGAAACAATATAGGAAGTAAACAATTTTCTTTTATTTATCCTTGACAGAAAACCTATCATGCCCTAAAGCTGAACACTTCACTTTTCTTTCCATTATACAGACATTTCCTCACCTTTTCATCAGTCACTGCTGTGGCTTTGTTAAAATGTGAGGTCTAAGGGGCTTTGCTGCTGCCCTTGCACACACTTAGCTCCTGTGGTGTTCTGGGTTTTCAGCACAAAAATCAAATAAAAACCCCCACACAGAAAGCACATTATTAACTTTGCAAATCAGTTATTAAAAGCTGCGGAAATACCAGGATTAAAATTTGCCCCACTGTGCTCGTGCTTATGTAAGAGAATGTAATATAAACACATTCTCCTCTCCTATCTTCTCCCTTCTCTTTCCTCTTCCAGAAATAGAGGGATTTTCAAGAGAGAACAGAGTCCAGTTAGCCACCCCTTATGACAGAGGAAAGAGTTGTTAGCCCAGTTTTGGCATCCCACTATTAACAAAGATGCCAGATCCCACCACACCACTCTATCACTCCCCCTCCTCAGTGGACAGGAGAGGGAAGAGAATAAGATAGAAGCAGGTGAGCAAACGTGAAAAACTGTGCATGCACAAGCAGAGGAAAACTACAAAGTTTTATTCTCTACTTCTCATCAGCAAACAATGCCCAGCCACTTCCCAGGAAGCAGGACTTCAGCACACATAGTGGCCACTTGGGCAGACAAATATATTGTCCTCTGGTCAGTTGGGGTCAGCTCTCCCAGCTGTGTCCCTTCACAAGATCTTGCCCCCCAGCCTACTGCTTGGGAGTGGAATGCTGGGGAGAGAGCACTGATGTGTGCCAGCACTGCTCAGCAACAGCCAAAACACTGGTGTGTTACCAACACCTTCCCAGCTGCCAAGGCACAGCACAGCCCTGTGAGGGCTGGTGGGGAAAATTAACTCCATCTCAGCCAGACTCAATACAGAGATCAAACAGAGAATTAACAGTTGACCCAGTTTAATGAATCTCCAACCTGTTGGAGATTCTATTACTATTACAGCAAGTAAGAAAAACATTTTTTTTTACATCATAGGTTCCTGTGTTTCTCTTTGTAGCTTCAGCTCAACTGTAGTGCAGGCTGAAAGACCTCCAAAGCAGGTACTGCTCTTCCAAATCTTATTCTCTGATTCTACAGCAAAAAGAAGATAGAATGCCTTTATTTTTTTTCACTTGTGATAACCCTCCCCCCTTTTTAAAAATTTTTCTAACTCACTAAGAAATTTAAATATTTTGACTGAAATTTAAAAGAAAATATAATCAACTTGAGGAGTTACAGAGCAAGAAACTACAGCCCAAGGGAAAGTTTGACTGAGTCTTGTCCGATTTGAATCTTACACAGCATGTCCAGCAAGACTGACAATAGGTGGGGCTAGAAGCCTTCCCAGCAGTGTGACAGTGCCTACTTCTGGATGGTTATGGAACAAGAAAAAATCAACTCTGCAGTACAGGTATTAGCTCATCCTTCAGAGTCATTTATCTTGCCAAGGAGAAGAGCAATGCCATTACCCTATCCCTAAGTGAGTAATGACAGACAGCAGATCAGTCACTCGATTAGGCAGCCAGAAGTGTTTTGTTCAGCAATAGCTCTCTTTTCACTGTGAAGCACAATGATACACACATGGCAGTCTGCTGAAAATAGCTGCTCTCCTTTGGGGCTTCTTGAGAAGCAGGTGAACAAAGCCACACATCCACCTCACCATAGCATCACCCATTTGGAAAGCAGGCAAATCTGTCCCAGCCAAAAAAAAAAAAAAAAAAAAAAAGGAGAGAGAGAAATTATGTCCTCAGCAAATATTACAACACATCACCATCTGAAAAAATGGTATTTCTGACTATGTAGATTTCCTTCCAGAGGCATGTCAGATGAGGTCAAGGATTCTCAGTTCTGAAACAGTACAGAAACCAAAAGTTATGTCCAACCTTGCAAATGCATAACTTTTGGCTTTCTCTTCTTTCATTTTGTTTTCTCTCTTCTCATATAGATACTTCTCTTTGAGAAGGATTCAGGTGAGTCCCTCACCCTTTCCAGCTGGAAATGTGATAAAATTAGAGTCATAGCTACTGAACTATTTCTTTTCTCAGCAAGACTGTTGCAGATGCTGATTGGTTCCCCTCCCAGGGCAGCCTCCTGGGTGCTTCAGTTTTTGAACAAGAATAAAAGTGCATAAAAAATAGGAGAAGATCACAGAATTTAATTTTATATAAGTTCAGTCTCAAACAATTCAATAGATACCAGGTATAGAGACAGATGAGGCTGCTCTGTATATTCCAGTTCAATACTCCACTTGTTGCAGAGCTGC